>PVIH01001827.1:17484-104984 GCA_004025045.1 Sigmodon hispidus
ATCCCTCATCCCTCCATCCCTCTATCCCTCCATCCCTCTATCCCTCATCCCTCCATCCCTCTATCCCTCATCCCTCCATCCCTCTCCCTCATTCTTCCATCCCTCAATCCCCATCCCTCTATCCCTCATGCCTCCATCCCTCATCCCTCCAACCCTCCACTCCTCCTTTTATCTTTCAACTTCCTTCTCTTCCCCCTTCCTCTCTTCTTTCTCCTTTTCACACAAGCTCTTACCCACACAGCTTGGTGGAGAGTTGGCTACAGGTTGGGGGTGAGATTTCCTTTGCATATGATAGGGTTACTCCTTCATCTTGGGATGACCAGGGGACAGTCCCCAATGGCTGAGGTCTGCACAGGCTATAGGCCCGCTCTGAGGTAGTGTGTACATGGTGGTAGTGGTGGGGGGGAAACCAAGTCCTGACTGCAACACCTACAGTTCCTATGCCATAAACTCTCCCACCATGGCTAGTTTCCAAGCTAGCAGCCATCACCAGGCTTTGAAGTTGTGGTTAGTTAATGAGTCAGCTGTGAGACAAGGTTTCAAGAGGCTAAACCAGCTCTCTAGCTCAGCTCCTCAGCATGCATGGCCGCCCAGTTCAAAGCAGAGACTCCCTTCTGGAAACACAGTAAAGGATCAGGGCATTCCTCCATGATTCATCACGTGCTCAAGTATCTGGATATGTTCACCTCCAAGCTGAGTCTCCTACACAAGCAGCTTTTCTACTGATCAAGGAGATCAGCCTGTCAAGACATTCCTAAGAGTATACTGGAGGAGTAGGCAGGAAGCCAGGGAACCGGAAGTGCCTCTGACTCGGCTGCTAATTGGTCCAGTGACACAGGCAAGTTACTTAATGTCCCTGGGTCTTCCATCTTCATGTCCTTAAGATGAGGAGTGGTGATTTGACCTCCACTCCTCAGGAGCCAGTTGGTAAGCAGGCTGTAGACTGGGAGCATCACCATGATTCCTGGGGAAACGGCTTCTGGCTGGGTACCAGTGCAGGGAAGCTAGTCTACGTGACAGAGATATATCTCTGCTAAGCTGGAGCCTTTTGTCACTTGGCTCTTCTCCCTATACAGTGACTCAGCTGAAAGTTATGGTAACAAAGAAAAGGTTGACAGAGACAGTTCCAGAAAAGCTGTGAAAATCAGTGGTGGGTGGGCATGGGTAAGTCAGACCCTTGAAGAATCAAGATTGCTGCCAGAGCTGTGTCAGTACCTCAGTTTACCACCACATGGAAGGCTTTTTTTGGATCCCTCTGGTCAATAAAAGTGTGTTCAATGACTGTGGAGCCCAGGCCTTGCAGAAGTGCTGAAGAGCTTCCTTGAGTGTTCCTGTGGGAAGGCTCTAACACAGTTGGGTGGCTTTGTTTTGGAAGCTAAGTATGGCTACTATTTCAGACCGTGTAGCATGAAAAAACAAGAAAAGAGTCTTTACCCAAGATGCTGGACCTACCTTTGCAGGCCAGCACACCTGCTATTATTCATTCTCTCCACTCCCCATGATGCCTTTCCTGACCTGTAGGCAGCACCCCTCACATCCTGTTTTGTGAGAGACAGAGGTCAGGCAGGGCTCTAGAGGCATTTAAATGCCAGGGGCTAAGGACCTGACTGTGGGTAACATGCTCGATGTAGGAGGACAAGGTTCTGAATTCAGATTCGCAACATCCACGGAAAAGCTCAGCATGGTAGCACACATCTGTCATCCCAGCAGTAGGGGGCAAAGACAGGTGGATCCCTGGGCTTCACGGCAGATGAGTCAAATCTAGACTAGGTTTGGTGAGAGACTCTGCCTCAAAAACAAGGCGGAGAAACAACTGAGAAAAAAGAAAGATACATGACATATGTGGACATCCAGCCTCCACATTCACATGCATGGGCAAGCACACCTGCACACACATGTGCACACTCATACTACACACCACACTACTATTACGACTAATAGTAATAATGATGAATTTTGAATGCCAGAAAACAAAAATTTCCTTCCTTCCTCAGTCCATCCTCTCCCACTCTGGAACTGCCTTCTCCTGCTGCCTTATGGCACATACAAGAAACAAGAGGTTTGGACACATGAACTACTTAGATACCTTTGTATCATGTCCTCAGCACCTTATTTGGATAAATATGCCTTTTTAAAGTCAATACGTCTGATTTCTTTTTAAATTAAAAAAAATGAGAATATTCCCAAATAGAAAGGCATACTGAGTGAGGGTAACCATATAAACACAGCTTAAGTTGAGAAAAGAACCTAGACCTGACGAGTCTCAAAGAGAAGCTTGGCTCTGTGGGACATTATTAAGACATGGGGCTTTGGGAGGTGGCTGGCAAGGGACACAGCTGGATCGGGAGGGCACATGCGCAGTGGAAATATCCTCTGGCATCCAGCATTTGTCCCCACAGGCCAGGATTCCAATTTGCTTCCTGTTTCCAGCCCTCCCAGAAACACATCTAAAAGACATTTTGTTTCCATCTCCCACCTAAAAAAGCACAGATTTACAAGTGTGTCTGCGCTGAGAGATGGATACAGCCCGATCCAAGACCCACAGGAAGGAACAAATGGACCCCCTGGGAAGTTTCCATCACCGTCACTGTGTTTTTTTTTTTTTTAATTCCCAAGATAAATGAGATTTTACTTATAGGACTGAGGGCTCCGTTGTTTTTCAAATACTTTTAGCTGCTGCCAAGGAACCAAGGAAATTGGTTGTGCACCTGGCCAGCTGATCTGACCTCAGAAGTCACCTGAGCTCACAAAAAGGCCCTCATGTTTCTCTAACAAGCCTGACATCTCCTCTTCCTGGTAGCGTTCCACATGTCAGGTGGGCATGGCAGGCGTACAAATAGCCAGAAATGTCTGATTCGTCGCTATTTCTCAGACTCTCCTCCAGGAGGATACTTACTCCAGGACAGGACCTCTGGGAAAGAAAGACATTTATTTAGGATAGGAACCTATGTCCCTCCAAAGCACTAAAAAAAAAAAAAAGAAAAAAAAACCCAAAACAGTATATTACAACACAGATTTTAATATTTTTGCATATGTGTGTATGTCAAAAACTGACTTCAGAGGCAACTGGAAGGTGCCTGTGGAGGCAGACCTCATCTGCAGCTCCTTTCCCCCCAGGGTGAATCACAGCCCTGGGGCTAACCAGGCAGGTGTTGTGAAATCTGGCTGACAGGTCAAACTCAAGGTGATGTGCCTGCTGAGTCTTCTCTGTGTTCAGCTAAACTCCCACCACACGGCTGGTGCCGCTGAGCTAAGTAATTATGACTAAGTGTGTAAGCAAAAGGGTCTGCACACCGTAATTACTCCCCAGCAAGTTCCTGCAGAGCCTGGGAGTTCCCCCAGAAGCCTGTTTGGACCATTTCTGGAAGAAGTAAGTCAAGGCGAGTCTCCTAGATGAGATCAACCCAGAAGAACCCAAATCAACCAAATCAGAACTTACACAACCTCATGGACATTTTGGCAGGAAGAGTCAAGTCAACGTTCTCAGGATCTTACACTATTAAAAACAAAACAAAAACCAGTTGAAATGTTCGTACACATCTGCAAATGTGTCAGAACCTACAAAGCACCTTCCCTCAGAGCAACCATTATGTGTGTGTGTGTGTCTGCATTCATATGCAGGAGTATATAAATGAACATGGAGGTCACAGGTCAAGCCCAGATACCCTGGGTATATCATAGCCTGAGACTGACCCCATTGGGGGGTGGGCGGAGCTGGCTGGCCAGCAAGCCCTGGGGAACTCTCCTGTCTCCAGACTTCCAGCTCTGTAGTTACAGAAGCAAACAGCTCTTCTGATTTCTTTTTTCCACATGGGTTTTGAGGGTTGAATTGGGATCTTCATGCTCACATGGCAAACATGACTGAGTGATCTCCCTGGCTCTCAGTATTTTCCCAGAGAAATACAGCATGAGCCACATGTATCTGTTAAGATTTTCTAGAAGCTGCACTTAAAAAAAAAAGAAAAGAAAAGAAAAGAAAGAAAGAATGAGATGGTTTAATGATATATTTAATCCAACTGACTCAAACATAGGACTTCCTCGCTCTGATAGTATAAATGCTATTAGTTTTTAAAATTTATTTATTTGTGTTGGAGTTATTTTTGCACCCTCTGTGTATGTGTGTGTGCTCCCAGGGTCTTCTCCCTCTAGGTGAGTCTCACATTTAGACTGGTTGTCACTCCAAGGCTAAGAGCCACAGGCCAAGTGTGTGAGGCCAAAGTTCCCCTTCCTGAGTGTTGAAGGGTGTCTGGGTCAAGGCAAGGTTCTCAAAATCATGTCCGATGAACTGTTTTGCCATGAAAAATTTGTTTTGATTTAAAGTTCTTGACTGAATGTGATGGCGTGCACCTTTAATACTGGCTTGGGAAGCAGAGGTAAGAGGGTGGCCAAGCTCAAAGAGAAAAGGCTACATAGAGACCTTAGGGGAAAATATCTAATGCTTTTCATTACAGAAAACTTTCCAAAACCATTTTCAAATTTTGCATTACATTTATTTATATACAGGAAGATGCATGTCACACTGTGCAGGAAGAAGTCAGATGAAAACATGTAGGTGTTGGATCTCTCTTTCCACCATGGGGTTCCTGGGGACAAAAGTCAGATCATGAGACTTGGTAGCAAGGGCCTTTACCACCTAGCCATGTCACTGTCATCCCTGTCCCGTCCCCCAGCTCTCCTCCCTTAACCGCCCCCCCTTCCATGTTTACAAGTGGTCTCAGGCAGGTTTGAAGCCTCATAAGATGGGTACTAAGGTATTCTCTACAACAACCAAGATATGACCTAGGTTAATAATTTATTGCCTCCCACGGTGGAAAAATAAATAAGACCAGATTCTGGTCCTATTTGGGTCTGTTCCGTCCTTTGGGTCATTCACCTATATGTGGGTGAGCATACCTGTGGTCCTGGGCACTCTGCTCTGGGCACAAATGCTGCCCTCAAGAACAGAATAGCTTGGTGACAGGCAAGTGGACAAAAGCGTCTGAGGTAGTGTGAACAAGGATGCTTGCTGCATGGGAATCACTAGCCCTGGGTTCTAAAGACAGAGCCGGGTGGGAACATGTCACAATGGCTAGAGACGCCAACAGTTGGCAGCAAGCAGGGAGACCTGGGGGATTAGAACCGGCCTTCAGCAGGCCGCAAGCTGTCAAGCAGCACTGTCCAACTGAAATACAACACCAACCACATAGATGGCATTTTCTAGTAGCCATGTTTATAAAGGTCAAAACACACAGGTGCGATTTATTTTTAGATCATATTTTATTGAACACATTTCCTCCAGAATATTACTGTTTCAACAGGTGAGAGTGCTCACTTTTTTTTTTTTTTTTTTTTTTTTAGGAACTCTTCGAAATCCATCCCACGGCTGGACAGTTGTGGCTCCATTTGGCACAGCTGTGATTCAACTGCTCTGAGTCACATGGGCTTGAGGCTGCCACGTCTGGCTGCACAGGCCCATATGTGGGTGTACGTCATGAGTAGTAACCTCTGCTCCAGCTCTGGGTCCAAAAGACAAGTCAGGCCAATGGGAAGGGAAGAGGCTAAAGATCAGCAACGGAGGCCAAGCCACCCACCTCCTCCCAGGGACTGCAGATTAGGCAACCAGGCCCTCTAACCAGGGCAGGGGAGGAGACAGAGACAGCAGCTCCCTTCTCCTCTGGTCCCAAGGGTGTCAGTGTGAATAGTGTAACCAAGAAACAGAGCCCTGAGGAACATTTGCTAAATTCTGCCAAGTGCCTGGACACCAGATCACAAGGCTGACCCAGAAAGGAACAGCTGTACCTGCAGGGAGGCAGGGCAGGCGAGGCCACCCCAGGTCACCAGGCGCCTCCCCCTCCTGCCAAGGAGGCATGCAGGTGGCCTAATGTGGAAATGTTTGAATGTGGGGCAGCAAGGCGCTTAGGCTTGCTGGCAGGAGTCAGCCAGGGTGACAGGAACCAGTCACCCTGGGGCGGGACGATGGAGAAGCCTTGCCAAGACCCCGACAACATCTTTCCTAATAAGTCTGGCAGGCTCCAAGCCTCAGTCCCCCTCTGAAGGACCTCTCCCCTCCACGCCAGTCTTCTCCAAGGAGGAAGGAAAGCAAGCCAAACAGAGCAGGAATTTGGACTCGGGCCTGTGTTTCCCCTCGCCTAGGCTCTGCAGTAACTCTGCCAATTGCACAAGGGGTCTTTTTCCACAATGCCACTCTGGCCGTACTCCATCGGTCATCCTGGGCTCTACGGCTGCAGCCCCATACCCAGAGAGACCCTGTGGGGGCACTCCTCCCCTCTCCCTTCCTCTTTTCCTTTTCTCCCTGGACAGAAGCCACCACTTCATTTTAGAAGGAGGTCACCTCCCTGCAGTGGGAGCCTGGAATCGCTGTGTCTAGAGCCACGGCTGGCTGTGGCTCCTGGCTGCTAGGACCACTTGCCCGGGAGAGGTTTCCTAAGTCGGATGTCCCAGCCTCATTGGAAGGGCAAGGCACAATGACAACACATGTGTGTTTGGGTCGGGACACTTTGAACTATGACTCCCAGAAAGAACAGCTTGTACAGCCACTCTGGGTCTCCTGGCAACAAAGAATGTACCGTAGATTAGGCCTGGCTTGCAAACATTTTTTTTTTTTTTTAAAGAGGCACAGCCCAGTTCTTTTATAGGGTCCTGGAACAACAGTGGATAGGTTAAGAAGCACAGAACGCCAGCGTCACCCACTGTTCATCCGTTTGTGACCTTTGTTAGCTCCTCAGTTCTCCTAAGTTTGGCTTTTTCAAGTGTGTAGACCCAGGTGTTGGTGAAGGTCAGCTGCTGTGTGGTGAAACCTTTAGGGGAGCTTACCAAAGCCTGTAAATGATTAATGTGATTCTGTTAAGCAGAGTTAATCTTTGCTCGGAGCACCCTTTGATAACATAAAGCTAGGAGAAAATGAATATGTTAACCATTAATCCTGGGAAACACCATAAAAATTAGGGTGGAAAACAGTGGATCTGGGAGAGGAATTCAGAGGCTGGAGGGGTCAGCCAGAGAAATCTGACCAAAGAGAAGGACAAGAAGCTAGACAGGCTGCTTTTATGCACATTTGTGTGCTTGAGTGTGTGTGTCTGTGTGTGTGTGTGTGTGTGTGTGTGTGTGTGTGTGAGAGAGAGAGAGAGAGAGAGGTGGTGATGATGTTCGTTTGTTTCTTTCTTTTTCCTACTTTCTTTGCTCTGTGTAAATACACTGGGACAAACAGCATCCCAAGCATGGCACATTGCATGAAAAGCTGATTTTAGTGACCTTTTTGTTCCAAGTTCCCACGGCTAAAGCCAGAACCCATTCCTGTGTAGGAAGTACTCTGGGGCTCCTTGGATGATCAGGGGGATCCTAGGATGGAGAAAGTTAGTGTTAATAGAGGCCACCTTGGGGCCATTCAGCTGGGCCTCTGCACAGTCCCCAGGTTCTCACACAATCACCTGCCAGGCTCCAGGATTGCCCCTTCTGGGGTGGGAGTGCTGTCCTGGAGAAATTCATTGGCACCACCACCCCAGCTTCATACAGCCAGTCTAAGAGTCAGGGGCAAAACTCCTGCCTGTCAAAGACAGTCCCCAGACTGGAGTGGCTTCCTGATAGCCATAGCTGGCACCACTGAGAGACACTGTAGGGTTGAGAGAAGCCTTTCCTGGCATTGGGCTTCCCTGAATGGAGACACATCTTTCTGTGTGCATAGCAATATGAAGAGCTTCAGGGTCATGGATGCTGGATCCCATTCTTGGGCTTCTAGGCCATTGTGGGAGAAGAGGAGGGAGTTTGTGATGGACACTGGAAATGTAACAGAAAGAAAGAAATTCGAAGTCAAAAGAACTCACTATAACTAGATGGCTGAAGAGGTTCACAGGAAAGATCTATTGTGCCAGAGACTGGCTCCGAGGCCAGATTGGGGCTTTTCCAGGGAGGCAGGGTCTGACTAGGTCATCCAGGATGGCAAACAGGCTGGAGGAAGTAAGCTGGAATGGAGAAGTGAGACAGGAAGAAGCTGACAAGATCTGGTGAGGGAAACCAAAAAAAAGCCTGAGGATAGCCATGAGGAAAGGAAATGAGAGTCAGAGGCTCCGGAGTACTCACGACCGTGTCCAAACGCTCTGCTGTGGCGGTCCATGGCAAGAGACACCTGCCAGACAGAAGAGGGTCAATTTTTGGGAGGAATGTTAGTGATGCCCCAAAGGGCTCTAAGTGACCATTGCAACTCTCCAGTGTCCAGGAAAAGAGATTCCTGAGGTGAAGCATCCTGTGCTTTTGTCTAGTTGAAATCTCCCACCTCCCAAAGTGTGTCTCAAGTGTGAGATCGGGTCTGAATTCCCAGACTGATTACACACTGGGGTTGCAGCCTGATTGGCTTGGTGAACTTGAAGACAAGATCACACTCTTCAAGCTCCTGTTGGTACAGGCGAGGCCTTTCTTGCCTTCCTTCACACAAGGTCAGAAGGTTTCTGTTTTGACTGGAAGTGGAGTGAGGACCAGAAAAGCAACAGACTGCTGCCTAGAAAACTTCTGTCCCTGTAAATTAACCTCAAGCAACGACTCTTTTAACAGGAAACCACGTGTCCTGGGTTGTAAAATAAAGTATGGACCAGAATGGAAGTGACTCCATGATCCTAACTTTTGTTTCTTAGGATGACAGAGCTTCCCCAGCCTTTCCCACCTGCCTGTCAAGGCTGGCATCAGAAACAAGCACTTGGTGGGTCTGGGTACAGCCAGCATTTTAGCTGGCCTTAAAGAACAGTCCACAGCCGATGCACCCAAAAGCAGTCAGATAGCACCTCAAAGCAGGTGGATGGGGACCCATGCTAGCTAACAAAGCCCCTACCACTGTGTCTGGGGACACTGTAAGAGGGACTTTGACCTGCTGGGCTTCTTCCAACTTCAAGCTTCTTGCATCCGGTGACTGGGGGAGGATTGTGGCAAGACCCAGATCTGCATCTATGAGGAGTGAAGAAAGCTGGGCAGGGTGGGGCATACCTGCAATCCCTTGGAAGCTACAAGCTGGAGGGACCCAAGTTCAAGGCTAGTTTTAGCTAGTTATCAAGTTCAAAGCCACCTGAGACGCTTTCTCCCAAAAAATGCAATAAAAAAAATAAATAATAAATAAATAAGACAGAGTGAGGGTATTATAGAATCCCAGCTCCGCAGAATGTGTAACCTCACTACATAGTGAGCTCAAGGTCAGCCTGGGCCACATAGCAAGCCTGGGTCTCAAATAACATGGGAGAGGGGAAATAAAAGGAAGAGTAAAAGAAAAGACAAGACAAAGAAAAGGCGAGTGAACCAAAGAGTTGTTCCGTTAGAGCATCCTCACGTCTGTCGCTCATGTTCAGGCTTACTCAGTCACGGGGCAGAAGGTAGTCATTTGGAGGCTGAAAAATATAAATGGTCCCCAGGAGTTTCAAGGTACAGTAATGACCTTCATTGGGCATGGCTGAGGTTCCTGTTGGGTGTGTCTCCACCCTCTGTCTGAGCACTTTCACAGCCAAAGCGATACACAGTTGTTACCTGATGAGTACCACAGGCGCTTGCATAAAAGTACTTTTATGGCTTTGGCCTGGGTTTGTAAGCTGAGCAAATAGAAAAATCTCAGGAATAAAAGGGGCAATAAAATAATTACATAACACTTTGAACTCACCCTAAATACCACCTTTATTTCAAGGCTCTCAGTGTGTTTTACAGACAAGTTTAGAACTGTATACCTGTCCTCTTCTTTTTTTATCAGTGAGGAAACTGAGTCACTGTAAAGGTTGGGGATTCTACAGGTTTGTTTCAAGGAAGAACTCTGGGAAAGCTACTTTGGACTTCTTTAGGGAAAGGTTAACTAGAGTCTCCTAACTACACCTTCTTTGTGAGCTTTTCCATGACGGTGTTCCTACTCGGCCTGAGCCATGTCTGGCTTAACAGATAAAACCTTCTAGGGGTGGGGGCAGGGTGGTGGAGTTGTGGTGGGGTAGTAGAGGGGTGGTAGGATGGGAGGTGGGAGGTGGGGTAATGGTGGTGGTTGTTGTAGCCGTGTGTGTGTGTGTGTGTGTGTGTGTGTGTGTGTGTGTGTGTGTGTGTGTGTCTGTGTGTCTGTGTGTCTGTGTGTCTGTGTGTCTGTGTGTATTTCATCCAAAACACTTTAGGGCTGCATACACATGTGTGTATGTGGAGGTCAGAAGAAATCAACACCAGCTTGGATCTTACCAAGTAGGCTAGACTTAGACCAGCCTGCCTTTGTCTCCTCGGGGCTGAGGTTCCAGGTGTGTGCCACAACATGGATGGCTCTCACTTTTTAAACATAGGTTCTAAGAATTATGCTGAAGTCTTTGAGGCAAGACAAGTGCTTCACCAACTATGCTGTCCAGTTCCCACCCTGGCTATCCAGCGGGCTCTGTTCCCCTGCACCTCACTTACCTTCCTCTGAGCTATCATCATCCTCACGCTGTGATGTGGATAGTGAGATAGAAGAAGGGCCAATGCCTTGGTCACCTTCACTGGAGGTGATCTCAGCACCCTAACTTTCACTGCTAAGAACATGGGTATCTTTTTTCAAGACCTTTGTTGATCCAAGTCAACACTTTTCTCTCCGAGGCCCAACATTTCCATGTATTTCTCTATTCTTCATACAACTATGTGGAGAAGGTCTGCTTGTTTCACTCAGAGACTAAGAACAAAACCATGAGATGGGCCAATTGCAGAAGTTGTTACTATGATAGGGACAATTTTAGTATGCCATTTGTTCTTATTTGATTTCACTATGCAGAATTAGAAAGCCAGTCCTGCATGGGAACAACTCAGGGGTCCAGTGTTGCACACCACCAACCTCTCAGAACTGTATCATTTGACTTGTACTATGCTTAGTCATTCCTTAGAATTGTCTACAGCCCTCCTAGCTCAAAGGAAGCTCAGACAGCTGTTTCCCAGGTCTCCCTGGACAGCCTAGCTCCACTCTGTCACCTCCTTGAAGCTTACCACTGCCCAGGGAGAGTGCTGGCCTAAATGTATCTAACCAAGGTGCATCCTACAGATGACCTTCTGAGCTTCATGGATAGATCTTCATTGTCCCCATTGGGTATCAGCACCCAGAACAAGCTCAGGATCCTCATAGGTCAAGACTCCGGGGATGAATAGATTCCCTATCCTCTGCCAGGACACTGACTACACACTGTTTGACTAACAGTGACTGTAGTGTTGGTGGCCATGCTGATAAATTCTGACACAGGTAGGGAATCTGATTCCTACAATAGAAGCTCAACATTTAACTACCTATAAAAAGTCAATCACAGAACAAATCCAATGGCCAATAAATGTCAAAAATGTATAGCAACTAGCATTACCTTAACTGTTAGTTAGAGTACACTTTCTCCAAGCAAAGAGCACAAAGGCCCACAATCACATACTCACACATATACTGTAGAATGAAACCCAAAGCACAGGAATGTCCCCATCTTCTCCCTTATTAGTAGCCTGTGATGAAGCTCAGTTTCTGCAGTTCTCTTCTTGGATACTCTAGGCGGTGTGTGTGTGTGTGTGTGTGTGTGTGTGTGTGTGTGTGTGTGTGAGAGAGAGAGAGAGAGAGAGAGAGAGAGAGAGAGAGAGAGAGAGAGCTGATATTGTCTTGAAGCCACTGCTCACTGTTGGTTCTGAAACCACATCAGCATAGCAGAAAAGAGTATCATGACTTGTGGGCCCTCTCTGTCAAGTGCAGAGGGGGAGGGGCTCTTCCTGATTTTAGCCCACCATGTTGCCAGATGCCTACTTCAGGGGAAGTCTTTTAGCCTCACTTGGGATGCTGGCTGGTCATCCAATCTCAGCCTCTTCACTGCCAAGGTTGATTAAGGTAAACTTGCCAGGTGAGAACCCTGAAAATCTGCAACTTTACCTTTTGATTTCATGGAATGTCAGTGCATAAGTGCAATCCCCTTTCCCTCTAATCACCCAGGATGTTTCTATTGAGATACTGCCACAAAATGACAGAAAATATGAACTGCCCAACTGTAAACCCTGGGGATGGGAATAAGTCACCTCACTTTAGTATCTTGTATGCAAAGTAGGTGTCATCATAGCATCCTCTGCACAGGGACATTAGGAAGGTCAGATTCAATGCTATGATGTGTGGAAGGTCAGAGGACAGCATCAGGTGCCAGTTCTCTCCTACTTCTTTGACACACAATCTTTCATTTACCACTGCACAGGCTAAGCTACACTAGGCTACCTGTTCCATGGATTTCTGGAGCTTTCTGAACAGACCTGCACTGTCTTCACTTCCCATTTCACGATAGGAGGACTGGTCTTACAGGAAGGCATGATGCTATGTTCCACTTTATGTGGGCTCTGGGGATCCACATTCAGGCTCCCAAGCTTCTGTGGAAAGTATTTTATCAAGGCAAGCCAATGAGTGGTGTTCCTCTGTGGTCTCTGCTTGGTTCCTGCCTTCAGTTTCCTCCTTTAACTTCCTTCCCTGACTTTTTTCAGTGATGGATTATGATGTGGAAATGTAAGCAAAATAAACTCTTTACTCTTGCCCCCAACCTCCCAAGTATTTTTCCACTGAGCCATCTTCTGTGTTTGGTTACATAATCTGTTGGTGTCTCTAGATGTTTTATCTGAAGCTACTGGCATAGGTACAAATGCTGTTCCCTTAGTGTCTGATACCCTAGCCAGCATCACTCTTGCCTCAGCAGTGTAGAGGTCAATGGAGGTTAGAGCCTCACTCTGATGACTGATGCAAGAACTGTGGCTCTGCTTCAAATCTAAGCTGGGGAAAGAACCTTGATGGAAAGCAAGGTTTAAGAGCGACCTGCAGGGAGATGGGTAGTGTAGTATGTTGATGCTGACTTGACCATAAATGTGAAGTTACAGTTCCTGGGATGGTGATACCATGGTGAAGAAGATACATGGTCATGATATGATGTGATGGGGATGCTGGAGAGCAATTTTCTAGTAATTTCTTAAGAATCCTCCAGCCTTTCCAGCCTTTCTGAAGATGGATTGTCAACTCCAGGCCTGGCTCTAAGACTCTCTCTCAGTAGTATGATAGAGGAAAGGAGAAAAAGAACCCTGTCTCCTGCCCCATCTGGTGACCAGTAATGTACAAACAACTATCTTGACTCTTGACTAACACCAGGAAGAGGGTTGTCTTAGGGTTTCTATTGCTGCGAAGAGACACCATGACCATGGCAACTCCTATAGAGAAAAACATTTAACTGAGGTGGTGGCTTATAGTTTCAGAGGTTTAGTCTGTTATTATCATGGCAGGAAGCATGGCGGCTGGGAGTATGGCAATGTGCAGGCAGACATGGTGCTGGTAAATTCTACATCTTGATCTGAAGTCAACAGAAAGTTAATTGAGACACTGTGTGTGGTTTGAACATATATGAGACCTCGAAGCCCACTCGCACAGTGACACACTTCCTCCAACAAAGCCACATCTCCTAATAGTGCCATTCCTTTGGGGAGCCATTTTCTTTCAAACTATCACAGGAGTAAATTGAAATGGTGGTTGTAAACTCACATATCTACTCAGGACTTTCTGATAATGAATAAAGAAGCCAAACAGGCTCGGTCAGGCTGTCATGGGCAGTAGCAACCTGGGAAATGGAGGTATATTTTCCTAGAACAAGGGCATCTCTGAGTCCCTGACTCAGCAGTCATCCTATGTCCCACAATGCCACTGCTAACAGAACTGCATGCTGATCACACTACCCCATCTCCATGGGATCATTGGGTTCCTATGCTGCTTCTTGTCAACCACCCCCCACCAGAGGTACAGGAGGGCCTTCTACTTGGTCAAGTTTGGGTTTCATGCTTATGCTCTACTGTGACAGAGGCTAAGAAAGCTGATTCCCTCTTCCATTTCCCTGGGAGTAACAGAGCTCATTGCAAAAAATCAGAGGGTTGGAGAGATTGTTTCAAAGTGAAGGGCACTTGTTGCTCTTCCAGAGGACCAGAGTTCAGTTCCTAACACCCACATCTCCTGGCTCATAACCACCTATGATTTCTGCTCCATGTGACTTGACACCCTCTTCTAGTCTCTGGGCCCCTGTTCTCACATGCATATACCCTCTCAGAAACACACACAAACACCTATGTAAAAAATTTTTAATTTTTAGAAAGAAAAATAAGAAGTGAATAACAATGCAGTGTTTACCACCAGGGTCTGCTATGCTAGTAGACTACTCTGAATTCTTCTGGACATAGAAAAGCTGAGCCCACAGCCTTTCCTCTCAATCTGAGCATCTTTCCTTGGGCCATTCTACCTAAGCGCCATGCAGCTGAGGATAGAAAGATGCCAGTATGATGCAGGCTTAGTTGCTTTTTCAAAATGGAGCCTTTGACCCTGAAGTGTGGGCTCCTGGAAGCCAGGAGTCCTCAGTCAATCCCGAGGAAACAGGTGAAGGGTTTCCCACACAACCTGGTGGCTCTGTGGGGATCTGGCCCTAGGAGCCTGACTGTGTCTGATCCAGCACATTCTATGAACAGCTCACCTCCTGAGGAGCCTGGAAGTCTGAGTTCCAGCTCAGGCCCTGCCCCTGCCCCTGGCATGGCTTTGAGCAGATCTTTCAACTTTTGTGACTCAGTTTACTTACCTGCCAAATGGAGATAATCATGCGGATCTCAAAGGATTTTTGTAAGACTCTAATGAGTATTTATAAAGTGCTTTGCAAGAGTTTATGGTTATTTGAGCTGGGAAAGGATTTACAAATTATTCAGAAGTAAACAGTATTTAGAGTCTGGGTTTCCAACAGCCAGCAGGTTCTCCGAAATGTTTACAAGGCAGTTGTAACAGGACACGCTGAGGTTCCCCCCACCCATCCTGGTTCCCTTCACTGCCTCCATGACCTGCAATGTGTGGCTCAGGAGTCCAACAGAATGACTGGACTCAGACTGTAAACCAGATGCTCTAAGTTTGTTTAACATTTCTTCCAGGGTTCAGGAATGAAAAATTCGGAGATGGGGAATTGTTTTGAAAGCCTGGTAAACTCCATCCCTCCCCAACATCCCTTTCCCAGATTGATGTCTGATGTCTGCAGCATTCATCCAAGGGACTCGGGGTTGCATGAGAGACTAGCAAATTGTCATGTACAAAGGAATGTACCCTTCCTACAGGCGTTCCAAGTAAAACACAGGAAAGACTAGTATGCAAAGTGAGCCCTCGTGGCAGGTCATTCCTTACAAAAAAGACAAGAGAGCAACCGGTACCATCAGGTATGGTGCCTTCACATAGTAACTACAAAACCTGGAGGCCGAGGCAGGAGAATGCTGCACGTTTGAAAGCAGACTGGACTGTGCCAGCTGGGCAGAGTGAGACTGTATCTCAGAACAAAACAAAAAAACAGACGAGCAAAACAAAAACAGGAACTGAGACTCAGTCAGCAAAGTGTTTGCCATGTAATCATGAAGACCTAATTTGATTCTAGAACCCGTGTAAAAAGCTATAAGTGGCGACTTTCACTTGTAACCCAAGTGCTGGAGAGACAGAGACAGGATTCCTGAGGTCTGCCCACCATACAATCTAGCCTACTTGGAGAGTTCCAGGCCAGTGAGAGATACTGTCTCAAAATGAAACAAAGTCAACTCTTTGTGGGCGTGCTTGGGTGACCTGGAGAAGAAGGGAGTTGTGGGAAAGAAAAGCTTCCTGAGCTTTAACATTAGTGGAGTTCGCCTCTGGTCTTTAGTCTGTTCTGAGTAACTGTTGCTGTTGGGCTTCTCTGTGAACAGGGGCAGGGAAATCAGAGCCCTGGACTCTTTTCCCCAAGTGTCCCCCATCACACTCAGAAAGAGAAATGGGAACAGCATTCCCCCTCCACAGATCATTTCAAAAGGGTGTTGCCAAGCAAAACTCAAAGAATCAGAGCTTTGGAAAAAAAGAGAGAGGATATCATCAGAAGGAGTGGGTCACAAAGAGCTTTCCACCAAGTGTTCAGATGTGTGTGCTGCCTTAGGCTGTCCGTTCAGACTCACCCCACTAGCATCTACTTGGAATTCCCGCCATATGGGTGTGTGACAGGATGCAAGGGAACCGAGCCAGGCTCCTGGAAATAATGATCTAGAGGGGAAATGGAAAATGACAGTCATTCCAGAACACTGCTCTACGGATGGAATGAATAAAGAGTTCAGGAGAAAGCTCAGCTCTGCTCACTATCAGGGCTCCTGATGGTCAAAGCACCACAGGTGTTGTGCTCCAGGCCAGCCAGCTCCTCCCAGAATGGCTTCTCCCACAGCCCCCAGTGTTGAAGTCTCCTCAACCCCTGACATACCATAGCAATACTCCTGCTCCAAGAAGCCCTCTGTCTTCATTGTACTTCATGCTCTCAAGTGGTACCCCCTTCCTGGCACCTTTGGTTTCACTGCCAGTTCCTTCCACATTGCCTGCCTTGCATTGCCTCTCTCATGAGAGTGAGGAATACATCCCGTACCCAGTAAGGATTGTGCGGATTCAATCCATAGGATTTAATTAAATCCAACTGGAAATTGTTATCAGACAAAATAACGAAAGTATGCAATTGTATTTGCTGGCATGAGAGGAAGGATTCCTAGCTGAATCACAGCTACTCAGGAAGCTGACATGGGATTCAAAGTTTGAGATCAGCCCGAGCAACTTAGACCAGATCGCTAAACAAAAATAATAGAAAGAGACAGACAGATGGCTGAGTGGGTGAAAGCCAAGACAGATGAGCTGAGTTTCATCCCCGGGAGCCTACATGACAAAGGGAGAGAGCTGACTCCTACAGCCTGTCCTCTGACTGCCACAAGTGTGTGTGCACACATAGGGAAAATAAATTTTCAAAAATAAAATTAATAACAAGGAGGGGCGTGGTGCAGCCGTAGAACACTCACTTAGCACAAAAGGGCAAGTTTCGGTTCTCAGCACTGAAAGCTACAAGGATCTCGAAGTGGAAACTATTACTATTAAAAAGCAGGCCATGAAGCAGAATGTGCAGGGGGGACTATTTGTGTCACTGCGGATGTGTCTATTCCAGTGCTGGTCTGGACAGGAAGCACAGCTCATCAAAACAGTCCATTTAAAGGTGTTTAGGTGACAAAGGGGCCACTTTAAGAGCAGTGGCAGAGGCGATGGGCTGTTGACGCAACTCCCAAAGTGGAGTCCAATGTGCAAAAAGAACAATAGGCAAGAGTGTGTGTGGGCCTCGTATAGGCTTGGATCCTCCAGTGGAGACCAAGGCCAGGATGAGCTAGCTGGTAGTAACTCAGAGAAAGCTCTACTGAGCTCTTCCTGCCATGCCTCCCATGCTGGATGCACAAAAAGGCAGGCAGTGGACCACAGAAGGGCCGTCTCTTGGGAGATCAGAGCAGGGTGGAATATGGGTCAAAGCGGGGAACAGAGACCTCAGAAGAATGCATTCTACAAGGTCATGGAGATGTGACTGGGAGATGCTCTGCCCTTATCTCATCCTTATCACTTTGCTTTATCTCCATGGTGAGTGGATGCTATTTCTATAACCAGGAAAAGGAAGATAGATGGCCCACTTAGTTTTTGATCCTCCAGAAATCCATACAAAGGGGAAGCAGGGAAACAGTGAGCCTAACAAGCAGTACTGCGGCTCCTTTATGACTTTCTTCTGTTTCTGGCTGCAATCTATAAGGTTAAACACCAGCTCTGTTCACTGAATGCTTTGGGATGTATTCTAGGCAAGACCCAGGATGTGAAGTCATTAGCTGCCGAGGAGATAAAGGCTTGAACTCACAAAGCATAAAATCTGGCAGAAAGCTCAGGCACAGGGCAGGGCATCACGTAACAGGGAAGTGGAGTGAGGGGAGAGTCCTAACATCCAGCAAGTGTGGCTGCTTTCTAACACTAGAATTAGAGATGTAACCTTGCTCACTGGACAGGCCCACAAGCAAGCCAACACCTCCATTTAACCTTCCAACTCTAGATTGAGAAACTGAGGGTAGATTTCAGCTCAGTCCCCAGCACCACAAAGCAAAAGAAGAAAATAAACAGGGACTAAATAACATAAGCATAACACTCAGTCAATAGAATGAGTGTTTCATAGCATGCTGTGGTTTGGGGTCCTTATATGTGAATCTGCCCAGTTGCTACCTTGACTTCACTGCAACTTGGGGATGTGCCTTGAACTGCATAGCACCAACTGTGGCTTTCTTATATATAAATGGCTCTCATATCCTCAACTATGGGGATCTTTTTATTACTACCTAAATATGGCAGACTCCCAAGTGTCAGTGGCTATTGCTTGAACATTCCTCTAGATCTAGCTGAGGTGTTCAGTGGATAAAATGCTTGCTGCACATGCATGAAGACTGGAGTTTGGATCCCCAGCACCCACATAAAACTGAACATGGTGGTTGGTGTTTGTGATCTCAGTTATTATGACAAGATGGGAAACAGAAACCTGAGAATCCCCAGAAGCTCACAGGTCAGCTGTCCTGGCATGCATAGTAGTGCTAAGACTCTGTTTCTAATGAGAAGAAAAGGCAAAGACCAATACCCAAGACTTTCCTCTTACCTTCATACATATGTCTTGGCACATGCACATCCATATTGATACACACACACCATACACACACACATAATCATCATACATACATATATACATATACATAAAAAGATGAAGATCTATAATAAATTTAGCTGTGTATTGAAATAAATATGTATTTTATTAATTATAGTCATCTGAAAATATTAAAAAAGAATCACTCACTTGTGTGGGAGGTATTGCTTATTTAGTCTACACAAAGGATGAGTATTTTCATCTACAAAAGCTCAGACCCACTCTGTCCAACCCAAGTCACTGAGTAGCCTGCCTAGGATCCTGCCGTAAGATTTTAGAGATGCTGAAACTTGAGTAAACTGAAGGCAAGCAGACCATCTGTCTAGAAGTTACCACGAGGCACCCAGCAATCTAGTTCAAGATGAGTGGAAATAGCTGTTTGCTTCTTGCCAGGGCTCAGTGTGTCCTTAGGCAAAAGTCTCCATCATAGCAAAACCACCACGGCTTAAACAGTGCAGTAAGCAGTGGAGAGAAGCCCTAGCTCTGCACCCCTGTAGAGGCATCCAAGCCTCAGGCTTTGGTCTTCTCACCTCCAGACCAGCAGAACTCACCATTAATATGCTTTGCCCAAGGGGTTGGTTGGGAGATATCATGGAAGATAATGCAAAGGACAAGGATCTTGAGTCTTGGCCTTCCCTCAGTGACATCTCAGTGTGGATCTGGTCACAGAAGTTCATGGCTCCAAAGGGTTGAAGCCCCCTCACTTGATATATGTTGAGTGGTGTACAGGGTGAAGGGAAAAGTCTTTCTGTGACCTCAGCAATGGAGACAGCGCAGACATCAGAAGGCAGCGAAGATAACAGGAAGCCTTTCTGACCTGAAAATGAAGTCACTATGTTATACAGAGGCTTCAGTCTTCAGAGTGTATTTTTACAGAGGTAAACATGTAAATTGTTACTTGATTCAAAATGTCTTCTGCAGGAAGAAGATGACCAAAATAAATGAAAGAATAAATAAAAATAAGGAAGGAAGCAAGCACTGGTCCACAACCTTCCTGGTTGTAAAGTCTGAAAGGACAACACCTTGCCTGGCTGTTCCTCCAAGTTTACATTGTCTTGGTTTTTGTGTGAGAACACAATGTACCGCACCACCATCTATTGCAATGTTGGCCTCAGCGTCACATGGAGTCAGGCGAAGATGCTGAAACAAACAGAAAGGTCTGTTCTGAGACAGCAGGATAGAATGGTGGGTAAATGTGTTTGCCACCAAGCCCGGTGACCGAAATCCACACGAGGGAAAAAGAAAAATTACCCCCATTAAGTTGTCTTCTGACCACCACACATGCATACACTACACCTGTGTGTGTGCAAAGATGGTGTGTATGTGTGTGTGTGTGTGTGTGTGCATACCCCAGCCTCCTACACACACATACAATAAATAAAATTTAAAATGCATTATAGATCTAAGATGTACAGCAGTGCTTGAAGGTATTGCCAAGCAGAGGGACAGACTGGGGTGAATTGCTCATGAGACTGTTGCTCCAAGATGGAAATGTGCCCAAGTGGGATCCAGTAACACAGCCTGTCCTCCATCCACCGAGATGCTTGGTGTCAGCATCTCCTCAAAACCAACTGCAGAGCCACCAAGATCCCCAAATTTCCACCATGACTGCCAAGGACGCCAAATGCATATCCAAGTACTTCTGGATCCATCTCAAATAATCTGTCCTCTGCTACCCAAGCCAAAAAGGAAACCTGTTGGCAGAGCTAGCGGGGATTTTAAGAAACTAGGTAACTGTTCACTAAGGAGACATTGGGTGCACTCAGCCTGCCTGCTAAATAACTGTGACAGAAAGGAATCAATTATGGCCCATCTGCAGTTCGTTAATACGATCTGTTGAAAAAGAGGCCAAATTCACCAAGTCAACCCAAAAGACTAAAAATAGGACTGATGTGAGCCTGGCTCAGAGCATAGTAGGCCATAAAAAGATCCCTCCATCTGCAGGAGAGAGAGTCCCTGGACACGTCCTTACTCTTTACTACTTCTCCACAGAGGTAATTGGGAATGGAGACGTTTTATTTTCTTTCCAGAAAAAGAGAAAAACATTCCATGAGGATCATTGTTGCCAAAAATAGCATCCTGTGTTCATGGAGACTCGGCTCAGAGGCAGAATTCACTCACACAAATCGTACGCGTTCCAGAGAGCGTTAGTGTCTCCTCTTAAACCATGCACAGAGTGTATGTCCTTAGAGAGAAGCAGAAGGTTCTAGGTCAGCAATTCCCTAAGTGGGACAGAAGGCCTGACTTTAGGAAGTCCATCATGAATGCCTGCTCTGGGGGAGGGTTGCTTGATTTGTAACTAGCACCCTCCTCGATTGACCTGTGACTCCTAGACACTATTCAGAGTGAGGATAGACTTAAGACACATTATGATTTTATATGTGCAAGTAATTCTTATTTTGTGAGGTATGTGTGTGTGTGTGTGTGTGTGTGTGACAGAGAGAGAGAGAGAGAGAGAGAGAGAGAGAGAGAGAGAGAGAGAGAGAGAGGAGCAGAAGAGAGAGAGCTAGGGCACACACAGAAGAGGAGGAGAATGTCAGGTGTCCAGCCATATCACTCTTCATTTTATTCTCTTGAGACAGGAGGTCTCACTGATCTAGATCCACGATAGCAGCCAGGAAGCTCTACAACCCTCCCATCTCCTCACTGCACAGACAGACCTTTCTGAGACAGACCATGTCTCGTTTTTTACATGGATGCTAAAGACTTGACCTCACATCGTCATTCTTGTTCAGAAAGCATTCTTACTTACCAATGAGCCATCTCCTTGTAAGTGCACTGAGCCCTTTTAAGTGCAGTTTTCCAAACCTGCTGGTATATGTTAAGGTAGTAGGCAGAGATGCCAACAAAATATAGGAAGGTTTCTCACAAATAGTTAAAAATTGAAAAACTCTACTCTTGGACTGAAATCAGATGGCTCCCTTGGCTTGGAGCAGTGACTCTGGTCACAAATTCACTTTTGCAACCCCAGTTTCTTTATGACAGGGGTTGTCAGGACTTACGGACCAGGTCACTGAGGTCTGGGTCTGTCTCCTGACAGGCAGAAAGCACTTTCATGGTTAAGGTGAAACCTTGGGTAGGTTCTTCTTGCTCTGTCTGAGACTCAAACACCAGGGACATGTGGACAATAAGGGCCTGCATCTTCAGAAGTCCTGACATCAATATAATATCACTTGCACTGTAGTATTGACACCTCATTTTGTGGGGATCATGAGGGAAAAGCTACTCTAAAAAAGACACCCAGTTCAGACTGATTTCAGAAAGAAAAGGTTCATCTTGTCATAAACATATGACCACCCCTCAGAAGATTCATTAAAAACTTCTTTTAGGTCATTGAGACAGAAGGAGGTGCTACCCTCTACCTTGAGTCTCTCTCTCCCTCTCCCTCTCCCTCTCCCTCTCCCTCTCCCTCTCCCTCTCTCTCTCTCTCTCTCTCTCTCTCTCTCTCTCCTTCCCTCCCTCCTTCCCTCCCTCCCTCTGAAGTATTTGAAGTAAACTTCTTGAACAATTGTGTCACTTGACCGAGGTCTTGGTCAATGTTTTATTGCTGGGAAGAGACACAATGACCAAGCAGCTCTTATAAAGAAAACCATTTCATTGGGGACTGGCTTACACTTTCAGAGGCTTAGTCAATTATATCATAATGGTGGAGAGCAAGGCAGGTGCCAGAGAAGTAGGTGAGAGTTACATCTTGATCTGGGGAGAGGGAGGCTCAAGCATCTGGGTCAGGCATGGGCTTTTGAAACCTCAAAACTTACCCCTGGTAACATACTTCCTCCAACATCGACACCCCCTCCCAATCCTGATCCTTTCAAATAGTTCTATTCCCTGGTGACTAAGTGCTCAAATACCTGAAACTATGGCAGGCCATTCTCACTGAAGCCATCACAACTGAATTATTTCCTTCAAGAAGACAAAAGAGTAATAGTAGCATCTGTCCAAAGCCTCTTGATGTTGCACAAGTAATTGCTTTTCGCTATGTTAGGAGTCTAAACCTGAATGAACTGTGCCCCAAAGCCATGTCCTTGAAGGAAAACCAAGTATCTCTGGTGCCCTATTGCTCCAGGGAGCTGAGATTACTTCTTGGATCCACAACAGGGGTCTGATAAGAGGCCAGTGAGTTCTTCCCATGGCTCTGTGGTTTGGAGGTACCTGTGAGAGGGCAGGAGGAGGTTTGGGGAGCACAAATTTGACTCACAGAAGATGAGAGAAATCTAGTACCTTAGTTAGGATTCTTAACATCCTCATCTCTGTGGGGAAAATAGCAGTTGTACCAGTGGTGGGTTCTGTGTTAAAAATACTAAATGGGACCAGACACCAAAATAGTGGGAAAGAAAAAAGGAGTCACAAAATAACATTGCAGTGTGATTTGCTTTTGTGTGAAGTAGAAGCATTTATATAGCTTGTGTCTGAGCATGGAATATTTCTGGAAAGATTCAGTCAGACTGTTACTTACCCAAGCAGGGTGGAGGTCAAGGAAGTGGCTTCTAAGTTCTACCTTATTATGCTTGTGTCTTTACCATTTTTGCAATGACCTATATTACTTTTATAACAAAAGATATTTTGAACAATGGTAAACAATGAGGGCAACCTTTGAAAGGTTGTGTCAATGCCCTAGCAAGATTGAGTCTATGAGACATATGTCTGAGTGAGCTATTCATTTGCATAGACATAATAATCACAATAGATAATACATATCACACTGTAATCACTATGAAATAGACTTGCATTAGCATAATAATCAAAGCACAGAATGCATATTGCATAATGGTCATTATGAGGCCTATTTAGGCAGAAGGGAGGCATGGACACAAAACTGAAAGCAGTTGGGCTGGGCTGTATCTGGGTTCTCCTGACTCCAGATGGTGAGAGTCTCCCTCTATCCACACTAGCCACAGCCTTGAATGTAAGGGCTACAGCATTAACTGTGGATCAGCAATACCTTCATGCATTAGTGCTGGTACTCCCAGTAACCATCAGAAGCAGGCAGGCTCCATGTGCTCCACTTGACAGGCACACCCACATAGCCCTTTATATAGTGCAAAATTGGCATGGGGTTGTATCTCATTATCATTCCAAGATAAGATGGCAATATGTACCATCTCTATCAAGTTCTACCTCTAGGCAGAAGTCTCTAAAGGTATATGGGATACAGAGCCACAATATAGAAGGAGCCTGGGTTCTTGAGCCAACTACCTACCTAGACAAGGCATACATACCATGCCATGGCTCTGATGTGATGGCTTGTAATTGCTGCTAGTTTTCCTAAACAATGCAACAGGTACAATGTTGTATTATTAAGTATATTACATTTTAAGGGCTGAAAAGTACCACTGGAACATAGGGGTTATTATTTTTATATCATGGAAGCTCATATTTACAAACCATACCATGAATTGTTGTTTACTTATGGCTCTGTTCATCATTCAGCTTTGTGTGAGACGCTGGAGCAAAACCAAGGGTAGAAATAAACAAAGCTTGGGCACAGATGGCACCTGTCCACCATGCTAGCTGCTCAGACCCCTTTTCTTCATAGCTGGGAGTGAGGGGGGCTCCCAGCCAATGCTGTCTGCCATAGCCAGTACTGACCAATAGTGTCACTGGGCATCTTTGGGCCAAGGAGGACTCTGAGTGCCCTGGATTCACCAACAGTCCTCCACCACCACCAACCTAGGCAACAGCTCAACCTGAGCTCACCTAAGCCAACAAAACACAAACCTCACTGTACTCAAACTACTTTCATGGACTTTCAGTTTACTGGAGGCATCCTGCTTGCCTGACACAGTGACTGAGGTTAGCCAAGCTCTATCCCATAGAGATGCCTAGCCCATTGGCCCTGCTCTAGTTACATTGCCACCAATGAGGGATGTGAGGAGAATCTTGATGACTCAAGAAGGTGACTGTCTATGAGAAAGGGGCTGGAGATAGATGGCCAGGGGGCAGGGCTATAAAAATGGTCCACACCTTCAGCCAATTGGTATGCCCCAGTTCAGTGAGAGATGCTGTCTTACAAAAAAATAGAGAGCAACAGAGGAAGATATGAGACATACTCAGACTCTGACCTCTACATGCACAGTCATTAGGCACCTTCAATGTCCTGCACAGCTCCCAGCATCTCATACCTATGACCTTGTCAGATGAATAGATTGAATCTGACAAAAGATTAGCTAACCCAATGGACCGTGATCCATCTTTAATCCCCTGTGGGCGAAGGGTGTGTAGAAATAGTCACTGTGGGGCTGATGAGATGCCTCAGGAGATAAGAAACTTCTGCAGAAGAAGCAAAAAGACCAGAGTTGTGATCTCCAGGACCTATATAAATACAAGGGAGTATGGCCTCCTCCCTATAACATATACACAGGGGCCCAGTGTGAACCTCTGCTTTTCACATGCATACACACAGCACACACACAGACACACACACACACAGAGAGAGAGAGAGAGAGAGAGAGAGAGAAAGAGAGAGAAAGAGAGAGCTGAGTCTGCTGTCTAGTGAGTATTGCCTCTGTGAGAGCAGATGTGGAGTCTGTTTGTTCATCCTGCTCACCCTAGACCCCAGCACCTTAAAACTTTGTAGGGTAGAAATCTTTTCTGTCACGGAAGGAGTTCTCTTACAGAGCCAGGAAGAAGTGGACAGCCATCATCTTATAAGCTAGGTACCTAGAAGAACAAAACTCATGAAGAAAGCAGAAGAGTGACTGCCAGGGCCAAAGAGAAAGAGCACAAAGCTTTGTGACAGCCATAGGCACAGTCTTTGGCTAACCTGACTGGGCACAGATTCTGAGAATTAAAAGATTTATTCGGCTCTGCCTGCAAATACTTGGAAAGATATCAAGAGTAAGACTGGAAGCATCCCGGATGAGGAAGCATCAGTCTTTGGACTTTCCACTGATCTTCTCTCTGCTGATCTTCACGGCATCCTAACACCCTCTCTAAGGAGTAACATGTACTTGTGGTAGGTGCCACAACTTCATGAGGCCCTAAAGCATCAGAGAGAATCATATCATCTCCCACTGACGGCTTTGGTGAAAACGACTGGCAAGTGTCAAAATACAGAAGCGAGCCTGAGCCCCAGGGTAAATGAGGAACTGCCTGGTTGGCGCCAAGCACGGACCGTTGGAGAATGAAAACCATATACTTGTGTGGTAAGCCTGAAGAGAAGTCTTTGTTGATATTTTCTATGACCAAATTCCTACACAAGAGGCCTCCGACAGCAGTACTTCACCAAATTCTGACAATTTGTTGAGAAATATCTGTTGGTGGGAACCAGGGAACTCAAGAATCATGGAGTGAGTGTGGATCAAGTGAATTGTCTCCTTTCAATTGCAATTTCTTGGTTGATGCATTCGTAAGACTATATGAGACACACTAATGCCTGGAGAAGAAAGGTTTTCTGTAATGTTATTTCGAGACAAAACAATGAAATAAATTTGCTTAAGAAAAAGGATGGATGTGGAACCCGAGAGACACGCCTTGATTAAGTGGAATGAGAAATTTCATTAGTGGCATCAGCTTTTGGTGTTCAGCATAATCTTTGTTCCATTTGTTTATGCAAAGCTATTGACGTGCTCATTCCTTTGTCAGCTGCAGAGGTTTGCCCTTGTTGTGGATGCTCTTCCAGATCTTGGGGATATGATGATAAGCACAGTATTCATGCAGCTTACACTGTGATGCGATGGGAGTGAACCCCAGGCACAGAGCTCCTATGCTCACAAGTTGGTGTAAGATGCTTATTTGTTAAACCACACAGCCTATAATCTACACTTTAGAGTGCAGAAATACAGTCAGAACCCTTCTTCTGGCTTCAGACTTTTCCTTGATCTTAGTAGAATAAGTCAAGGCATTCACCTCCTAGGGCAGATATCAAATCAAGCAGGAGACTTTCAAGCTACTGGTAATGCATTAACCTTTGGGAGTAAGGAGCTGGGTAGCCCTAAAGAATGCTGTTTGCCAACCCAGGCCAGTGCACATGTCTGGAGGGGATTCTTTGGAGTGTGGAAAGAGCAGGGTTCCCTGGGCATCTATAGAAATAGTCTATGCTTTCCACGCCCCCCATAGTTAATCCCATATGTAACTTCCCTATTTCATCTCACTCACTGCCACACACCACTGAAGCAGGGGAGGGTCCTCAAAGAACAACATCTATTATCATCATCACATAGTTGATGAACATCATAGTGCTGTGTCAGAGCCTTCCAAGACAGAGTCCAGAGGGTTGCACTATTGCCAAGCTGAAAGTTAAAGAGAGTCTACCAGGTTTTCCTGGGCCAAGCCAAGAGGTAAATTTGTCAGAATGTGCAAGTATCAGGGCTGCAAACACGTCCTATTGGTTGTCAGTGCTGGGGAGGCAGAACTGGATCCCTGGGGCATGCTGGCCAGCCAGTGTAGCCAATTGGTGAGTTCCAGTTCAGTGAGGGACACTGTCTTAAAATAAACAAGGTAGAGAGCAATAGAGGAAGATATCAGACATGATATGAATCTCTGACCTCTACATGCAGTCATTAGTGAGTGTATACACATGCACACACACACACACACACACACACACATAGAGACACACACCTTGCTTCACTCTTCTAAGAGAAGGGATAAAAGAAAAACCACTGTAGATGGACATTTTCAATCATGTCTGTGTGCTTAGATGTCCCCTATCTGGGATACAGAAGCGGTCTAAACAAGGAGGTCTTGTAGTTCATGAAGGGGAACAGGAACCATCTATGGTGGTTACACTTCTAACGTTCTTTTCCTGGGTACCTCTTTCCTGCAGGGTGAGGCAGGAAGTGGCCACCAGCTGCCTTCCCTGCCAGCTCAGTAGTGTAGCCCTCTGAAGCCTCATGTCCTCACTTCCCCACTGGTCCTCTAGTGAAGGTGTTCCCCTTTCCTGGTAAAGCAGACATCTAAGGGGCTGGAAACTCAACAGCAGAAGAGAAGAACAGAAGAGTGGCCTGTGGGCATGGTTGGATGCAGAGTGAGGCCAAAGTATAGGGAACTGAAATATCCCTTCCTTCTCTTTTCTTGTCATTGATGAGTAACACCCTTTGTGTCCACAAATTCCTAAGTGTTTGTTTTTTATAACATCTCACATTTTGTTCTAAATTAGTACAGACACTGTGCTCCAACCATTTTTAGCAAGGGTACACTGGTTGTTTTCTTTGCAGAACACAACCCAACTTTCATCTATACGAAAGCACCACACAAAAAGAGATGACATTTCCTGATCACTCCAACAGGCCTGCCATGAGTTTAGAAGGGCCCCTGACTGATTTCCTAAGAAGTCTGCAACAGCTAGGCACATCTTAAAATACCCAGTCACAGTGGGATCAGACATCCCAGATGAAGGAACTGTCGTTTGTGGAAGCATTGTGGGGACAATAGAAACCTCTGGCTGTAAAAAACCTAGTTATGATGCACTGGATAAAAAAATGTGTCCCTAAAGACATAACTGGTAGGGAGGCTGTCCCTGAGGGTAGTAAGCATAGATCATGGTGAGTATCAGAGAAAATACCAACTCTTTGGCTTTTGGGATTAAATGGGAAGTGCTGTAGGAAAATGCCACCTCCAGATGCCTAAATACAAGTCATACTCCACCCAGTCTGAACCTTAAGTTTACTGGTTTGTACAGAAATCCCAAGTCAGTTAACAAAGAGTCTCAGTCTGGTAATATCACAAGGCACTGGAAAAACTCCCCCATAGAAACCAATTTTCAGCCTCTACATACAAGATTCCCAAAGTGAGCCATTTGTGAATTGTCAAAATTATTAGAATTGTAAGGGGGAATTAAAATTATGAAAAAGGGATGAGTTACTGAAGTGCCTACCACACAGCATGAGGACTAGAATCTGAATCCCAAAAAGCCACATAAAAGTGGAGTGAGGTCACTCATGTAGGTAATATCAGCGCTAGGGTGAGAGGTGGCAAAGATGAGTGGGTCACTGGAGCTCACTGGCCGGCCAGCCTAGCTGGAAGAAAGAGCTCTAGATTGAGTGAGGCACCCTGACTCAAAAAGTAAGGTGATCACTAAAGGGGACATCTAACACAGACTGCTGGCCCCCACAAGCAACCACTCATTCACACCCCCACACGATCATGAACCTACATCACATGCAAAAAAAAAAAGATACAAGAATTAAATTCATTTTAAAAGATCAGAAATGCTTTTAAACATATATAACTTGTAGAAGTGAAATGTGTACCAATTAAAAACGTAAGATATAGGTGAAAGCATATTAGAGCACTTGAGAGAACACAGAATGACTTGGAAGATGGCCTGGGATGAAGCACAGAAGGACATGAGGTCACAGAGACCGAAGGGAAGCTTGGTGTACTTTACACAGGAGCTCAAGAAAGGAGAGGGAGGGGGGTCAGTGTTTCCAAAGATACTGCCTGAGAATTTCTAGAACAGGGGAAAAAAGAAATTAAGAAAGCATTGTTATCAAAGGAAAACATGAAAATCTGGACACGTTGTAAGGAAAAGCTGCCAAAGGCAAAAATCAAAACAGAAAAGCAGAAAAAAAAAAAAAGAAAAGAAAAATGAAAAGAAAGAACAGTTCACTCAACGGCAGACTTTTCATTCCCAACAATAGAAGTCAGAAGTCAGTGGAACATGGAGGTTTGCAGAATGACCTCATTTACTTTGCAAGCTAAAAATAGTAAGGAAACAAATAACAGCTAAGCCACAGGGCATGCCTAAGGGCTACTCCTAAATTACAGAGACAGGGAGAGCTGGACTCATGGGATTGTGACCCAGGCAGTTACTTGGAGTCACGCCTCATCCAAGACTCAGGTGTCACTGACTTAAGACTAAATTTTAAACAGGAGGCTCCATGGCTGTTTTTTCACTGGGTCTTCCAAATCATGTAGACTGTCCTGTAGGTAGGGTCTGAGAAACTGGTACAGCTCAGGAGTAAGCGAGCAAGCAGCCTTCTGTGCAGTGTGTGCATCAGTTCAGTAAACAAAGCAGTCTTGCAGGAGAATTGAAGACAAACATACTTGATGGATTTCTCTAGTGGATAGTGTTCAGACCTTCTGTGCAGCACAGGGAAGAAAGAGCAGACCAAACGCCCTTAGGTACAAAGCCTGGAAGAAGTGAGAATCACCCAGAGCTCACATCTGTTAAGACAGATGTCTTGCACAGTGCTCTAAAGACCCGAGCATAAAAGAGAAGGCAGAGGGGTAGATGGCATCACAAGAAAGAAAAACATCTTTCTCAGGCATGTTGACATTCACACTCAGCATTGGTGTCACTGTGGTGTCTGAGTGTTACCGTCCATCAGGCAGCCAAAGACACAAAAACACAGTAGAAAAACAATCCCTAGGATATCACGTTTGTAATATTCGGATGGGTCAAGGAGCTGGTAATAGGTATCGCCAGGGAAAGCTAGAGTACAAACTTCAATGATGGAGCCTGGGGAGATGGATCACGATGTAAAATGCTTGCTGTGCAGGGTTGAGAACCTGGGTTTAGATCCCCAGCACACAGATGAAGGGGGCACATGCACGTTATCCCAGGGTGGGAGAAATAGACAGGGGGATCTGGGGTTCAGTGGCTGGCAAGTCAATCCAATCAGTGAGTTCCATGTTCAGTGTTAACCAAAAGAATCCAGTAATACCAAGAAGGTGTCTTTAAAACAGTATTAATATGAATCCATCTGATTCATTATTTTTTCTAAAGATGTAACCACCTCAAATGATAATGGGGCCCATTTACTAATTTTTTTCTCACTACTTCCCTAACTTATAATGGACGGATAGTTAATTGATTCAATTGTATTATATCTGTAGATGTCTTGGTCCATCAGGCAAAAAGAAGTATCCGTGCAGCAGTACGTTAGTAAGGGAATGAGGGTCATTTTTTGAACAAGCCATTCTGGTATATAAAACAGTCTTGTAATATCAAAGCTAAAGCATAAACCTCTCTCCTTCAGTTTCTGTGCACTCAAAGCAGATGATAACTTAAGACAAAGTGGGAGAGACAGACAGACAGACACACACACACACACACAGAGAGAGAGAGAGAGAGAGAGAGAGAGAGAGAGAGAGAGAGAGAGAGAGAGAAACTATGGTGGTCTCTGGGTCGTAGTTGGCGTCAGGATCTAATCTGCTGTAGCTCCGCAAACAGATTTTTAGAACAACCCATGACAGCCTCATTGAGGAGGAAAGGAGAGACTAACTGGTGTATTTAAGTGACCTAGATGAGAATTTAGAGACACATGAATCAGTGGGCTGGGGACGAGCTCCATAGATGATGTGCTTACCTTACAAGCACAAGAGCCTGAGTCCCAGCCTCGGAACCTATGATGTGGGGTGCTTGCAACCCCAGCTCTGGGGATCTGGAGAGGGCAGACTTCTGAGGCTCTTGGCCAGCTGATCTAGCCTACTTGATGAGTTAAAGGCCAGTAAGACTGACCCTGTCTCAAAAAGCAAAGTGAATGGTGCTTTTGGAACAACACCCCAATTAAACAGCTTGCACATAAACACACACACACACACACACACACACACACACACACACACACACACACACACGCACGCACGCACACACGCACACACACACACTCAACTACCAATAATGTGTAATGTGAGTCAATCTTGCACATTTAAGCAGAACCTCTTCTTTGAAAATCTGTCAAAATAGATTTCCCCAGTGGACCCAGAATGCCTTTCCTCAGGCAGGACTTAAGAAACAATGTTTTGGACGCAAAAGACATGCTCAGAAAACCATTTTCAAATTAGTTTTGTGTGAGCATGGCCTGAGCCCTCTCCTTCCTCTGCTGGTTCCTCTCACCCCTGTGGTCACACCCTCTGACCACCTCTTTCCTGCTAGAATCAGCTGCGATTCTCAGAGATGGAAATGCACGGAGTGTTTCAGTAAGGGACAGAGGAGTGGACCTCGCCAAAACAGGAGACCGGCCTGTGCCTCTGCACTCCTCCTGGGTCCTCCGGGTCTTCCTCCTTTGAAGACTCCTTCGGATTGGCTCTGATGGCCAAATGCCCACTCTTTCTTCCTGCTCCAGCTCTGCTCAGCATCTTGAGTGAGCGATGATGTTCTTTCCCAGCACTGTTTCTCCCAGGGCTTTAGAGATGCACATTTCAGGGAAATAAAAAGGAGAACAAACCTCTCTTTCCTCTGCTTCCCAGGAGCGGAGGCTGACCACAGAGGCTGACTTGTTGGCTGATACTCAGTGCTCCAGATGAAGCACATGAAGGACGGCTGTCCCTTCCACTCTCAGGAAACGGAACCCCATGAAATCAGCATCATGCTGTAGACATGTTAGGCAAGCAGCGGGCTGTGAGGACTATGGAGAGAAATGTGCCGGGACAGCCCATGTGAGAAAGACTGTCTCTCACTTTCTTCATACAAGGTCCAAACTTCTTGAGTAAAGACCTTTGTATTCAACTGGGAGACAATCTCACTGGACAGGGAGATCATTTCTCCAGGTGTGACAGATGTTGGGACTTCTCCAGATAATCACAGGTAAACAAATCAGAAAAGCCTTGTACCTTTTACACCTACTGCTTGGTTCTACACCAAGGGGTAGGGGCCAGAGACACACAAATTCTAGGGCCATGTCTGCAGGAAGAATGGTCATTTATTTTATTTTATTTTATTTTATTTTTTAAACTTTATTTATTTACTTATTTGCCTTGGTGTTTGCCTGGAACTGGAACTATAGACAGTTGTTAGCTGCCATGTGGGTGCTGGGAATCGAACCCAGGTCCTCTGGAAGAGCAGACGGTGCTCTTAACCGCTGAGCCATCTCTCCAGCCCCCGGTCATTTATTTTATTATTAACTTATTTTGAGCCAAAATCTTATGTAACCCAGGTTGGCCTCAAATTCACTCTGCAGCAAATAATAAGCTTGAGCCTCTAGTTCTCCTGTCTTGAGAGCAAAGATTCCAGATAAGATCTACTTAGTCTGGTTTACCCAGTGCTGGGAATGGAGCCCAGGGCCCCTTGCGTGGTCGGCAAGCACTCTACCAACTGAGCTACACTGCAACCTGACTTTTTAAAGTTTCTAAAATCCACCCCAAGTCATTTTAGGAGATGGTAAAATGTAAACACAAAAGCAGAGACTGAACCCAAGGCCGAGCCCTCCTGAGCATGGTTGTGTGACTGCAAAGGTATGCAGTGCTAAAACCAGACTTCTGAGAGAATCCCGGCCCCATCTGCTACAGCTGCCCTCACTGTCTGAACTGGCTCCTTGGAGAAGCTTTTCCGTGAGAAATCTGCACACAAGTACTCCTCACCCTAAAGTGGCTACTAAGAGCTGGATTTCACACAAGACTGTGGACATGTTGCCTCTGGAACTTCTTCACACCTGGGCTTCCTGCACTTGTGACGCTGAGATTGCTGGGGGATTTTGTATGAGACAATGTGAAGAGGGTTTATTGTACAATAGTCAGCAAATACTGGTCAGAACCATCTTACAATCTCCAGACATTTAACATCACACCTGAAGTCTGACAATAAGAGGTAGAGTGCATAAGGCTCTAGGTTCGATTCCAAGCGCTGTCAATGAGAGGGTCATGAAGAGGAAGGAAAGGGAGGGGAGAGGGGAAGGGAGGAGAAGTATGGGGGAGGAGAGGACCTAGTTATAATCCGAAACTCATTCATATACAAGAGTCTGCCTTTATGATCGATCAAGACACACCCTACCACCGTCCAGTGTCCAGTGTCCCTCTGATGATGGGCACACATACAACTCTAGCTTGGAGTAGCCGGAGAGCCTGTGAGGGCTTCACCCTGTGGGAAGGTGTCCTTCCTCAACTCCTGAACAAAATGTGAAAAGCAGCTCACAGACATTAAAGGAGAAACAGAGTTGGTGAGAAGACACAGTACTCTCAGCAGAAAAACAGTCAACAGGAGGCCATCCATCCTCATTTAAAGTTAATATGAACTCATTCTTAAGGAACAGGAAAGGGCTGTGCATCAGATAAAGCCTCTACCACGAAAGCATAAGAACAGGAATTCAGATCCTGGAAGGCATGGGAAGCCCCAGTAGGCATGGTAACTCCTCTGTATTCCCAGTACACAGGAGGCAGAGGTGGACATAAATGATCCCATAAAGAAGCTGGCCAGCCAGACTCAACAAAACCTGAGCCCTGAGTCCATCCAGATACCCTGCCTCAATAAATAATGTAGAAAGCAATAAAAAAAAGACTCTTCATGTCAACCTCATGCAGAGAGAGAGAGAGAGAGAGAGAGAGAGAGAGAGAGAGAGAGAGCTGGTTTTAAATTTTATGCAGAAAATGAAACAAACAGGAATGTCCAGGACACTGTCCACAATAGCTAAGACACAGCATCAGCCTCAGTGTCCAACAGAAATTCTGTAATCTGAAGGTTCAGTGAGAGACCTTATTTCAAAATATAAAGTGGGGAGCAGCTGAGGAAGACGTGTTTTATTGACTTTTATCCTCCATACACACATGATCACACACACTATTATTATACTATTATACTATGCCACCTGATTAATTTAACACATGCACAAACAAAACATAAGAACCCCCCCCCAACAAAGAGCACTATGAAATAGCTCACACCATGGAGAACCAGCCTTCCCTAACATTTAAAGAGGACCTAAAAAATATTGAGAAAAAGTTCAAAGACCATGATATAAGTTTTGTTTAGATGGGCAAAGGATACTAGAGGCAGCTCACAGAAAAAGACAGACAGACAGACAGACAGACAGACAGACAGACACACACACACACACACACACACACACACACAAGTGCATTGAAACAGAGCTGAGTCTTACTGAAGAACAGTAAATGCAAATTTAAGCTGTAATGAGTCCAAGGGTGAGGAAAGATGGCTGTGTGCAGCATATGACTCCTCCTGGGGTATCTGGAAACCTTATCAAAAGTATAAATACACTTACCCTTTGCCCTAATTAGCCTGCTAATTGGAATTTGTCCTTCGGTTGCAGCAGCAACATGGAGGACGTACCCTGGTTTACAGTTTGCAGTAGCAAACCAAACACTGACGGGTAACTGGCAATGGGTAAGATCAATTTATTGTGTGGCCGTAAATAAGATACTCTAAGGCTGTAAAGATGATCAAAGACATCTTTATGTGCTGTGCTGATTTGAAAGATGTCCAAGATGGGCAGCTCAGTGAAAAGAGCAAAGTCCCCAGCATTCTTCAGAGCACTGGCTGGTGTCAGCCTTGACACTGGTGACTCCATTACAGTTTTCACTCATACACCTCTGAGCACAGTGAGACTGGGCCTCCATCTGCCATCCTAAGAACCAGTGAGTGTCTCCATTTCTATCAAAGAGGAGAAAAGATCTGTGTGTGTATGCAAGCTCATGTGCGCGCGCACACACACACACACACACACACACACACACACACACACACACACACACAGAGTCTTGCTTGTATTTAATAAAGACATTCAAAAACCTATTATAAGTGACCCCGTTGGGCCAGAGCTGATAGGAACAAAGATAAAATTCATGTTTCCTGCCACTTTGAGCTATGAAACTAAATGAATTGGTTCAAAAATAAAACAACTAAATTAAGCTTTTCTCCCAGTTTCTTGTGGTAAGCAGATCACTATCACACCTGCCCAGGACTAGTCAGTCCCTAGACTCCAAACTGACTCTGGAGAAAGGAGGCTTAGGTCAAGGAAGACAATGTCAGCAGGGAGACCCAAGAAGTCTAGAGGACGTCCACACATGGACCAACTTCCCCTCATCTGCAAGACCTGAGGCCAATGGAGGGCTCTCTGTGCTTCTATGAGCTCAGCCCACACCCACTTCCAAATGACACCAGCCACTAACAGGGACATTTAGTCAAACCAACGTCAACAGATAGCAGGGCCCTGTGATTGGCTGAGGAAAGAAAATACATCTAGCACTTGAATATTCCTCTCCAGCCATCACTGTGACAGTTGAACCCACCCTGACCTGCTTTCCTTGTGGGCTGAGCTTTTCCCAGGGTCCTAACTGCTTCCTTCCATCATCTATGGCTCTCTCAGCCTCAGGCCTTAGACAGTCCACCCCAGGGGTCCTCCGCTCACAGCTTTGCTTCTCCTTCTGCAGAATAGCAATGTTAGTCTACACATTGCTAAGCAAGAGGATGCCGCCTGCATCTGAAACCAACAGAAAGGAAATAGCCACTGTCTCGGCAGGCCTGAGTGGTTGTAGCATCTCCCCAAGATTCTTCCAGTGCTGCCAACTCAGAGCACACGTTGGAAGTTAGCAAGCTCCCTCAGAAGGACGTGTGGACCATTGTAGCTGACTAAAAGGGATAGATCTGAGTAGCATGAGGTGTAGGCAGGGAACAGGCACCAGGCTGCTCCAGAGCCTCCAGTTCCCACCAGCCTACACAATCCTGGGGAAGCAAGCTGGGCCAGTTTATGGCTCTTCAGGTCCAGGTTCAGGGCTCTGGTGGTGATCTGGAGAGACTAAATTTGTAGCGACTAACAAAGGCCTTGGGTTCAGTCTCCAGTCCCAGCCTGCACTGCAGAAGCTAAGCTAGAACCACCATTCCAGGGACCCTGGAAGCATTGCTGTCCCCCTCAAGGGCCTCTATGAGTAGGACCACAGGCTGAACATGACTGTGAAGAGCCATTACCTCTGCCTTCTCCCAACCTGTCTGCACAAGGGACATCTGGATTCCCTCCATGACAGTTGGCACTTCTACAAGGCCATCCTTTTTTTTTTTTTAACAGTTAACTTCAGAAGAAATGACGTGGGGTGTGACTCACAAGCTCAGTGACCAAGAAAACAACACAAGGACCTCTGATACCTGTGACTCACTTGCTTCCTAGGAACGGCAGGACGACTCTGTGATGTTTTTCTCTGATCTTTTAGAAATGTTAAATGTCCATTATATCAAGGAAGACATTGCCATTTACAGTAGCTAGACCACACACAGAACAGTCACAGTGAGCCTGCTGGAGGACAGGACTGTCCCTCACCCAACACACTTGACGTTCTCCTCCAGGGCTACAACAGACTATAGCCTCTACAAGGCTCCTCTGCATGTGGCTCATGGGCCAGAGTCGGAGGTATGCAAGAGAACCATTAGTTCTCCTGACTGAGACTGAAGAGCTCCTGGGATGGGTAACAATACATCCCCTCCCGAGCACCATGACCTGCCCTGAAGCTAACAATGTACCCCTTTGGGTGGAATCCACATGTATCTGCCCAAGTCTCTCCTCTCTCCTCAGCACCTTGAACCAAAGACGAGGAGCTAAATCCTTCTAAGCCAGTAAGACCCACTGGTGACATTAGGCAGGACATGCCTACAAGTCCCCACTGTCTCAATTACTTCACCTCACAAATCAAAAGCCGCTCATCAACCCCGGCACTCACCCCTGAGGCCTGCTCCAGTTTTCCTGTGCAACTGAGTCAGAATCACAGTGAAAGCCTCGCCCTTTCATCCCTCCAATCAGAGCAGAAGGTAAGAATGTCTACCATTCAGTCATGGTTTGTTTAACTGATGCTCACCCAATTTGATACAGCTGTGTATCAAATCATGCTCTCACTATGGCTGCCCAGCAGCTCTCAAACATAGGCTCTGCTACTTCTTATGGACTTCTAGTCCCATCCCTCTGACTGGGAAACCTGTAACTCAAGGACCCTCATTAGCGACCGTTGAGACCTGCTCTTCATGGGTCTTAAATGAGACCCAGAGCCCCCCTCTCTAAAAAGAATCCTCAAGCAAGGGAAGCCCCATATAACAGTTTCAGTCTGAGATTCCCTTAAGGGATATTGGGGGATTGGTGGCCAGCAGGGATAGTTAATTTTGATTGTCAGCATGATGGGTCTAGACTCACCTAGGAGACAAGCTCTGGGCACACCTGTGAGGGAGGCTCTAGAGTGTGCTAACCAAGGTAGGAAGAGCCACCCTAAATATATGGGGCACACTGCTAAGACTGAGGTCCTGGATTGCATGAACAGAAAAAGCAAGGGATGATGGGATGTTCCAGTGGGGAAAGGCAAGTCCTGTGCAAACCAGATAACTGAGCTTGAGCCCCAGAACTCAGGGGAAGCTGACAGGAGAAAAACTAATTCATGAGTTAATCCTCAAACCTCCACATGTGTGCCATGGAGTGTGCAAGTACATTATGTGTGAGCAGGTTTGGGAGTGTGCACACACAATGACAATTACGATCATAACAATAATGGTGACAGCAAGAGTACATATTGGAATAGGGAATGTGAGCTGAGCACCAGCGTCCATCTCTCTTGGCTTCCTGACTGCAGATATGGCGTGACCAATTATTTCAAGCTCCTACTGCAGCACATTCCCCTCCGTGATTCCACTGAACCATGAGCCAAAACAAATCCTTCCTGCTTTAGGGTGTTTTTTTAGGTATTTTGTTGCAGCAACAAGAAGTAACTAATACAGCAGCTGATGGAGTCTGAGGAAGTGATTAAGGACTCTGGCCTAATCAATGATTGATTATTTCATGGATTTATAATTTGATGGTACTACTGGATGGTGATAGAAAGTAGGAGGTGGACATGAATCACTGGGACAGGTCTCATCCCTTTTCTCTGCTTCCTAGAGGCCACAGGTGAGCAATGTCCCTCCACTACCTCCTTCTGCCACTAAGCCTGCCCTAAGCACACTGCCAAAGCAATGGAGCTGGCTGTGGACTTCCATCTATGAAACTATGACCCAAAATAAACTCTCCTTCCTTTCTAATCATTTGTCTCAGACACTTTTTATGGAGTCAAAGGCTAACACCTCAAATAGAGGTGATGAGATTCCAGAAGCCATGTGCTAATATGTATCCTCCTGACAGCATGATGCCCAACTCTGCCAAGTACCCATAATGAATATCCATTTCCAGAGGGCCCTGGTCATAGACCAGCTTCAGTCTATGCTCCAGTGGGAACTTCAGAGCCTGGAAAAGAACACACAAGGTCCCTGCAATGACTCAGATGAAAAGGATGGACAGGCATTAAGTGTGTCTGTGTACCTGCGTGCCAACACAAGCATCACAGATTTGATATAACACAGGTGAGGTGAAAACACCAGAGGTGAGAATCTTAGGTAAGTCTAGGCAGGGCTGTGCCTCCTAAAGTAGCTTTGCTAGGCAGTTCAGACTCAGATTCTTCTGTGTGCTGCTGTGAGTCAAGGGTACTATCATCTCAAGGTTTGGCTAGGACTGGAGGATCACATCCTTGATGGCTTCATGGTTGCCCATCTGACGGGTTGGTACTAGCTACTGGCAAGGGACCTTAAGTCCTTCCTACACTGGACAGTCCATGTAGCTGATGGAGTGTCCTTCTAAGATAGCAGATAATTTCCTCCACAGTGACCCAAAGAGACAGAGTAGAAGATGCCATGTATATATAACTCAGCCTCAGAGGCCACACATGGTCATTTTCACAGTATGCTGTTGGTTACCAGGGTCAACCCTCCTCCAAGTGGGAGGGGACTCACAATCTGGAGCCATTTCAGAAGTAACATGGAATGTGCCAGAAAGAAGATCTTAGCCCAGCTAGGAATTATTCCATTGAGACCTTGTAGTCTCCTCACTACTCTGTGGGGTTTCTTGCATAACTCATAAGTTATCAAGTGGTTGTCAAGGAACACAAAAGTCTGCTCAGGAGAGGAGTGGAGGCTGCTGAGTATTAAAGAATAATGGGTCAAATGTTCACTTCTTCAAATAGATCAAATAACATCATGGAGGGCCAAAGGTCACATGCAGCCCAGCCTCTCTCCTTCCCTCTCCAAGGTCCCATTGAAGTGTTTGAGCATAATACAAACATGATGGTCAAATATCAAAGGGAGGGGAGAACTTGGGATGTAAAAATGCTAGGGCTTCATTGCATATTCTTTTAACCAGACTGTTTAGTCTTTGTCCTAAAGAAGCGCCAGGAGAATTGAAAGAAATACAGAGAGTGAATGACAATATGCTAAGACTGCATAAGCAGCCTATAGACCACAGGTCCCATGCTTCCATTCCATATGGCTGTGACAAAAATACCTGGCACAAGAAATTTAAAGAAGTTTGCTTGGTTTGCTTGGCTCACAGTTTCATGGGAAACAGTCCATCATGGAGGAGAAGGCAGTGGGGGGGGTGAGCAGGGGAGCATGAGAAGACTGGTCACATGGCAATCACAATCAGGAAGCAGAGACAGATGGATGCTGGTGCTCAGCTTGCCTTCTCCTTTTATTTAGTCTGGGACCCCTACCCCAGGCCAATGGTGGCACCCATATTCAGAGTGGGTCTTCACACCTCAATAAACCTAGTCTAGATCATCTTCACAGACATGCTCAAAGCCTTGTTTCCATGGTGACTCTAGAACCTGTCAAGTTGTCAATCAAGAGAGCTCTGGTTGGGTGGGTGTCAAGGGACTTAGTGTCATATGTATCATCAGGGAAGGGACTCCCAGCTGAGGAAGAAAACTGAGTATTTTAAAGAATTTCTTAGAGCCAAGATTGCTGATGATTCACCCCACACCCTAGACCTTCCTTCCTGGATCCCCTTGTCCCCTAAAGGTTGCAAATTCCATGTCCTGAGAAAGCTTTTGCCGTTCATGAGGCAAACTTCCCCCATGCCTCTGAAAGGACTCCAGTACACTCTCCACACAAACTGTCACCTGCTCCCCCCTGTACCCCTCACCCCACCAACCATCTACCAGCCTTTTCCCACACAGGGGACACAATCCATCATGGAGGAAAAGGTGGTGGGAGTGGAAGGTTAGGAGGGGCAGAGGAACAGAAGGGAATTGGTCACATGGCAACCACAGTCAGGAAGTCACAACTAAACTCTAATACTGGTATTTAAATCTAAAATGTCGGCCATGGGCTCCTGTTTTGAACACCCAGCCCCCAGCCGGTAGCGATATTATGGGAAGGCTTATAGAACCTTTAAGAGTTGAGGCTTGACCAATGGAGGTGGGTCACCAGGGGACAGGCATTGAGGGTCCCAACCCTGCTTTCCATCTCTGTCTCCTTGTCAGCTACCTTCGTCTCCCGCTAACACAAGGTTCCGGATGCCATGCCTTCCCCACTATGGTAGCCTGAAATGCCCTAAGACCTTGAGCTAAAATAAACCTGTCATTGTTGCAGCCATGAGAAAAGTCACTAGGATAGCAACAGTCTTTTCCACAGCTCTTCCCTGTTTGGGGCAGAGTTCCATATGATTCACACACCCCAAGTCATGTGACATTCACAGCAACCCTAGGCCAGGCCAACAGTTCACACCCCTATAGATTCATTACTCCACTCTACAGATAAGGAGCCGGAAGCACAGGGTGGCTGTGTAAGTCACCTTAAACTGTACAGTCAGCAGTGACGTTCAAATTCACCCAAGGCTATCTGACTCCAAGGACACTAGACCAAGGCCTAAGTGGACAAAGCAGCCTGTTTGTATATTACCCAATATGGTTCAGTATGTTAACATTCCCAAAATGGCACATTGTGAAGACTTTGTAGCATAATTCCTGGCGAAAAAAAGTTTTCTGACTGACCTTGGAACCTGAGAGTGAAGATGAAACATTAAGTCATCCTGCCATTAAAATTAAGTTCAATCACCCCTAATGGAATGTCACCTCCAAGATAGTCATTAAAGCCAGCAGCCTAACCAACTGGCAGGCCCTGCGTATATCACCATTATGCTGTCCCTGTAACAGCCATTTGTCCGAGGCCGAGAAAGCCCCAGGAGACGCTGAGTGCTGCTGTCAATGTCATGAGGAGAGGCATCTGCTGCTTCCTCCCATGCTCCATCAGTGCAGTCAGGGACATGGCAGGAAGGCACAGTGCAAAGACACAGATGTCACAGGCTTTGACCTTGGGCCACCAGGATAGAACACTCAGGGTGAAAGTGGCTACGTCATAGTGTGGACTTGTGCAGCTGTCACAGATGCTACACCAGCCATTCACCTGCTGCTCTCTAGAGACGGTGGCTCCTGGCTGCCTGTGGCTGTCCAGCCAAGTACCTGGGGTTGAGGTGGTGTTCTTACTAACCACCTGCTCCGAAGAACTCCCGCTTCTATCTTCTTTCTGAGGTTGAAATAACAGTCGGACGACCATGTCAATCTGACATTTTCAGGGGTTCTAGGAATTCAAATTCTGGTCTTAGAAGTGCTTTAACTGATGAGTCGTCTCTCCAGCCCCTAAAATTGACTTTTTCTAAGATAGCATGCAAAAAATGACTTTGACTGTGACATTTTGGTGTGTATGTATCTCTCTATTGTGTTCTTCTGTTTATTGTTTTGAGGTATGTAGCTCAGGCTGGCCATGATGTAGCAGAGCATGACCTTGAACTTCTGATCCTCCTGCTCCCATGTCCTGTTGGGATTAAAGGTGCATGCTGCCACATCCGGCTTACATTCCATGCCACCCCCTCTATCTGGTGCCTTTCTCTCCCCCCCCAAAGAGCCCCTCCTTCTGCTCTTAAGCCATATAGACCCCATCACCCGCTCTGTTCGCCCCTCGCCCTCCGGCATCTCTGCTCCAACAGTCTCTTTTCTACTTGAATCCTGCATTTCTAGAGTCTGCACATGAGAAAAAAAACACACCGCACAGCTTCCTGGTTACCTCTGCAGGCCTTCCACCTTCAAAGTCTGGGCTTTGTTCTATAACATACATAGATGAGGAAACTGAGACTCTTCTGGGCCAAAGAAAAATGCTGGTAAGCACATGTGTTAGTCACCAGAGGCAGGGCTAGGGAGAGCTGACTTTCTCCTCAGCATGGTGTCCTTGGGCAACTACTCTTGGGCAGATTGCTTTCCCTCATTGGAACCCCTCACTCACTAGCTAGAAACACTGTATGCCTGACATCACTTCCTCCTCTGAAGTAGGGTTTTTAAGAGAATAGAGTTGAACTGTGGAGATGCATCAGATAAAGGCCTCTACGCCTGACAACCTGAGTTCAGTCCCTGAGACCCATGTGGGGGAGGAGATAACTGAAGCTTGACCCCTGACCTTCACATGTGGGCTATGGTAGACACACAGCCCCTTCCATGACTGATGGGAGAGCATTTCTTTATATAGTGGAATGAGTGTTACCAGGGCCCAGAATAATGTGAGGATGCTGGGTGTCTCCCCAGAGAGTCTATGATGAGCACTGAACATCTTCTTCTCATTGGACAGATTATTTAACTTCCATGGAGCATTATTTTATAAAATTCACATGTGGGGTGTGTAGTATCTGACATGTCTCTGGGGATATGGTGGCCATGTTCTTCCTTCTTCTTCAAAAAAAAATGTCTGTGTACTTCTCAAAATATGGGGTACAGCACCCTAGGTTCCTAGCTGTGTGGGGTGGATACCCTTCTGTCCCTTCTAACACTGGGTGCCCTCCAAGTGTGATACTAATGGTGTGTCTCTGTAACTCATTGGTGGGTGATCTTCTGGCCACAGGGTGGATCTTGACCTCCTAGAGCTTAGGCAGGGTCTAACCAGGATAGCGTCTCAAAAACAAAAATCGCATTGAACAAATAAGCCAAACTTTGCTTGCCCAAGCCATGTTTTCTCACGCCTTCACAATATAACATATAGATTACACCTCTGAAAATAAACTCAGCAATGGCGAGATTGAGAGTCTGGTGAGAAAGCGAGACAAGAGGCAGGAGGTGCGCCACCCTGCCACGCCCTGCCCTCCTCCAACCGCCTCACTCAGTGACACATCAGACTGGAGAAAGGAGGGCAGGCCTTCTACCCCAGCCAAGTCGTAAAATGTAACGGCTGGAAACTGTGCCCCACTTTCATGCCATATAAATCCCCACTGGATCACGCCAGTTGGTAGACTTTGACCAGAAATACCAATAAGCCTAGGGAAAAATAATGGAGGGCAAAGTCCATGCCTACTGTAAGCCAGGTTCTGAATGTCCAAACTGCAGCATCATAATGAGTGTCAAAGGTCATCTGCTCTATCCTCTGCCCTGTATCCAAATGCTTCCAGTCCCAACAGTAACTTCCAAGCACCAAGAGGTTCAAACTCTTTAAACCTGAGGTTTTAAGTGGCAGAGGCAAAATTTTCTCTATGATCCCATGAAGAAGTCATGCTATCAAGTGCAGAGTTAAGGTATGTTACCTTGGAGACCTTGCTTCAGAAAGCCCATGCTCTGCTCAGATAATTGCCAAACCTGTTCTACGGTGGGCACAATTGAGGACACTAATAATAAAATGCTCTTCTGGCCAACAAAGTAGTTCTCAGCCATCTTTGGACTCCCAGATGTAAGGCAAGGCCTAGCTCAGAGTAGTTCCAAAGAAGGCTTGCTGAACAAATAAATCATAAAGCTGAGTTATAAGGGCATATATGAGAGGGGCCAGAGCCACATGCAAGGAGTGGCCCAGGAAAACTGACCCCAAGGCTTCAGTGGAATCTGACCATGAACTTACCTTCAAATAAACAGTCACGAGAATTATTGGAACAAAGGGGCTTTGGTCTGTTCTGTTTTGTGATGAACAGTCATCTGCCCATGTTCAGTGGGCACCCTACCACTGAGCTACATGCCAAGCCTTTGTGTGTGTGTGTGTGTGTGTGTGTGTGTAAGAGAGAGAGAGAGAGAGAGAGAGAGAGAGAGAGAGAGTGTCAAAGTGTATAACCCAGCCTGGGCTCAAACTATTGTCTCTGTCTCCTGAGGGCTACATAATCACAGCTACCCGAGGCTCTTCAGTGTATACTGATTATTGGATAATAGTAAGGAATTATGGTAATTTTGGGGAACCATGATTATCAAACCACTATGTCTGTGAAATATGGAATATAGAAACTGACATGATGCTTTCAAAGTATTTGAGAGAGGCAGACAGATTCGGATGATGGAGGTGTGCAGTGACATGGCATGCCATGGTGGGGCCACACTGCTGCCTAATTCTGAGGACCTTTGGGAAGTTCATTAGGTAGAAAAGCTGAGAAATGTAATATGGGGTGACAGATGGAGGAGGCATTTCTATTTGAACTTGGAAGCAAGAAAGATCTCAAGACATTAATAGCCAGAAATGCCATGGAGGTCCCTAGCCTCACAGAGGCCTAGGAGAAGGATGGGCCAGTTGTGGCTCAGGAATCCCAGTCAGACATCCAAACAGGTGGCCTGTGGAGATTGAGGGCCACCTGCGTGGTTGACCTGTTTCTCAGGGATGTGGAAAGTGTTGACAGCCAAGATCCTGGCGGAAGACTCATGGGTACTGGGTACTTTTTACAGGCCATGGGCAGGTGCCCTACAACTTTCCAAAACAATCTATTGCTTATCTTGTTCCAGCCCTGACTCAAGGACAGTCCCTTGTCCGCTTCTGGCCTCCGCATAGCTTTCTTCAAGTTACATTGTCCTTCAGAGAAGCCACAGCCCAGGTGGGGCAGCACTTTCCCTCTCTAGGACACTATGGTCATCTTGGGCTGAAATTCCTGTTGTCTACTTCCAGACCCTCTGCGTATCTGGAGAGGGTAGGCCAGAGGAGGTTAGCCCAGAGTGGACAATGAGATCCCCTGCCCAGTAAAGAATCTACCTGCCTTTCTCCCAGCTCCTCCTGCCCTACCCTGTACCTCTCTTTTCCTAGCACTGTCCAGGAAGTAAAAAGGGGTTCCTGGGGGCTAGTACACTGCTATTGCCTTCTCAAAATGATTGACTGCAGCCTATTCATCTTCCAGAGGCCACCAGGGACCTCTGCTGGGAAACGGTAGGGTTTGAGGGCCTGCCACACAACATAGCCACTTTATCTCTAGGATGTATTTGCCTCTAGCTTCTTATTTACCTCTGAGATCATGGAAAAAGTGAACCTGGTCTAATCTACAGCACAGCCTTGACCTTCACCTCTGGTGTTTGACCACTGAAGCCCTAGAGTCACTCAGAAATTGCCCATGGCAACATTGGGTGAGGTGGGCGGTTCTCTTCCCACAAATTTATCTCCACTCTGCTGTCTTGGTAACTAACTGCCCAGCATTGCAAAATCAGATAGAAAATATTTACAACTAGAGTTGACCTAAAAAAAGATGTCCATGAGATCAGTTTGACCTGACCTCCTCCAGGCAAGATGACTTCAGTCAGGGGATACAATCTCCCCACACCTCAGGGAGTCAGAGATGAGGGGGGCGGGACTTAGGAGGTACAAAGAGCAGTAGCCTTGGAGTCATACCGAGGCCTCCTATGCCCAGCCCCACCCATCTTGCTTGGATGTTGGAACACAGCCCGTCTCAGCTTGCGTTTTCTATGTAACACCATTCCGCAGACTATATGGGAACACCCGGACAGTGCTTCTCAAGAGTTGGTCTGGCTTTTCAAGTTGGGGCCTGGGCTCTTCTGATAGAATTGTGGGACTTGTGAACAGGATTTGGGAGCTTTGGGCAGATAAGAGGTACAATGGTGAATCCAAGGCAGACTTCTAGACAGTGCCCTTCCCCTGGTCAGTTAGCCCTCTTCAGCCATCACGTTGTCAGCTTGACACAGTTTAGAAAGATCCAAGAGAAAAGCCTCGACTGTTCTCTGAGAGATCATCTTGATTATAAATTGATGTAAGAGGGCCTAGCCCACAGTCAGTGACAACAGTCTTCAAGCAGCCATGTTCCTTTATGTTTGCTACTTTAAGGTCCTGCTCTGGCTTTCCCCAAGGGTCAATTGTGACATGCAAGTGTAAGACTCTCTCTCCTAAGCTGCTTTTGGTTATCATATTTGTCCCAGCAACAGGATAAAACTAAACTGGTCACAAATGTTGGGATTCTTTTCAACTGGGCAATAAAACCTAACAAAGTGGCTGGCAACCTTTCTGTGGGGAACCAGCACATGTTCTATCTCTTGTCACATTCTCATGGCCTCTAAGTGGGTGTCCTCACGTTCCCTTTACACAGTTTACTGGCCCGAGGACCATGAATAGTAAGTACAGCCTCCTTCCATCCTCAAGTGCAGACTTCACAAGAGTACTTGTGGTCACTGTGTGTCTAGAACAAGAGGCCCCCTCGCTGACCTGCCAGCTGGACATGCTGGTCATTATGCATTAACCCTTTAAGATGTCAGCTAATGTGAGCAGGTGTGATGAAATATGAAGTTTTTGGCTCAGCCTTTTGGGCCTAACTCCGAGGTTCAGACCCACTCTCAGCCCCACTGCCACTTAGCCCCAAATAATCACAGAGTCTTATATTAATTTCATGCTGATTGGCCTACAGCTCAGTCATATAACTTGTTAACTGTTAACTCTTAAGCTAACCCATAATTAGCCAATTGACCTCATACCTTTTCTCAGAGCAGCATCCTGGCCTTCTTTGCTGACGTCTCTGCTCTCCTCTTCCTCTTCCCAGAGTTTTCTTAGTCTGGTAGCCCCACCTATACTTTATGAATGCCTTCTGGCTAATCAGCGTTTTGTTAAAACAATAGGAGGGATAAATATTTACAGTGTACTAGAGCATAATCCCACAGCAGTGTGACCCTCTATTTCAGGCCATGGATTGGGAATGGCTTTCAAGATAATAGGGCTTAGGGAAGTGCTGCCCTGTGTATTGATCAATCCTCCCTCCAGAGGGGAACATGGTTCATGGCAGTCCTGGCAGAGCATTTTCCCTGGCTCTTCAACTTTTGATCAGACTAATTCTTTAGTTCATGTATGGGAAGGTGTTTTGCTGGTGGTGGTTTATTTGAAACAAGGTTTCAGTTTGTAGCTCAGATCTCAAACTTACCATGTAGCCTGTGCTGGCCTGGAGCTCATGGCAATCCTTTTCCATTGGAGTCCTATGTGCTGGGATTATAGGTGTGAGCCACCACATGGGAAAAATGACACCAGACAGTATCTATATGAGATCTATGGCCTACCCCTTGGAATTGTGCTGGCCACTGCTCCTAAGTCCACAGAGAACACTCCTTCTGAAAAGCCACAAGGAAGCCAAACTAAGTGTCACCCCCTCCTTCCCCACTGAGAGCTAGGGAGGCAGGGAGAGCTCACACTGGCTATGGATTTGACCTCTTTTTCTTCCCCAGTGGCTATCTTGTACTTTTCCAGCAGGGCCTCAGAAAGAACAAGTGTGTCCCAAATGCTCATTTGTCAAGATTCATCACCAAGCTGCTTCTTTAACTGAGAACTCCTATTCACAAGGCTCAGGGCATGGTCCCACTGCACAGCGGGCCTGGAGAGATGGCTCAGCAGTTGGGAGTGCTGGCTGCTCTTCCAGAGGACCAGGGTTCGGTTCCCAGCGCCCACATGGCAGCTCACAACTGTCTGCGGCTCCAGTTCTGGGCAAACACCAAGGCAAATGAATAAATAAATAAAGTTTAAAAAAAAAAAAAAGAAAAGGAGATGTGGTCTTTAGATGGATAGAGAATCAGACTTTTTATTTCCAGAGTCATCCAAGCCTTTGAACACCATGTCTCATGTACACACCTTTGCTCTTAAGTGATCCTCTTTGGTTCCTGCTAGGTCTTCCTTGTGATACAGTCTATTTACAGACTGCAAATACACCAACATTAAACATGGTCCAGCTTTCACTCATCAGGCAGAGCAGTAGCTTCTCAGAAGAGCCACTGAGGGATGAAGTAGCACTAATTTGGGTTTCTTGACTTTCAGATACAGCTGGCAGAATCCTGTCCCTTCAACCTCTTCCTGCTACCTTCAGTTGAGTCCCCTGAAGACTTTTCCTGTTGCTTTTATCTGGGGTGATCAAGCCAGAATAAACTTGCTTCTAGATCCTGACTATCCCTCAAATGCTGGCCAATGTGAGGGCCCCCATAGTCAACCCCATTTGACTATGGAGAGAACATCTGTGAAGACCTAGAGAGTCACCTCTGGGGACCACCCTGTTCTTCACTTACTCTCAGAGAAGATTCATTCTCCATTTCTCATAGAGTCCAAGTTCTTTTTATTATTATATATTATTTTCCATGTGTGTACATACTTTATGTGTGTGTGTTTAATCTCTCTCCACCTTACTTATGTTGAGACAGAATCACTAAACATAGATCTCCATTATCTGGCTAGACTAGCTGGCCATAAACCCTGGGATCTTCCCAATTCTGCCTCCCCAGGGCCAAGATTACAGGCAGGTACTATCACACTAGGCTTCTTTTTGCATTGGTACTGAATCAAACTCAGGTCCTTATGCTTGCATGGGAACAGATAGTTTACCAGCAGAGCCATCTCTCTGCCCTAATTATTGTTATTCTTAATTAAGACATAATAGCATTCAGCATGACTGTATAGGCCTGTCATCCTAGCAACTCAGAAGACTGAAGCGAGAACCAGCTTGAGCAGCTTAATGAGACCCTGGATCAAAAATAAAGAGCAAAGAAAAGGGCTGAGATACAGCACAGTGACAGAGCACTAGCCTAGCGTGTGCATGGCCTAGATGTAACCAGTTCATCAGAAGGAGGAAAAGACATAACTGTAGTGATATACAGTGGCATTAATATGTCACATGAAGCCCTCTTCACAGATCTACACTGAGATAAATTCAGAGTAGAAGCCCATTGTGATATTGTTCAGATTGAGGAAGCTGTGACCCAGAAGGCTGGGGAAGGGGATGGCAGCCAAGTTCACAGAGCTGTTCCCAGTTACTATCTGCTGTGACACTGTCTGTTCTGCTCTGTCACCAGCCAAAGTGTCTAGCTCATTGCTGACAGTCTCCATTGGCTCAAAGTGATGGAGGAGATCCTGAATCAAACAGGTTCAACAATACTGAATAGCCGCAGTTTTCAGGCTTTCTGATGTCAAGAACTCTGTTCATTCTTAAAAATAATCAAGTTCCCCTAAGAGATTTTGTTTGTCGGTACTTACTGCCAGGTAATTTAAACTCAGTTTAAAGAAAAGCTTGCTAAGTCAGCCTAGGGCCTGGAACCTCAGCACTTTAGAAGGTAGAGAAGGAAGATGGGGAGTTCAAGGCCAGCCTTGGGTACATAGCAAGTCTGAGGTTAACCTGGAATACATAAGACCTTCAAACCCTTCACCCTAATTTCTTTCTTGTACTTCTTTTTTTCTCTCTCTCTGTAAATCACTTAAAAATAACAATAATAACCCTGCAACTTGTTAACATATATTATCTACTTAAGGAGTGGACAACTCTTTCCCAAAATAAAAGCAGTTAGCAAAAAGAGTGGCCTTGTTTTGCACATTGAAAAATGGCTTCTGCCTCTAGTCTTACTCTGCTGAACTACCACATTACTTCTGGAAATTTCCACTCTATGCTCATGACAGAGTGAGTGGATGACACTCAAGCATTATGGCAAAAGTTCTCAGTCTGGACAGGTTATGCCTCCAGCCCTCTATAGCCCTCATGATCTCAAGGACTCTACAGAGAGTGCCCTTGAGCTGCCTCTACAGAAAGCTGTGACATCATGGGGGGCAGCCATGTGTGCAGGGAACTCAAGGACCAGGCACTCACCCCAGGGAAACAGCACAAAGTGTACGGAACAAAGAAAAAACAATGACGGTTAAAAAGGCCCAGGAGTAGGTGAGGGGACACATCCTCCAGGACAGGGAAAGAGGACGAGGCCCTGAGGAAAAGTGAGGAAGTCCACGACTCAAATGGGAGAGTGGTGAGACTCTGCTGAGGAGGGGAGCATGTGAGCATCAGGCAGGACCTTGAGAGTCAGCCTGAGCATGGGGTTTATTTTCCCGGTTTGCTGAGAAGTGGCTGAGAGCAGCACAGTCAGAGTTTCCTTCTGAAAAGGCCACTGGAAGGGAGTTGCAGAGTGGGACCTGAAATTGGCAGCCCGTGAAATGGAGATATCTTTTTACCAATTATACATCTGATATATGCCTAAATTATATATAAAGAACTAAAAAAGAAAACCCAGACAAACAAAAATAAAACCCCAAATAACCCAATTTAAAAATAGGGTTCAGAGCTAAGAAGAGAGTTCTCAAAAGATAAAATAAAAATGGCTGAGCATCATTTAAAAATAAAATTTTAACATCCTTATTCATCAGGGAATTGAAAATCAAAACTACTTTGAGATTTCATCTTGCATCTGTCAGAATGGCCAAGATCAATAACACAAATGGCAGCTCATGCTGGCTAGGATGTGGGGCAAGTGGGAACACTGATTCATTGTACAAGGGAGTGAAAATTTATGCAGCAACTATAGAAGTTGGTGTGGTGGTTCTTCAGGAAGCTGGGAACAGTCTACTCCAAGGTCCAGCTATACTATACCACTCTTGGACAGATACCCAAGGACTCTATGTCCTATTACAGAGATAATTGCTCATTCATATTCACTGCTACTTTATTCATAATAGCCAGAAATTGGAACCAGCCTAGATATCTATCATCTGATTAATGGATAACAAAAATGTGGTATGTTGTAGAAAGGTTTCTGGCCTGGACTTTCCGGGCCTGGACCAGAGGTTTGACTGGCAGTCTGGCAGTCTGACAGATCCACAGAAACACATGCAGTTCCATAGAAACACACAGACCCTTTCATTAATTTTACGCTGATTGACCTAGGGCCCAGGCATATAACTTGCTAGCTCTCTAGTATTAAACTAACCCATCTTTTTTATCCTGTTTAACCTTGTGGCTAGGCACCTTTTCTCAAAGCAGCATTTCAGCTTCTTTCCTCTGTATCTCCCAGCATCTGGATTGTCTCTCCGGCAGCTCTGTGATGTCTGTCTCTGTTCTGAGATGTTCCCAAGTTTTCTTAGCCTGGTAGCCCTGCCCACACTTTCTGTCTGCCTTTGGCCAATCAGCCTTTTATTAAACCCACAGACGGAACAAATATTTATAGTGACAGGAAACAGGAGCAACATAACATAATCCCACTACAGTGGTACACTTATACAACAAAATATTACTTTGCTGTTAAGAAGAATATGAAGTTTGCAGATAAATGGATGGAGCTAGATAAAATTATTCTGAGTGAAGTATCCCAGACTCAAAAAGGCAAATACTTTATCTGATTTTTTTTCTATATAAATGTTAGCTTTCAAGATTTTGATGATGTATGCTCTAATCTGAGGTCAGGTACCTGGTAAGGGACTAGCTGGGAGGAGAGGGCCCCCAAGTAGAAAGGTAAGATAGCCTATTGTGATGGAGAAATGAAGAAGCCTAGAATAATATTAGGGATGGAATGCAGAGAAGTATAAAGAAGGAAATATGGAAGGGATAACTAACACTAAGGGCATTTGAAAGACCATATGGAAACCTACTACTGTTGATACTTCCTAAAATATATACATATATGACAGGAATCCAATAAGAGAGACAATGCTTCAACTAGATATCCTATGACACCATGTAAAACCTCCAGTGCCAGGAATAGGTTACATCTTGTTGAATCATTGACCAAAGAGGCTCTATGGAACTCCCCAAACATCAGAAGCTATTGCCAGGTCCATTGATTATTCTCCACAACCTAATGATGAGGCTCTATTGCTGAAGACAACAATCATATATGTCATTGAACACAGAGAGATTTCTAACCAGACTAGCTAGCATTCATGGTACTAGAGGGTAGTTTGCATACTACCAGGGAAGAAAAGTAATCATCATATCTTCCAGTTATAATCCCTGTGACCTACAACAATGACCTGCCTGCAAGATACGCTGGTGCATTAGTGACACAAATGTCATGGGAGTGACCGACCACCATCCAGGTGGATTTAAGGACTACTCTATAAGATGTAACCCTTACCTGACATTGTTAAAGTAGTCAAGAACCAGAATCTACATAGGTCATGAGCTTAAAGGGAAACCTAGTACTATTGCACTGCTATAACCATAAATCAGGGCCTTGCTCAGTCCCCATCAGAGAAGCATCTTGTTAGAGAAGGTAGAAACTAACATAGACCCAGAGCTGGACAATATGCCGAGTGAGAGACTTTGGAGCACCCAGTCCTAAGTGGGATGTCTTTATCAAAGCTCTCCCCCCATGACTCCAGGATTTATGAAGAAAAATTTTAAGAGCCAAAGATGATGGATGACACCAAGGAAACAGTCTTCCAGATGCAACAGAATCGATGCACATAGGACTTTAAGGAGAATGTAGCAACATGCACAAGGTCTGCACAGGTTCAAGCAAGACAGGGTCACAGCACTGTGGGGAGGGGGGACTGTGGACTTAGACTCCAACCCCTAACCAAGAAGGTATCTGCAAGTAATATCTGTTAACAAAGAAAAATTTGTTTTTGTTTTTTGTAATGGAGTCTGATTGGGTATATCAACCATACTCTGGGGCAGGTCCCACACAAGAAGTAATTGGCCAACAACAAATAAAGGCAATGGTATTTTTGTAGAATTTTTGGCTCATTTTGTTCGGACACTTTTTGTCTTATTGGTCTTTTGCTTATTCGTTTTGGTTTTGTGTGTGTGGGGGTTATTTCTTGCTTTTTCTGTTGTTTTGGTTTTGTTTGTTTTAAAGATAGTGAGAACACATGAAGTTGGGTGGGTAGAGATTTGGGAAGGATCAGGAAGGAATAGGAAAAGGAAAACAATCAAAAATATTGTATGAAAAAAATTTTGTGCTCTCTTTGGCAGCACATATATTAAAACTGGAACAATACGGGGAAGATTAGCATGGCCCCTGTGCAAGGAAAAAATTTTTCTTAATTTTTTTGAGGGGCATTTTTTTGGAATAGGATTTCTCTGTGTAGCCCTGGCTGTCCTGGAACTTTATCTGTAGATCAGGCTGGCCTTGAATGCAGAGATCTGCTCATCTCTATTTGTCCCAAATAATGGGATTAAAGTCCTGAGCCACCACATATGGCAAAAACCTTGTTTGATGCTGGATTTTATTTTTAATTAAAAAAAAAAGTGGTACCTGAATGAGTGACAAGCTGAGCAATTGTTCTGAAAAATCCTGGATATACAGCTTGACTGGGTGCAAGGGAAGACACCATAGAGATACTATACAAGCCTCTGGGGGGGGGGCTGTGTTGAGCCCTGCAAAGGTGGAAGCTTCTTGGGGGTGCTGGGGTGGGGCAGAACCTCTGCTCCAAAGATGACAAAATAAACAGGTCTGTGGACACACGAAGCCCAGAGCCTAGCCCTGCTCCGCACTCCACCCGAGGCTGGGGGAAGCCAACCTGAATGGAAGAGAAAGGCAAGAACAGGGCCATTGGAGCCCTGCTCCGCCACACAGCCCTGGAGAACCCAGAGCAATCAGACTTGAATCTAAATGAATGCTAGAATTACATGCACAAGAGCCCGAGGGACAGAGAGCCCCACTTCCCAGCCCAAGAAATGAGTGTGATTCTTTACTAATCTGAAGCCCCCTATTGTCTATACCAAAGCACTAACCCCTGACTCCTAGGCTACCTGCCCTGAGCACCTTCCCTGGCCCTAGAAAAGCACTCACATCTTCAGTGAGTGACATGCAGCTGATTCCCAGTGCACTCTTCCATCTAGCTTTTAATCTTCCTGCAAAGAATGCTTCTCCTACCCTTTGACTCCTTACTCTGCTCTATGCACAGCTTAGCTGTGTGAACATCACTGGCCACAGGTATGTAAACAAAGGGCCACCACGTCCAAGCCAAAGCCTGACTCCTCTTACATGTTCTATTTTCTTTTTTGTTTATTTGGTTTTTTCTGAGACAGGATCTTGGGTAGTCAAGGCTGGCCTTGGCCTTCAACTCCTAATCTTCCGGCCTCCACCTCCCAAGTGCTAGGATCACAGGCTTACCTGCAGATATGCAAAAGTATCCACTGGCTGTGCCCACTGCTGCCATGTTTGTGACCATGTTGATTGGCAGCAAGTGCCCCATTCCCAGGTCTGTGCCTGATCTTTCATTCTGGGAGCTGTGAGGAAGAGGGGGATTCTGAAGCACCTTTTCCCTTGTCTTCTTCCCTTCCTTAGGAGTAGGAGCAGGTGGTGTAATCTGTGTGTGAGTGCACATGTGTGCACATGGATGACTTGTAAGCTGAAGACAACCATGGGTGGCATTCCTTGGGCAGTGCCCACTTTTGTTATATGTGGGATGAGTGTGAACATGCCAAACAAGCTAAGTTGGCAGGCCAGTGAGCCTGGGGATCCTCCTATGTCCTTCCCCAGTGCTGGCCTTAGGCTGCACCACCACCCCTGGCTTTGCACCTAGGCTCTGGGAATCAAACTTGTGTTCTTGCAAAGCAAACACTTTACCAACTGAGCTAGCTCCTCTGCCCTCTTCTTTGCAAAAGCCCAACTCAGAGCGCTCACCTGTGACACTTTTCCTGACCATCTGAAGAATGCACAGGTGTATAATTCAACTAACCCAGGAACCAGACTAGCTTCCAGGGCCTCCAACTCAAGGATGGTCACAGACACACTGAAGATGCCTCTTGGCACCCCAAGCATAGGTGCATTCAAAGGTCTGGCCAGCCCTTCACATATGTAAGCAGGCCAGGCAATGTGCCTAGGACTGCATAGCCATCCTTCTCCTGAGCTTGTGTCTTTAGCACCCACCCAGACTTCAGAGACCAAGCAGCCTCTGTCAGAGCCTAGCCATAGTCATCAGCTGGCTGTGCTACACTCCCAAATTGTTTTATGTCTCTAAGCCTGGCCTTTGAAGAAAGGCCTCATTTGCACATACCTTCTCAGCAGAGTGGCAAGTGTCCCAAGGGAGCTGCGTTGGTCAAAAGCATCAGGAAGCAAGAAAACCAGCTGAGAAACAAAACTGCTGACTGGACATACTTTTGACACTTGGGCATACCCAGTCTTGATACTCCTGGGGGTGGGGGAGAAAGCTGAAGATGCCCTGTCTAAGTACTCTTCAGTCAGGGGTTTATAGTACAGAATTTGTGGTCCTTATAAGGGACTAGCTAAGGGGTGGGAAGGTAGAGCCTGATGATGACAAGACAGATGATGGTGAGGGTCAGTAGTTCAGCCCAGGGTAAGGTCAACAATCAGGGGCTGAAGTAGAGGACTTTCTTCCTGTGACCTTCTGGCTGGATGCTCATTCACAATGAGAAGCGTGGGAGAGCATAGTTCCCGCTTACATGGAACATCGAGTACTCTTTCAGGAGTCAAGGCCACTTCTCTAGAGAGCCACAGGAGTTGTGATGGCCTGAGTCACCCAGTCCCTGTGTCCCTATTCTGGGAGAGCATCATGTTCTGAAACCCAGGCAAACCTCAGAAGTAAGAAGGTCTTGACTCTTGGAGATAGCCCACTATTTTGAAAACTAGTCTAAGAAGAGTGCTCATAAATTATAATTTTTTTACTATTAAAGAGCCTCTCTAGACCTTTCCAAGGAGGCTATGAAGTAAACCTTGGCAATAACCTCCTGATTGGAGACTCCTGTCTGGTTTTGGGGATTCTCTCTCTCTCTCTCTCTCTCTCTCTCTCTCTCTCTCTCTCTCTCTCTCTCTCTCTCTCTCTCTCTCTCTGTGTGTGTGTGTGTGTGTGTGTCTGTGTCTGTGTCTGTGTCTGTGTGTCTGTGTGTCTGTCTCTTTCTATGTGTATGTATGTATGTATGTGTAATTGTATGTATACACATGCACATGCATGAGGAGCATTGTATAAAGACCAGACAGAGATCAATGTCAGATGGCCCCCTCAATTGCTTTCCGCTTAAAAAACAAACAAACAAAAAAAAACAAAAACAAAAAAAATCAAGGCTTCTCCCCGAACCTGGGCCTCACTGGTTCAGTTAGGCTCACTGGCTAGTAAGCCAGAGAATCCTTCCATCTCAGCCCACTCCCATTCTATCCTCAGAACTGGCCTTACAGACAAACAATCACCCTCGGGGTTTTATGTAGGTGCTGGGGATTGAACTCAGATCCTTATGTTTGTGCAGCAAGCACTTACTGGCTGAGCCATCTCTTTTGCCCCTGTGTGTGTTTTCTTAGCCAAACAATAAGGCATCCAGTGTGTGTAAGGATGGCCTGAGCTTGTGTTAAATTGTAAACTAAGCAGGTGGTTCTGTGTAATATGGCTGCCGAGTCCTTCAAACAGTGATGCTGAATGCATCATTAGGCAATGTAAAGGGCTGTCAGTCTAAACTGACCACCTCCCACAGGCTGGATAGAAAGGGAGGTACAACCTCAGCCTGCAGAAAAGCAGAACTCTGAATTGAGTCTTATTGCAAGGGTGACATTCTTCTACTACCCTGGCTTCTCCACTGAAAGGTGCTTGATTGACTGTACATTTCAGAGAACATGCCCTGAGGGTGAGGCTCCTGGGCTTCTGGTTCTTCCCATTTACCAAGAACCCTGAGGCCACTCCAAGCTTGGAGGGACATGCTTCTCTTTGTTTTGGTTGTGTTTTGATGCCAAGTTCCAGGCACTGGGAACCAAATGACATCATGTGAGAACAAGATCCAAGCCCTTCTTACCCACTGACTGGTGTCATGTGGCAGATGTTAGGCAGATGAAGTCATCCACAGGAGACTTAGAAGAAGGCTATCATCTCTCGTAACCACGGGACAATCCGTCCCGTGGGGGCACACACAGCAAGTGCAAATGAGAGCCGGGTGACATTTCGATTTAAAGCTCAGTAATTTGCAGGTGATATTTGGTCAAAGCAAAGATAGGATGGAAATTAACCCCTCAGCCTCCACGCTCTGTTAGCCATGACCTTCTCTGTTATAACCGACAGCAGAAGGCATCCCAAAAAGGGAGTGTGCGGCCTTTCTTGCTCTGCGATCTAAGATGAGGTTCAGTCTTGAATCACATACATTTAAGAACATCTTGCATGGTGTGCTTCTTCTTTAAATCTTCTATGCAATAAATATTGAGATGTGAATTTGAAAAAATAACATAAAACTAAAACAAGCATGGCATTCTCATGCTGGGCTTACACGAGGTCCACCGAGAGATTTCTGGTGGGGTGAGACAAAAGCAGACACAGTCAGGGCAGAGCAACCAGGATGGTGGAAACAAAAGCAGCATCTCTCACTGGGAAGCCTGGGATAGCCATGAAGCCTAGTCTCTTGTCGTCAATGCCCTCCTCCCACTCAAAAGCCTAAATCACATCCAGCTACATCATCATGCTTCTGACTGTCCTAAGATGCTCATGTGTTCAGGAGACCCAGCTGAGGCATACTGTGGCATCCAGGGATACCTCACACTGTACTGAGCTGAAATGTTATAGAAGGTCCTCTCTGAAAGAAACCTAAAAGGGAACCCTGGGTTTAGGAGAGCTGAGGGTAAGGGCACATTACCACTCTTCTTATTTACAGGGCTGGTGGGTTACTTTTCTCCTCAGTGGGATGATGTGCCTAACAGTGGCATTTTACAGGAGAGAGGTTTATTTAGGCTCATGGTCTCAGAAGGATTTCAGTTCATCACCATGATGGAGACACCACAGAGGGATTGTCGCAGTCTGTCTGTATGTGTTCATATTGACAGCTTGACCAGGAAGCAAAAAACATTGGAACCAGGACAAGTATGAACGCAGAGAGGCCAACTTCTGTCAGCCCACTACCACTTCCTAAAGACTCCCAGCTGTCCAAACACTACCACAAGCTGGGAACTAAGCACAGAAGATATGAGTCTGTGGGGAACACTTCAGAGTCAAACCAGAAAAAGGGCACATGCCTCAAAATTCCCAGTAAACACTTGAAACCTTGACTCATACTAAACCTTATATACAATAGGCCCTTTTCTTATATACACAACCCTGTCAATGCAGGGGATCAACAACAATCACTAATAACAAAACAAGAAAACTATAACAGCACTCACCTTCAAATGCGCCTTCATGTGCTCCTCTCCTTTCTTCTTGTGCAGACAGGGGAGAAGCCCACAAGATGAATGAATCAATAGGTGGGGGAGGTGCTTTGCTGGAGAGCTGAGCTACTATCTAAAAGCAACTGGAGCACAGACACTGTAAAATGGCAGCCATTGATCTGATACCAAAGATGGCTACTGTATGGCTAATGGTTAGGCATGTCCTGTGTAGATACGATATACTACATGAAAGAATAATACATGTGCCAAGTAGGGTGGTGTGAGACAGCTCATGCCATTCACAACATCATGCAATTTAAAAACATATGAACTGTTTGTTTCTGGAATTTTCCACTGAATATTTGCAAACTTACAGCTGATCTTGGGTAGCTGAAACCACAAAGATCAAAAACACAAGTGAAGGCAGCAACTACTGTCCTCAGAGAAAAACCTGGGTGGAACAAAAGTTATGAGAAAATCAGTACATTGGGGGTGGTGAGGAAGAGCTCTGAAGAAGAGCTAGGAAAGCCCCTGAAGGGCCAGGCTCTAACCAAGCCAGGGAACTAGATCCAAAGACAGCTCACTCTCAGCTGGCCTTTCTCCAAACCTAGTTCATTTGACCGTGGCAAGCGCAAACTGAGGTAATGCCTTTTCTTGGGCTGTACTTTATGTGGTGAATATGACAACTGTCAGGTTGAAGTGGGGTGTTTTTGTCCTCTTTGTGGGTATAAAATAGCCCTTAAGTCCTAGAGAGATGGCTCAGTGGTAAGACCATTGGCTTTTCCACCCAGGGGACCCAGGTTGGATTCCCAGAACCCACATGACAGCTCATAGCAAACTGTAACTTGAGTTCCAGGAGATTTAATGCCCTCTTCTGGCTTCCAAGGGCACAGCATGCATGGGATGTACATGCATATGAAGCATTCATACACCTTGAAAAAGATAAAGAATATATTTTTTAAAAGAAAGAAGAAAAGAAAGAAAGTTGGTGGCAGTATTTTAAAAAACAAACAAACAAGTGGTCAGTGGTGGTGCAGGCGTGGGCCATGTCAGCATCTAAGATGCTGTGTTGACTGACTCCAAAAGCATGGTTCTCACTGAGTCTTCAACTTTTTTAAAATGACTGACCCAAGACATCAAAATATTTTCTAAATCAAATTGTCTTTTCATCCAATTCTAGGACCTTCTGCAGAGAGTATCCCAGATGGCCCCTTGCCTATGAGAATGTCAAGTTATCCACGGTTAGCCACAGGGTTTTGATGGAGGAGATCAGCACTCCACCAGCCTACAGTTTTGCCATTTCACTGTCTTTCTTCCAACATAAGATGTAAAGTAAACTGGGACTGTAGGGATGCCAGACTTTAAGACGAGATTAAAAGTCACACCTGCTACTATCTCTTCCTATAGCCCCGTTCTCTCAGAAGCTGCAAGGATGGATGTACAGAGGAACCCAGACCCAGAGTGTGGGCCAAAGGGGACCTTAGGGAGTCCAATCTAGATGGAGCAGGCACTGCCATGAGGACCTGAGGCTGATGCACTGACCATGGTAATACATGTTTGTGATTATAGCTGAGAGCAAAGATAGATCCTGGCAGGGGTGGGGGCTAGGGTGGGCATTACTGGCCAGACATTTTGACTGAAACCATGAACTGAAGGCTAATGAGAGACCTGTCTCAATAAACAACAAACAAGATGGCTATCAGTGTGTGTGTGTGAGAAAGAGAGAGAGAGAAAGAGAGAGAGACACAGAGAGAGACAGAGAGAGAGAGAGACAGAGAGAGAGAGAGAGAGGTCCAAAGACCTCCAAAGAAACAGGAGTCCATGGGTGTCCAGGGATTGAAAGGGAAGCTAAGGTGGGCATCTCTCTTGTTGCTTGGTCTCTCCTTGGTTTCTTTGGGGACTAGATACTGTGTAGATGGTCCTCTCTTCTGTGCAGACATGCTTATTTAAATACAACTCACAAGCCCGCATCAAAGCCAACTGGGCAATTGTCCTCGTTCTGAAGGGACAGCCATAAGTTCCATTGCTCAGTTTGGTGGCATCAGTAAACATGGATCTAGAGAAGTCAGTGTCATGGTTGCTGGGTCCAGAATCATCCTGCCAAGGACCTATCTGCCAAGATGCTGAGGCGGAAGGACTCACAAAGAACAAATGTGGCCACAGCAATAAATCAAGAAACAGAAGCAAATTCAGACACCAACTTCCTTCCAGAGGGCTATCTCTAAAGCCTGGTACCAAGGGCCTACAGAGGAGGAATGCTTGGATTCCCCGTGTAGCAGCAAGAAAGCCAAGACCTCACAGTCCAGTGAGTGCAGGCGACAGGCGCTGGAGAAAATGAATTGTGCCATCAACATGGGTTACAGAGTGTAGCCAGAGGCATGAACAAGAGTACTGCACACTGGGAGCCTGTCCTCAGAGGGCCACCATTCTAGCACCTTCTGGGCATCCTCATAGTATGGTAAGCATATCTCTGTTGTTGGGTATGTACATATTTGGTACTTGAGCTGATATTCTCAGGAAACTCCCATGACCACTAGCCATTTGAAATCTAAAGAAACTGAGACCCTGGGAAAATACACAGCACAGGCCACATAGCTGATGGTCATTATGCCTACTCATTGCCTGCTGCCCTCTGCAATGGTGACTGATAGTCTCTGTGCCCACTGGGAAATATCAGCATCTGTAGGAAAATGCCACCTCAGCACCAGAGGCTTAGGTGGTCCCAGCCTTTCACATTCCTACTGCTGTGGCACCCCACCAGAGGATGGGTCTTAACCTGCTTGAGGACCCACCCCAAGAACCACCACAAGACCAGCCACATGTCAAATGAAAAGCACCTCTGACTTGCAAATCATTTTACATCCATTTTCTCACCTGAGCTCAGCAGCCAGGCCAGAAGTGATTAACCCTGTCTTATTGGTGGACAAAATGGAGACACACATTGACACTGAAGGGCTGACTGGCAGCCTCGGTCATCTCGGGGGAACAATATACAAAGCTTGAATTAAAGGCATTGCCACCAAGTTCTAAAGGAAAAAAAAGATGTTGTGAAAGTGTGCTCACCCTTCTGGAGAGGCCACTTTCTGTTTCTCTGAAGTGGTCCATGTCTTCCTATCATCCCACCCCACTGAGTCTCCATGGAAATCGGTAGACTGGTGCACACAGTCTGGATTCTGAGAAAGATGGTGATTCTACCTAATGTCAGGGGCTTCCTACACTCCACACAGCACTAGCCTGTGAGTGAAGCCTTTGTCCCTGAAGACGTCACACAGGGACATAAAGAAGTGGTGGCCAGCCCTGGCTGTCTTGTGATACTTCCCAGACCCCCACACAGCTGTGTCAACAGCAGCCTAGGAGGAAACAAGAGCCTGGTTGAGGGGACCTGCAGAGCTGAGCCTCCCTCAGCCGCCTTGGACAGGAGCCATGCCTCACATTCACGGTGAACAATGTTGCCATATTTCTTTGTTCCCATGGAGGTTTCCAGAGAATAACAGTTGTCAATGACTCAAAAGGACCCCCAAGTTCCATCAAGGCTTTCTTCTTCCCAAGTGTGCTTTTACGAACATTATATTACTTATATCATCAAGGTCAAAAATCAAGGTATGAAGGCATATCCCAAAGATATTTCCACATTTGCCTCTGTGCTGTACTTATATCTCAAAGGCCAAACAGAAGTCTTATATCAAGAAAATAGCATTCTCATATACTAATATATTGCTGGAGTAGGGGAGTACAGGAAAGACTTCTGTTACCGGGGGCTTGAGGGAGTAGTATTTGTTGGAGGCTGAAAATGTGCCCCCAAGGCTAATGTATTTAAACATTGGGTCTCCAGCAGGTGGTGCTGTCTGGGGAGGTTGTAGAAACTTGCTGGAGAAAGTGGGCCACTGTGGGAAGGGCAGGGCTTGAGGGCATACTGTAGCCCCACTTCTGGTCTGAGATCTCTCTTTCCAGGTTGACAGCACCGGTCCGGCTTCCCCACTGTGACGGACTGAGTCCCCTGAACTGTGAGCCAGTCAGCCCTTCCTCCCTCGGGTCACTTCTGCCAGGTATGATGTCACAGCAACAAGAAACATCAGCACACAGTTTATGAGTCTTAACACGGACAGATGAAGAGGTTTAGTGGTGAGGATCCAGAACTATAGGGCATGTGCTTTCATCATAGAACTGCTCATCTTAAATAGTTAAAGGGGGAGTTTTCATGATGTATGTACTTTAACATAACCACAGACACACACAAAAAAAAAAAAAGTTTTTTTTAATACTATCAGCACGTTGTAAAGAACCTAAAAGCTTTTGTGTATTTGTAATGTTTTTCTGATTTATTATACTGAGGAATGGCCCAGATGAGTCTACCAGGAATATTAGTTCTATTCAGAGGCCCCCAGGAATACCTGGCATATGGATTGCTGTGGCTCACACACATAAGACATCTGAATCATCCTCTGCTCCCTCCTGCTCTTCTTGGACTGTGCACAGCACTCTGTGGCACTCTCTCTGCTCAGTATCCTGCCCTCTTGCCACTGTGTAGCCAGCACAGAGATCATAGGGAAAAGTCAAGTCTAGTTCTGGGACTTGGCTCATGAGCCAAATCTCTCCGGGCTGTCAGTCAGCTGGTTCCAGAAAAAAAAAAAAGGTTCTTAAGTAAAAACATTGGGCACAGCACTCCAACATTCTGAGCGGTCGTATGGGCTGGGCGAAGGGCTGAGCAATAGCTCCAGGATACCATAGCTAGGCCCCATATCCCTCATTCACTCTCTGAGACTCACTGGTGTATAACTCAGGATGGAGTATGAAACCGAAATCCCAGGCAGTTGCTGGAAGGACCTCTGCTTTCTATTTCTGGAAGCTTCCATTAACAAGTGTGAATCACTCCTCCAGCAGCTCCCATGGGACTTCTGCGATGTGTTGTCTTTCCAACTTCTTACTCAGAGGCAAACCCCCAAAAAGTAACAAGCTAATGGATTGCTTGTCACATGCCAGACACCCAACTATCCTCTCATCCCCAGAGCTTTGCAAAATTTTCTTGGTCCCCTCGAGAGTGCATCAGTGTTAATTCAGTTTTGCTCAGACCACAGTGAGCATCAGAGCCAGCCTGTGCCCTCCTACTTTAAAAATCTCACTTGCTCCACAGAAATGGGAAACAGAGATGCCTCATGTTGGTACTGAAGATGCTGCTTGCAGCCACCCTCTATCTGCTCTGGGTCTTGGGTTCAGAATGGATTATAAAAACTTCTGATCCAGGAGCCAGACTTGCTGCTCTTCCAGAAGACACAGGTTACATTTCCTGCACCCATAATCATCTGGAACTCCATTTCCAGGAGGTCTGATGGCCTCTGAGGACACTGCATGTGTGCAGTACACTGACAAGGGTACAGGCACAACACCCATACACATTAAATAAGTTTCTTTTTTATAAAGAAAACATCTAGTCCAGCTGTCACATCAGGACTCACAGTGTGCCTGCCCATTGGATGACAGCCAGCCCAAACACAAGACTCCATCCTTTGGGGTCAATAAGAGGTTGACCTGGTGGGTAGAAACTCCACCTGCACCTCTCTCCCAAAGAGGTCTCTCTTGCACACAGGATCCTTAAAATCATCCCACCAATGAAAAGTTTATAAAGAATAAGGCTATTACCTGGTTCGTATGGCTTGAGGTAGCTGTGACCAGAGACATATAAAAGACTCCCACCCTCTCCCACCTGCTTCCCTTTCTGGACCCCAGCAGGTGTTTGCAGCCAAGAAGCCAGTTCCCAAAAGCACCTGCCAGGTAACCTGAGATGGAACACAGCTTCACATAACTCCTAAGGCCAATGAGCTCAGAGTCACAAAGCCTGATCCAGGTGTATCGTATGCAAACATCTCTGCTTTAGCCTCAACCCCAGACATACCTTTGTCTGAAGTTCTCAAGCCCCTGAGTCAGATAGCCTTCCCTGATTTAAAAAAAAAAAAAAAGAATGAGTGCCAGCCTGTACAGCGAGCCCTGGTTTCTGGATCCCTATCTGCCACCCTGTCTCAGGAAAATCCTTCCACAGATGAGGCTTGAAAACTGCCCCTAGCAATTCATTTTTGTAATATTCTTGTCATAAAAGCAGTGTGTATGTGTGTATGTGTGTGTGGGTGTTTACACACATCATTCATCAGATAGCATTCACCTTGTATTTTGTAACAGGGTCTCTCATGAGGGCCTGGTCGATGCTTTCAAATTGTTTAGGCTGGCTGGCCAGTAAGAGCCGGGGATCTGCTTGTTTTCACCTCTGAAATGCTGGGATTATAAGTGTGTGCCACCAAGTCTAGCTTTCAGCCCAAAAGAAACTCTTGAGGATCTATCAGTGAGGACTCCAACCTCTACCTAGGAAATAACCTTGCCAGACACCAGAAGCCAAATATTTTGTTGCTGTGATGCAGTAAGAGCCTCCTCCTAAATCCTGCAGCAGTCTGTTGGTCCAGGATGCAAGGCATTGTCCCATTTCCCACAATGACCTTCTGGTAGGAATATCTGCAAGACTAAATAATGGACAACAGTGCACGACTGGAGGAGACATCCCCCCTCCCACCCTGAAGTTGCCATCTCTCACAGTCAAGTGTTGTGTCTAGCCTCTTCTGATAACAAGATGTTGTGTGTCTCCACATAAATGCAATCGCAGGCAGCATATGGCTTACAAAGCACCATTTCCAACTGTTAATGTGCATCATCAGCCTCTCACTCCACCAGGGTGCAGTCATGGGGGTCCACCTTCCCCTCACCCTCAATCTGTCTGCCTCGGCTGCCACTGTCGCTAATGGAAGCAAATCGTGTGCACCATGGGAGATGGAATCCCAGCATGCAATGCTGCAGACTTAAGCAATCATCTACAGTGAAGCATGGGATGGAAATAAACCTGCTGTCTCTGGGAGATGTTTTTGGCTAAGGCCGTTTAAAAGTCAAATCCAATCAAAACATCTGCAATACCAGAGATATGGATGTCCTTGAGAACAATCCTACCCCAGAGCAATTTAAATACATCCTGGAGGTGATTTTTAGACTCACCTAGTTCTCCTGGGTAGCAGACTCTATTTATGGAGATCAGTGAACTGTGTCATGACCACCCTTATGCAGAGAGACCTTGGGACAGCCTTCCTCCCCTGGAGGTAGCATATAATGTCTTCTGCTGATACCTTGGTTACAGTGGACAGCCACCTGATGTATGGCTCACTATCAACCACATTCTGTGTGTGTGTGTGTGTGTGTGTGTGTGTGTGCGCGCACATGTGTGTGCATGTGAGCATGCGTGTACTTGTGTGTGGTGTTCGTATGTGTATACACATTTGAGAGGACGTGTATGCCTGTACATGTGCTTGTAGAGGCCAGAGGTCGATGTTAGCATACTCTTTTCTTCATTTTTTAAAGCTTTCACTGAACTTGATGCTCTCTGATTGGCTAGCCTGGATTAGTCAGCAAGCTCCAGGAATCCACCTGTCTCCACTCCTCCAAAACAGGGGTTACAGGTGTGTACCACCATGCCTAGCTTTTCTCATTGGTGCCATGGATCTTAACTTACACCCTCATGCTTGTACATCAAGCACTTTACCCGATTTTTAAAGATTATAGGTATGTCATGTGTCATGCACACACACATGTGAATGCAGGTAAAGAGGCCAGAAGAAAGTGTCTGATCCCTTAAAGGTGGAGGTACAAGTGGTTGTGAACTACCCAGGGTGGATGCTAGGAACTGAACTAAGCCATCTCTTCAGTCCATCAGCCCTTTTAAAATATTTAAATTCTGAGTGTGCATGCATTGTATATGAGGATCTATCTCATCATATCAGACTCTTAGGAACCAGAATCCGGGGCCTCAAATTTATGTCTCTTCCCCATGTCTCCACTGAGCAAGGGCAAAAACTCCTGTGCCAGCCAGAGTAACAAGAGAGAGTTCAGGGGAAGTCATCAGGTAGGGTGACTGTTGGAGTACAGGATCTAGAGAAGAGAAAGGACAGGAAGTAAGGGCAGGAACACAGGCAAGTTAAGCATGGCTCAGGCTTCATCAGGACCATGCTCAGCCTCCAGATCAGAGTAGCTGCCCCCTAGAGGGAGGGGTGAGCATCAGCAGGGGACTTGTATACGAAGCCTTAGCTGGCTATCAAAGAGCACACTGCTTCTGGTCTGACTTACAAACTTTTCACTTTTGCATACCCCAAGAAGCAACGGACCAGAATGAGCCATGGAACAGGCCACACCTCTGGAACAGATCCTGCTGAACCAAGGAGGGTTACTAGTTCAGACCCAAGCCCTGGCTGAGCTAGGACAAATCAACTGCCAGAAGCTAAAAAGAGTCACCTAGTGGGAAGTCTTCACTGGGACATTGTTCCTGACGCTGTCAGCATATCCGAAGGTCTGAGCTGAAAGGACTCTCATCATGAACCCCATTGTTCAGACAACTCCACACTCAAAACACACACAAAAAGAAACTCTGCCAGTATCCACAGAACCCTGTAGTCACATGCAAGCCAAGGTTTGGCACTGGCAAAAGATGCACACCCACTTCAATAAACACCACCACCCAGGCCCAAGGAAACATTCCTATAGATTCTGCTCTATATTTTTCTTTGGACGGGAGTGTGGAGTTGATTCCAAAAGCCATGGAAAGTCTGAGTACTGTCCTTTGTCTGATGTCAGAAGAGGCCAGGTTATCATGATGGAGCTTTCATTCCATGCCATAAATGAGTAGATGAGTCTTGCATGGTTTGTACCAGCAGACCTGCCTCTGTCTGCATGCCTCCCTTCCTTTTCTGATCTCTGCTGATGGAGATGCCCAAGCAGCACTGTGGCATCTGCAGCCATCCTATGTTGCAGTGTGGAAAAGTGTGTGGTAGTCAATGAACCCCATTGTCCTTGAACTGGTCACCCTGAGGATCTAAATGTAACTCCCAGGCTGCAGATCCGGGCCCTGCATTGGCAGCCAGGTGGGAGAGGAACACTGAAAATATGAAATGATTGTAGGATATTTAGCAACTTATTTAATTCTCAGAAAACTAAATTTAAAACTCAGGTGTGCCTAAGCAGTAGTTTTTACTTACCACTTGGCATCTATGAGTTCTAATTTGTGATTTTTGCCTCCCACTTTTCATATTTTAAAGATTTGCTTTGGAAAAAGCGCATCTATATATACATATAGTTTAATTTTTTATTTATGTGTGTGTGCATGATGTGTATGTAAGGATGGGTCACGTGCACCATGGCGTGTGTGTGTGTGTGTGTGTGTGTGTGTGTGTGCGCGCGCGCGCACGCTTGTGCCAGAGGACAATAATCTTGTTGAATTGGCACCCCTTTCACCTTTTTGTGGGCTCCAGGGATCAAGTTCAAGTATCCAGGCTTGTGCAGTAGGCATCTTTACCCACTGAACCACCTACCAGCCCCAGTGAATATATTTTTTAACAATGCTAGAAACTGAATACCAAGGCATCACACACACAAGGCAAGCACTCTGCCACTAAAAACTTACAGCCCCAGCCTGCCCAGAGCTTTTTGATATTTTTATGTCTTTTCATACTTTCTTTGATGAAAATATATTCAAATTTTGCATAGTTCAGATGCATTTACATTTTTTAAATCCTTTAGATCATTTCTATAAATACAACAAAATCCTGTGGAAATGTTCATTATTATAACAGAATTCTTGATCATGAAGAAATAAAGGAAAAATTAATTTAGCGAAATATAGAATAATTATAAGTTCAATGTGTCTTTATTTTGTTAATCATTCAGGGAGGACCAAAATAATCTATTTAAGCATATTCCATAATGATTAATTCAGTCATCTTTGTCATGTGCCAATTTCTGGTTTACATTCTTAAATTTTGCTCTAAAATATATGAATACATAAAAATGTGAGTGTTTTTTTAAGTATGGGAATAGGGTATATTTTGTTTACCTGTCTGCATGCTTAAATAAATTCTCAGATATATGAGAGGCGTCCACTTGTCCTCTCACCCAGGCCCCCAGCTATGAGAGGCAGGCACTTACCTCCTGTTGTAGTGTGAATCTGAAACGTCCCTCACCACCACCAGCCTCTGCTGTTTGGGATACTGTGGAGCCTTTAAAAGTTGAGTCCTAAGTGAGTCACTAGGGATGGACCTTAGGGAGTGATGCCAGCCTTTCCTTCATAGGAACCACTCTCCCATCTTCCGGGATGTGACCTCAGGTGTCATCCTCACCTTCCAGAGTATGTTTTTTGCTGTTTGTTGTTGTGAATGCTGGGCTAGTTGACCCCTGAACTTCCAGGGAGTCACTCTCCTGTAGGAGTACTGTAGTTACAGTTATGCGTTACCATGTCCAGCTTTACATAGCTTCTGAGGATCCAAACTAAATTTCTGTGTTTGTGTGGCAAGCATTTCATTTACCCAGCAAGCCACCCCCCAGTCCTAGTACAACATTTAAATAAAAGTCACACTTTGTACAAAGGGTTAGAGATATGAACTACCTTCAAGGTGAGGAAATTTTTTATTCACTCTGAATTTAGTATCAAAATGAACCATGCAGCTGGGACAGTGTGGGCCAACCACTTGACAGAGTTCTTCCAAACAAGCTGAAAGATCAGTAATAAGGTGCTTAGAAGCTAACCTGCTTTATTAAAGCTCAAAAAGCTCCAGAAGTTTCTTTGCCAGGAGAAGACCATTTCACCACTGTGTCCTATGATGATAATTAGTAGATTCAGTGTGTGGTTGATCTTATTCTCATTTTTAAATCCTTTGCACCCATCATTCCCTGACTTTACCCTACCTCAGTACATCATCACTCATGTCAGGATTCATAGCACAGTCTCCAACTCTGCATTGGCATTGTGGGTCAAATGAGCTGAAGATGATTGAATCTAAAACCAGCCCATGTCTTCACTCTTCTTCCTCTGCTCCAGCCCTTCAGAATGTTCTAGAAGCCAAAATGAAAATCATGTTGTATTAGTCTCATTGATGCAATGAAAGACCTGAACAGAAGCAACTTAAAGAAGGATTTGTTCTGGCTCACAGTTTGAGGGTTCACAGTCCATCGTGGGGGGAAAGGCATGGTAACAGGTCCCTGGATACCGATACAAAGTTGTCAGCATCCCAATTTTCCAAGCAAGAAAGTTGAGACTCAGAGATATAAAATCAATAGCACCTGATTCAGACTCAGTGCTGGCTCTAATCCTCCAGCCCAGGCATTTTAGGGCCAGGATGAAGCATAAAATCTCAACATGCTAGAATATATATGTTCATTGAGACTGCTGCATTTTCTTTCTTACTTGAGAGATTTGAGGGGCCAACAGCAAAGCCCTATAAAAAGGGAGATTTTCTATCTTCTCCTGCCACTTCCAACTATGAATGAGTCAAAGGCCTGGGGAGCTCGCTCAGCCAGTAAAGAGCTTGTGTATAGGCAAGAGGTCCCCAGTGGGATCCCCAGAACCATCTAAAAACAGACTTGATGGCACATACTTGCAATCTCAGCACTGGGGAAGAGGCACACAGATCACTAGGGATCCCTAAACAGTAACTGCCTTGTCCACTGGGTAAACTCCAGGCCAGTGAGACTTTATGCCAAGAAAAAGTTGATGGTGCCTAAGCAAGAAACACCTGACTTTGTCCCCTGACCGCCACATGCTTGCACACACACTCGTGAACACACACACACATACACACACACACACACACACACACACACACACACACACACACACACACACACACACACACAAAGAATGAGTCAGACAGAGGAGCCAGGAAGTGACAAGAACCAACGAGGCTTCCTCATCCAGACACTCACTTCTATTAAATGTTGTTAAACATCATCTTTGCACCAAACCACCCTCCAAGAAACTTCTTGTTTCCACTCTGGATGACATTGCCAAGGAAAATGTCCCCCACAGGAAGCCTGGGGCATGGCTGGTAAACTGGATCTTTAAGGACTAACAGCCTACATGGAAAAAATCTGGCTATTCCTTCCAGCTGAGAGAACATAAGGAACTTGCCCTGATGACATGGTTCCTCCCTGAGAATTCATTTTCCATCAAGGATGTACTTGGCCCTGGTGTGAGACCGCTTTGTCCAGTGTTGGCCTGGTGGTTATTAGTCAGCAAGGTGTTGGCCCTGACCTAACACATTTATTTCCTGAACTGTTCTTACCCCAATGCCTAGCCTCTTCCAGCAAACATGGAAGCTTCCCAAACAGACAGTCACAAGTCTCTAATTCTGCTATGGGCCACGTTCTCAGGTTTCCCAGGCTGTCTGTGTGTGTTCATTGTTCCCCAAACACCCCTTTACCCCAAGTCATTGCAATCTTGAGCCCAGACCTGGTCCCCTTCCTAACTTGTTTCTGGCTTCACTTTTCACCACAGTGCCCTTGGCAAAAATGGCCCACATCTTTTATGGGCAGATCAGTGCATGGAAAGTTACATTGAAAACCAAGGCAATTAGTTACCTGGCTAAGTACAGGCCAAATCCCCACTTTGGTCTGAGATACTGGCAAGTAGAGACTGTAAAGCAGTTTTTACTTCTCTTCCTCCTCTTTGTTGGGTAGTTTTATGACAACTTGACATAAGTTAAAATCATTTGGGAAGAAGGAACCTCCATTGAAAAAATGCCTCCAGAAGATCAGGTTGTAGGCAAGCCAAAGACACCCTCCATGATCCATGCTATGGCCATGACTTCCAAACTGTCCCCTCAGATAAGGTCAGCCTGGACTGCTAAGCTACATCCACTCCATTTCTTGGATCTCCAAGAGTCATGTAAAGCTAGGGTCAGCAGCAGGTATCTGTATTCACAGAGCTTCTGTGGAGAGATGGAGGAAGAATTCCAAGTTTACAGACATGGTGTCCACTGTGGTAAATAACAAAAAAATTCTGCCTCCAGGAGGGCAGAAGGTAAGGACCAACACACAGGGTTTCCTCTGACTGCCATACGAGTACCAGGGCACACGTATACTTTGAATAAATGGAGGCCTGGTGCCAGTAAAGACTCAGGACCAAATACTAAGCCCAAGGATTGGTGTCTAGCCATCACGGGACATCAGCAATGGTTCAGTAACTGGGACGTCTGAATAGCAGTGAGTACACAAGGTAGACACAAATTGCTAGGGAAGCCTTTTCTCTCAGGGTCTGGGCCTTGTTTTCTCCTGTTGCTGGACCATGTACTGCTCCTTCATCACTCTCTAACTCTAGATGCCCAAGTCTATCCTACCCATTATCTATTCCCTGCTCCAGGTTTCCTGACATTTTCATTGTAAAGGGAGATCTCAGCATCCCTGGGTACCACTGGACTTTCTCCTAATGAACATGCCAACTCTAACAGGAAGGATGTCTACTCCTCTCCCACATCCTGTCTAATCCAATTGCACTATTTGGGGGGGGGGTTGGGAGCCTTTAGAAGATGGGGCCTAACTGTGAGAAGCAATTCACTAGAGATGGACAGGAGTAGCCACAGGGGCCTGACACTAAGAAGACCACCAAAAGTTCCCCACTGTAGTGAGCCAGAATCTTCCAGAACTGAGAGCTAAACCAAACCATTCTTCCCTAAAGTTTTTCCGCAGAGTATTTTGGTCACAGTGACGCATAAGTAACTAGTACACAGGATAAAGATGCTACTTGCTGAAGTCGTGAAGTGGTGGAAATAGTGTTTTATCATTCAGTTTTTCAAAGCTTGCTGCCTGGGTGCTACACCAGCAGAGGATTTGAGCTCCGTGGCTTTCCTCTCTAGAACTTGGCAAGAGAGAAGATGAGCAAAACACAGCAGGCAGATCAAAGTGCTCAGGATTACACAGCAGCACAGATAAAGGAAGGGCTGTGGCGGTGTTTTAAGGATACAGTACTGTAGAACCAGTCCTCCAACTAAATAGCCCTGATCTTCATCAAGTCAGCTGAGCCTGCCCCTGGGGACCACCCCTGTAGGTGGTTTGTTGGCCAGTTCATCAGAGGTGGGGTGTGGAGGGTTGCGGGACCCTCACCTGAGATTTCCTCCCAGACTCATTACTGCCAGAGACATTTGACAGCATCAATGGCCATAATAGGAAGAGTATGGGCCTCAAGATCATCAGATCAGCTTGAAAAAAATACAAGCATTTTATTTTCAAGGGCTGAGATCACATTTACCAAGCAGTATCTGTGCCACCTCACCTCAACACTAGCCACCAGAGTCTGAATAATTCACCAGAGTCTGGAGATAGCAGCAGAATGAACAGTCTGAAGGATCCTTGTACTGTCCTGGCTAGCCCCACTCGGGCCAAGCTTCCTGTTCATATCTTCATGTCCCAAAGTATGAGGACAGGAAGGAATTCTCAGCTGGCCATTCTTTAATAAACACCCCAACAAGTAGTTTTGAAACAGATCTCTGGAGAGCCATTACCTGCCTTAGACAGGCTCCCATGAGACTCATGCTTCTGAGCGGAGACTTTAAATTCCTGCCCTAGAGTAAATGCACTCTTCAATCACTTTGCAACCCACACGGCCCAAGGGCTGTCATGACGGACCCATGGTTCAGCTGGGTGAATGCACTATGCTCTCTAGTCTCACCTTGGTCTTTAGTTCACGATAAATGGTCCTTGGTCTTTGGATGGTGTGGCTTCTGTTTGTTTGCTCAGTTTTGAATTTTTTTTTTTTTCTGCAGTAAAGTACAGTCTGTGTCTGCACTCTCCCGCTTGCTTGGAGGACAGCCTCATGCCATGAGTCCTAATAGCTAGTCACTCTGCACTGCCACCTCCTTGTCCCGTTTCTAGTAGAAGCACAGTAGCACCAACCTCATCTTGAGAGAGTGCTGGGCCAGACAGTTCTGACCACCTCCCCATCCCACAGAAGGAGGGTGCTATGGTTTGAATATATAATGTACCCCCAGACTCAGGCTTTGAAAACCTGTTTTACAGCTTGTACTGCCATTAGGAGCGATTCTAAAAACTCAGGGGCTAAGATATGGGCAGTCATGAGCTCCCTCCGTCTCTCCCTCCCTTCCTCCCTCCTTCCCTCCCTCCCTCCCTCCCTCCCCTTCCTGGTCTGCTATGAACCATTCCCCTCTGCCACATGCTCTTATCACCATGATGTCCTCTTGAAGTCCATTGTGGCATCAAGAGACCAGGAACTGAACCTTCTGATGCTATGAACAAATCTGGCTCCCAGTAAATGAATAAATAAAATACAACACAATAAATCTGTCCTTCCTTAACTCTCTCCCTTTCAGATGTATTAGCAGCAGGGATGAGAAAACCAACAAATACAAGAGGAAGGAAGGGAACACAAGCCCCCTCTCCTGTTACCCCAAGTCAGGGCTATGGCGAAGACCCCAGGTGGCCTAATGCAGTCTGCCCATTGGTCTGCACAGTAGCAGCGTTCATCTAGGCACATGGCCATGCCAAATGGAGATGGCATCCTCACCCTCCTCTGAAGCCATATAGAAAGTTTTAGAAACCAGAGAGGCACTGAGACAGTCCCATGACCCACAGTCTTAAGCCACTAGGATGATGCCTCTCCCATGGCTGATGAAACAGTATGTTGGAGGAGACTGAATTTCTAGAGAACTGAATCACTTCCTTCCAATATTAGCAAGAGATGTAAACTTCCATGATCCTTTTTTTTTCTCTGCTTAGCTGTCTATATTTTGGACCTGACGTGTCACCTTCATTACACTACCTCTGTCCCAAGGCAAAGTTACCTTGAAGATGGCTGGATTCAAGTAGCTCTAAGTCACCAAGGTCCATCTACACAAACATCACCAAAGCCAAAGCCTAGAAGCCCATGTCATGGCCAGATGGTTCTCTGAAAGCTAAGGTACCCGTTCATCCCATCTGTCAACTCTGTCCTGAGTGGGGGGCACTGAGAAGGACTCAAAGATGCATCCATAAATGGTCTTCCTGTGCACTGTCCTGCCTTCCCTAGGAGCAGTCTCATCCCCGTGGTCCAAGGTTGAGGTACCCACAACTCAGGCAGAGGAAGCAGGAAAGCCAAAAAGGAAACTTGAAATGTAGCCACAGGCCCTTCACGAATCTTCATTACTTGGAGCCTTCTTACATGGGAGCATCCTTCAGGGAAGCTCAGACCCACAGGAAGAACCACGGGAGATGCAGGGGCACTGGGGTGGGGCTGTATGGAGAATTGTGAAAGTATAGTGTGCTGATACAATCTGGCGTGCATCTATGTCTGTGCCAGTCAGTTCCCAAAGGGAAGCACACAGAGACACCTGTATACCAGACTTTCTCTCCTAGGAAGGTAGGCATGTTCATAGAATACACAGACCACTTAGACCAGCTGGAGAAGACATGTACGTGAGCCTGGAAAGGCAGAAGTGGAGCAACCTGCAGGAAGACCTCTCCATGACTCACCCACTGTCACTGTCTGCCTCATCCTTGTGAGCAGGGCCTGAACCCAGAACCTCTTTCTATATCTCCTTCCTTAGCTTCTCCTAGCACATGGCACCTGTGTAGTGGAGGCTGCCAGTATCTCCTATCGACGAGATGACAGAGGGTCAGACAGATGCAGCCACTGTGCTTCTGTGGGTACCACTTTGCCCTTAAATGCTCACCCAGTTGCTGTCTGTTGGCCTTCAGATGCTTGAGCCTAAAAGATAAACAAGGCCCTTGCCCTGCACAACCATCTTCACCAGACACCTTTATATATGACTCAAGTTAACACTTCGCTCTGCTACCTGGCAGTGTTCTTCAAAACTTGGCCTGCAGACCCCCCATGAGCCCCTTACATCCATCTCTTACTACTTTGGATCCAAGAATATTCTATCTCTTCTTCCAGGTCCTAACTAATCCCAAAGTCCATGCTGTGAAATTCCAAGACTGACTATATATCATTCTAGATTTTAAAGACAGAAAAAAAAAAACTGATGAAAGAAATTAAACAGATGACTTGCATATCTGGCCAAATGTGAAGGCAGGTCTCCTATTAGACCCTGTCACTAAAGCTTCGAAGGCTGAAACGCTATGATGTTTCTACCTAACCTCAACCTATTTAGCCAGAGTTATGAGTCACATCCACACCAGAGACAGGAAAAATGCCACTTACATATCACAACGGCTTTGACATGGTGTGTCCTTCACTATTCTTGCAAAGTGTCTGAGATATGCTTTTTAATTTTACAAAAAGAAAGTGGAGGGAGGAAAGAAAGTAACAAGTGTATCTCAGTTGGTAGAATGGTTGCTTAGCATGCAAGAAGCTCTGGGTTTGATCACTTCATGAACCTGCAGCAAGATTGTCCCAGCACCAGGGAATAAAGTCAGGAGGATCAGGAGTTCAAGGACAGCCTAAGCTACATAAGACCCTGTCTCAAGAAAGATACAAGGAAGAAAAAAGAAGACGTATAGAACTTTGGAAAGACTAGGAAGGCACCCAGCACAGGCAGGTGCAGAGGAGATGCAGCTGTGAGGGTCCTCCAGAAGGTGAATCACTGTATGGAAGTGGCCATGGTTAGTTATCCCCAAAACTAGGAGACAGGAGACAGGAGACAGAGCCCCATGGATTCCTCGGACCACGGTGACAAGCAGCTCGCTGATTTGGTCTATTGTCTACAGAGCAGACACTTCCCCATGAAAAGCCCCACTGCCTTCCAGGAACTGCACAGAGCGTCTGTTTCCACTCCCCTTCACCTCAAATACTGCAGTCCTGGTTATCTGATTTGGCCCACGGGTTCATTTGCAGGCAAATGAATCCCATTTACGACACGTTGACGTTGACCACCCCCTGCTGTTGACTTGCTGAAGACCCACAATGAGCAAAGTGACAGGCTCCAAATGGGGTCACACAGGCTTTAGCCTATAGGGAAGGGATCCCCAGTGAATATGGAAGAGGGGAGAGAGAATTCAGGCTCTCTGCTTCTGTGAGCAATCCAGGAAGTTGGTAGAAGAGGCCTACAGGGTCAGCAAACTATCAAGACTTTCAATGTGGCCTTGAGGAAACAGTCACCATCAACTGGACCAGCATGCTTTTGACATCTTTAGGGTTTTTTGGTCCCAGAAATTTAATCTTTTAATATTTTTTGAATTGACATACTCACCGTATGTATTTATGAGACATAGCATGTTGCTGTACCTGTATACATAGTGGAATGACTACACTAGGGCAATTGACCTACCTAGCACACAAAATATTTATCATTTCTATGCAATAGGACCCTTCAAAAACCCTCTTTTTAGTTATTTTTAAATGCTCGACACATTATTTTTGACCATGGTCATCCTACTGTGCTATAGAACATTATAAACAATTTCTCAGACCAACTACACCCTAGCCCAGTTGACCATCCTCTCTCACCCTGACCTCACCCCTATTTTCCCAGCTCACAATAATGACATTCTACTCTTTATTTCCTTGAGATCAACTTTTCAGCTTCAACATGTGAGAAGATAAGATATTCCTGACTTTAATCTTTGGGGCCTGATGGATAATACCAGTCTTAACAAATAGATCTGAAGCTGAGTAGTTTAAACAACATGAGGAACTTAGTCTTCATAGTCTGAGACCACAAGCCCAAGACCCATGTTGGCCGATGCTGTTCCTAGCAAAGGCCTTCTCCCCGGCTTGCAGAGGAACACCTGGTTGTTGTGTCCTTGAGTACTGGCCAAGAAAACAACTTCTCCTTCGGTGAGGACTTGCATGTCCTGGGTGGGACTTCAGTGCTAGGAGTTTTCACCATCACCCGAGGATCCTGAGGGCTTGGCCCAGGCTCCCCACCCTCCCATGTGAATGCCATTCAGGTTTTTTTTGTTCATTGTTGCCTGCCGGACAACTGGTCGTGTTTTCTTTGGAAAGCCCAGCGATCCGGCAGGCTGCCTTTCCTCTGTACTGAACAAGTGTTGTTCAATGGGCAGCCTCGATTGTTTTGGAGATAGGCGCCTTTGCGAAAGAGGAGGAGGCTATGCGCTTTGATTATTTTGGCTGCCGTCCTTTATTTTTTCTGGAAACTCCTCCCCGCATGTGAAGATGGTAGGTTTCACGGACCTGTAACAAACACTCATTTAGCATGCAAGACCCTGGCTCTGGGCAGCCTCATATCAGAATCCTGAGGAGACCCAAAGAAAGAGAGAAGAAGGCAGCAGGGCCTGGGAAAGTCACACCCCTGTTGTGTGAGCTGAGCTTGCTGGCTGTTTGGAGACCTGCAGACAGAGGCCTGTAGATTCCAAACACAGTCTACAGGCCCTTGGCTTTTCTAAGGCCCCTTCCTTCCTGTCCCTCAGCCTGACCCTCCCCTTCTGGCAGGCCCATCCTGTTTCGGGGAAGGTCAGCTTGTGGTGGAAAAATGGCCATTGTTCCTCCCTCCCCTGGTCCCTGCTCACATCCGGTCCCTGGTCTCTAAGTTCCCCTTCAGAACAGCCAGACTTTCCTTCTTCTGCAACCTGAGAGACTAGGGCATTTCCTGCCTGACCACCCTGGTTCCCACCCTCCACTGCCTGGAGGCCTGCAGGTCACAGCATCCCACAGCCCTAACGTGTGATTTAACTTGGCAGCTCAGTGTTCTCTCTTCTCATTTTCATGCTCCACATGCTCCAGAACATATTTACCTGGGACCTCATATGAAAAGACACCAACACTCTCATCCTTCCAAGCAGGCGGCATCCTGTTCGCAGATCAGAGATGCCTCTCAACTGTGGCCTGGGGACTCTCTCTCATGAAGTTATAGCCAAGTGAGCTCCAGGCCCTTTCAACTAGGTACTGTGGTGCTGTCTACTTGCTCCTCAGCTGCTTCTGCCTGGGGGCACCTTTTATTTTGGCTCCTTACACTAGGGACAGAGTCAGGTCACCTTTGTACCACCGGGGAATCATCTCTTTGTGTTCTCACTCTCTGCTGCTCAACTCTCTCCCTCAACTTATTTATGCCACCATTGGCCACCCCTCTACAACTCACAAAGAACCAGACTCCTCTCCAGTGTGGCCAGGGTGACCAAAGTCCCAGGAGATATCTCTAAATTCCTTCTCATTCCACAACTTAGAAATAGTCCCCTGAACAACTTATTTAGGACATATTCACCCACAGATCTGTGTGAACCCCTTTACATATTGGAGCCCGGTTAGTTGACATCATCTCCCCAAGATGGAATAACCTTGGAAAAGTAAAGAAATAAGGCAAGGAGTCACAGGGGTCACCTGAAGCTGGGGACAAGATTTATTTGTGACAGATCAGTGAGTCTTCTCTGCTGATATTAGAGGAACACACATGGTCACATAGGTCACCTATGTATACACAAAGGTCAGAATGGGTCCCCTGAGGTCTGCCTTCAGCCTTCTTCCCTGTTCCATGGATACTGGACCCACCTAAGATAGCACCCATCATGGATTACAGCCAGCTCTGCTTCAACATGAACCTTCACCGATGCACACACACATGCATCAACTCCCCCCACCAAGGTCTTGAAACAGCTGGCAGGTGCTCCCTGGGAGCATCTCGGCTGATCGCTGTCATTTGTCCTCCATGTCATGACAGTACACACAGCCACTACAAAGTCCAAAGTGCCCTGTTGCTATAATTAGGCTGTGACTAGCTGCAGAGCCAGGAAAAGTGACCTGGCTCACTGGACCTCAACCTCTGAACAAATGTCGTCATCTCTCTGAGTTCCTGAATCCACTGCCACTAGGTTAGGACATTCTCTTCAAGAGCCAACTCCAAAGTCAGATTGTAGGGAGTTGTGTAATCAGTGGGGTTCGCTGGCAGGGGTGACTTGTGTCTCTTACACATTGACCCTCCAGTTCCTGGAAGCTAAAAGGGATGAACATTCTGTTCTTCCCCATCCCCCAACTCACTCCCTTCTGTCCTCTGTCCTTCAATCAAACTATGTGTATGTAGCACTCACAATTCCCAGAGGACCTGGCCAGAACCCCAGCTAGCACTGACATGTCCCTAGAGCATGCACACATGCATGTTAGGGGCTCTTTTCCTTTAAAATTTTATGCATGATCATTCCCAGTCTAATCTACAGAAGCCATAAGCCTAGGGACCGAGACTCAGGCCAGAAAACACATTGGCTGGACTATTGCTTGGGAACAAATGAACCAGTCTCCTCCACTAAGAGGGGACATGGTCCAGGGAGGGGAGGACATGGGGACTGTTCTTTCATTACCTCTGGAGATGCTGATGAATAGCTAGAGATGCTTCTCTGTAGGTCCTGGACCAAGTGGGTGGATACATACAGCCCTGCACAATATGAAGGGTTCACAGGACTATGGTGGGCTGCTGGTAACAGCCCAAAGGCAGAATTTGGCAAACAGGAGGACAGGGAGGAGAGGAGGTCTGCTGAACAGCTCTGCAATGAAAGCCCCTCGGCACTGTTGTGGCTTACGGCTTCCTCAGTAAAATCTGTTAAAGAAAATGAAGCTTCACTTTCTCAAAATGGCCCACTTCATCCCTGTGCCCTTTACTTAACTCTCCTCTGGCTTAAAGTCTTTACCAGCTTAGCTTTCTACCCCCTAAATGAGAAACTATCCTGATTTGTTTTGAGTCTCTGCTGATAAACTTCATCAAAACACCATGCATGTGTTACAACCTCTGTCCTGGAAACAGATATTCACTAGACCCATGTGTGCATGCAGAATGGTTTCCAAATTTGACCTGTGTCCCCAAAGCTGAGATCACCATAGAGAACTGTTACTACATCTCTGTCTTGCCTCAGGCGATACACAGAAGCCAGAACTCTGTGTACTGGGAACTGTGCCATTCCAATGCTCCTTTTGCCTTTGGGGTCAATGCCCCTCAAAAACATGCGTTAGTTGGATGCCAGAGACAACATTCTTGCACATTACTGCTTGAGAGAAAATAAGAAGCTGGGGAGGGTCACTACTGAGATCTGTCCTGGTCCCTGTCCACAAAATTCTTTCCCAAGGAGCCCTTCCTCTGTCAGGAGACAGACTCAGCACTCTCTTTTACAGGTGACCTCCAAGGCAAGATCATGTCACTTCAGTGTCCTCCTTCCTTCTTCACCACACCTGCACCATTTACCAGCCTAAGATGGCCTCACTTAATTGGCCTCACGTAATTCTCTAGGCCACCTTTGTATGGGTTCATTTTCATTGTTATAAAAAAATACCAGAACCAGGGTGATATATATATTTAAAGTTTATTTCACACAGCGTTGCAAGTTCAAGAACATGGTGTCAGCTCTGGAAAAGGCTCGCTGAATGTGTCAGTTCACAGCAGATGGTATAACAGGAAGATCACGTGGAAGGCAGAAAGTCGGAAAGAAGTGGTGGAGGAAGCAGTCTTTGTCTTTCACTAAAAACCATCTCTCAAGAACCAAACAACTTCTCGGGAGAAGTACTCTAACCCTCCCGCCAGGCATGACCACCACTGACCACTCACCTTCTATCAGGTCAGGTCTGCAGACTTGAACAGTGAGCGAGTCTGGGTGAGGGAGAGAAGATGACGAGAACTGTGAAATTAGGCAAGGGTGGAAGGATTAGTCTGCACTGAAGAACAAGCTTCTAGTGAATGATCTCATGTGGACACATTCTGACCATCATCAAACCCCATGTTTGGCTTTTCTGTTTCTGTTTACTTTGTTCCCTAGTCTGCACTCTTCAACAGCTCTCCGTGCCAGCCGCATCCTCATCCTCACCCTCTTTCCTCTTCCCTGGGCCCACCTTGCTCTGTGTGTCAGGGCTGGGAGGGCTGCTGACCTCCTTTGATTTAAGCCTCCTGGCCCACAGCTCAGGTTGAAATCTGTGCACAGCCAGAATATCGCTTGGCACCTGCTGCTGAGGCTCACTGAGACACATCAGGCCTAGGCAGAGCAAAATGAGCAAGAATGTATTCCTGCCCTGCAGAAGTTCAGAGTCAAAAGTCTAGGCAGTGAAAAAAATGGGACAAATCTGGCCATCATCTGTGTTTGTATACAAAGTTTCACTGGAACACAGCCACGCCATTCACCCATGGCCATGTCACCACACAGAAAACACATTGAACAGTTGGGATCAGACATATGATCCATAAATCAGAAAACATTTACTAAGTGGTCCTGTGCAAAAACCATCTGTAACTAGTCTTTCTCTGTCCTACCAGCCAGCTCCCAAATAATGGCATGGAAACCTATTAATTATAAAAGATTGGTCTATAGCTTAGGCTTGTTCTGAACCAGTTTTTACAACTTAAATTAGCCCATTTCTATATATCCATGTGCCGCCATGTATCTTGTGGCTGTTACCTCTCCTCCTGCATGTCCTGCTTGTTCTGGGTCTCCTGGTATCTTTCTCTCATGCCTTGATACCTCTTGCCCAAAAGTCCCACCTATACCTCCTGTCCAGCTATTGGCCATTCAGCTCTTTATTAAACCAGTCACAGAAATATCTTCAAGCAGTGTGCAAATATCCTATAACAACCATCTGTCTGCTCTGCCCCAATTAATGAGCACCAAAAGATGGGCCCTTTGTCCTGCCTATATCTGAGGTACTCAAGTTTCCTCAGAAGACAAGCTATGAAGGTTTGGAAGTGCTTGAAGCCAGGTTCTCTGGAGGGTAAACACGAGACACCTTAAGAAGAGAGTAGAGCTGGGCTGAACCTCAGTTGGTAGAGTGTTTGCCTAGCATGCTTGAAGCCCTGGGTTCCATCCCTAGCACTGCATAAACCAGGTATTGTTGGCTCATGCTTCCAACCCCAGAACTCAGGTGGTAAAGGCAGGAATATGGGAAGTTCAAGGCCATCCTTGGCTACGTAGTAAAGCCATCCTGGACTACCTGAGACTATGTTTCAAAAGAAAAAAAATTGGAATGAGGCAGATTGCATGGTGTCCACACCATACTTCCAGCATTGGGCTCAATTGCTGCCTTACCTTGAATCAAAACTTCTATCCGAAACAGCATCACCTGCAGAACAGTGAAAGCCTCCTATGTTGACACCAGTCAACAATTGTCTCAAGATGACCTCAAAGGTCTTTTTGATCTTCTGCTCTGGGCATTGAGTGACCACCATAGAAACTAAAACTTGAAGAAAAATTTTGGACAAGCTAGCCCTAGACAGTCACTCAACTGTGCAGGACACACACTCATACCTTCCAAAACTCTGCCTGATGACTGCCTCATTTCCCCCAAGGCCTGCTGTGTCCTGCCTGCCCAACTCTGAAATGAAGACTATTGTTCCCAGAAGGACTACATAGTATACTGAATCCAAACCCCCCCAGCCTCACTAATGGTTTTCATTGTTCACATAAGGGACATGATGGCACAGATGGGGGCTGCAGGGAAGAGAAAGGGTCTTCAATCTCAGCTCCTTTGTGCTACTCAGGAAGAGTTTTTGATTTCCACCGTACTTCTTGTGTTCATGAAAGCTCCTTGAAAACCAAAGCCTCCATGGAGAACCTCTACAGCCCACCTGTGACACAGGAGCAGGGCTGTACTTGTGTCTTGACCTCTGAATGACCTTGATCCCTGAATGACACTGCTGTACTACCCTGGTGGTGCTGTTCCCAAGCCACTGTTCTGACCACCTCTGCAAACACCTTTCTACCCCAGAGAAGCCACCCATGTGCAGCCTCCCCTGGCCAAGGTCATTCTACACAGACAGCCCAGTCTGACCCTTCTGTTGTCTCCAGATATCCCAGGGCCACCTTTCATTGGCTGTCATCCCCCCGACAAAGCCCCACCCCTGCTGCTCAGCAGGATTTCCCAGGCCTCCTGTGTCTGTTGCTATCTGGTCAGCTTCCATCCAACTCATTCAAGGCCTCGATGACCCTGAGACAGCTGAGGGCCCATCTGGTCACCTTCAGACTGTCTCCTCTCAGAAAAAGGGATTGTTTATACATTGTTGGTGGGGATGTGAAATTGTCCAGCTGCTAGGAAAATCACCGTGGAGGTTTCTCAAAAAATAAAATAAAAAGTCAAAAATAAAAACAAAATTTAAAAAAAAAAAAACATGAGAAATAGGTCTACCATATGACTAGCTACATCTCTCTAGAAAATTTACCCAGAGTGCTCTAAGTTAACCCCTGCATGTCCATGTTTACTGCAGTAGAGCCTCCCAATGCCTAAGCTATGGAGCAAACTTAGACATCCAAAACTAGAGGAATAAACAAGAAAACGTCATACATACACAGAGAATTCTTTTCAGCCATAAAGATCAGCAAAGTCATATCATCTGTGAAGAAAGTGAGGCAATTGGAGACAATGGAATTAAGTCAGTGTCAGAAACACAGATACTGTTTTTTCCTCTATGTGATTCCTACATGTTACATAACCACATCAAATTGTGTATGTACATATTAGATGACGTAAACCCGGGGTATTAATGGAGGAGGAACTAGTGAAGGGAGAATGGGGGGAGATGCCCCCATGCCCAACATGCCATATATATCTGTAAGAAATTTTAAATAGTTAAACAAGAGGCTGGAGAGAGGACCCAGTGATTAAGATGGCTGCTCTTACAAGGATTCCGGTTCAGTTCCCAGCACCCACATGGTGACTCACAACCATCGGCAACTCCAGTTCCAGGGGATCTGATTCTCTCTTCTGGCCCCCACAGACATCCCATGCATGTGATGCACAGACATCCATGCAGGTAAAATATTCATACAAGTAAAATAAATAAATGTTGTCATAAACAAACAGAAACTGTCTTCTCACTCAGACCTCTTCCATGCCCAGTGCCATCCCCATGCCAGGCTCTCTCCCAGCGTCTGTTCTCTTCTCTCTTCTGGAAGGTAGCTCCTACCTTAGTGAGCCCATCGCCACCTCTGGATCAACGCCTGCCTGGCCTTCCAGGCCTCTCAGCCTAGCCAGCTACCCTTCCTTTTTGTCACACTCCAACAGGAAGCCTGGAAGTTCTCAGACTGCCTCTACCACTGTGAACATTCCTCTCCAACACCTCCATGTCAGCTCCACCTGCCTGTCCCTCTAATCTGCCCAGTCAGCACATCATCATAGCCAAGTCAAAGCCAGCTCCTGCTGTCACCATTTCAGACTCACCAAGGCTCCGCCCCCCTGTCAGCCCATCACTCTGTGGTAGCATCTTCAGGCATGAAGATGTGACAGCGTCCTGGATTTCTGGTACCCATCACCTCCCCACCAGCTCATATGCTAACTCTTCCTTCAAAACACCATCTCTCAGATTAGTGTCATGCTCTAATGAACATGCTCATTTGTGAAGCTCGAGATGAACGGTGGCCTCCAGAATGGAGAGTGTTAACCTGGCTGGATCCTGCCCCCAAGATTTAAGTGACAGCATCATTTTTTACACCATCTCTCAGGGAGGCCATGGGCCTGGAATTTGCACTATAGGCTGTCACCCTCACTCTGAGCTAGTCAGCTGCCTCCCTGTGCATCCCTTCACCTCCCTGAGACACTTTCTTCATCTACAGAAGAGGAACAGTAATGCTGCCCCCAGGATAGTTTCTGTGAAACAAGTGACATGGCAGAGATGTGTCTCACAGATGCTGGCATTGGTGTCTCTTGCTGTGAATTGAAAATGAGTGTCTTCCAAATTCCTATATTGAGACTCAAACCCCCACAGTGATTGGAGGAGGCCTCTGGGCATGCTTAGATCATGAAGGTGAGGCCCTATAAATGAGTTAAGTGTCCTTATGAAAGGATCTGGAGAGAGTGACCCCACTCCATTTTCACCATAGGGGCCCATAGCTAGAAGAGATATCCTATTGAAAAGGCCCTCACAGAGCTAATCTACGTTGGCATCCATCCTGGTTCGTAGACATCTGTTTTATCAAAACTGTAGGAAATGACGTCTTTTCTCTGCACTTCCAGGTCCCCGGCACGTCATCCCAATTGGACTGAGACTGTGTTCCTGCTTGAACAGAGATGGGAGATGCTGAGAACTGGGAAATTGGTGAGATTCAACCTTTAATACACTACATTCTCAGGTGCTAAACTGGGAGTTCCCACAGTTCTTTGGGAGTCTAACAAATGCTTTCTCCCCAGTGTCTTACCAGCTGATTGATGGCTCATGTTCTCATGTAGCATTACTCTTTATCGCAACCCCCACCATCCGTGACACCAGAGTGACTCTAAGCCTGCTAGCTAGGCCTACCTGGTTCCTCCACATACAGTTTCATGTAAAAAGAGTCAAGAGTCAGGATCCTGACTTAGAGCTATTCCAGCTCCCACTGGGAGGAAGAAAGTGTCCCACTCACATCAGGTCCCAGGGGTTGAGACATGATCTCAAAGCATGACTCCACCAGTGCACCCTGCTCCTCTAACCACAATCCTCCACCAGGAAGGACTTCTTCCTCTGAGGTCCTCTGCTCCTGTGTTTGTGACAGCAGAGTGGGGGGTCATAGCATCCTAATCTCCTTCGAGGTGGCTTTCACATCACTGTGAGGTGAGATCCCTGGGTGGACAGACAGTGAGTAGGAAGAAACAGAGATACTCTACAAGTTTGCAGGTCAGCAAGGTTAACATTTGCAGCGTTGAAGACCTCGTTTCAAACACTGACACCCAAAATTTTCCTATGACCTCCACAAGATCACCATAGCATGCAGCCCAGCCACATGTACCCCACGCATGTATATTAAGATAAAAAGAATGAAAGAGAGAGAAAGGAGGGAGAGCCCCTTCCTCAGTCACTCAGCTGGGATGTTGCTACCCAAGACAAGCAAGGAGGAAGCTTCCTGCAGAGACTGGAGGCCTCCTGAGAGCCGCTTAGCCTTTCTAAAGTTACTAAGAGATGACTCATATCCATCAAGGAGAAGGTATGCAGTGGGAAAGAAAGAAACAAGAGTTGTGGTCATAATTGCTACATTAGGAGCCTGGATCTTTCTGAGCTTCTGAATGCAACTTCATACAGAGGGAACGGGTGTCTGCCTTCCTCGTAACTGTGTCCCTAATACCTCATTGATGAATGTGTCATATTTCCAAGGAACAGAGTAAGGATGCGTCTCCACAGACCTTAGTGATCCCCAGAGAGGTAGCAGGGCTGTGCTGACTGGCCCAGGGAACTCCAATGGGAAGGAAGGCCTGTGTTAGCTGTCTCACTTGCCTCCTCTTCCTCTTTCTCTCATTCTACAATCTGGAGCTTTGAGACCCAGAAGACTATGAGACCTGTGGAGACTCAAACTTCTAGAAAGTGAATTCAGAAGTAGAAGTCATCTTCCAGCCCATGATGGGGGTGATAAAGAATTAGAACTTGTGGGTAGGGAGAGGCTAGCATGAGGAATCCCAGCACCCACATGAAACCTTGATGGCAAGCTAGTCTTGGTGAGTAAGTCACCTCCAGGAAAAGACTTGGTCTCAAAAAGTAAGGCGGGGCCAAAAATGGTCCATCACGCAGGGTGTTTGGCTCTAAGCTGATGACCTGAGTTTGTTCCTTGGTATTCACGTAGTAAAAGAAGAGAACTAACCCCTAGAAATTATTCCTGGTCTCCATACATGTGCCATGGCAGGCATGTCTTCCTTGCTCCATATACATATGTGAAAAATAAATAAATAAAATATAATAAAAAAATAAAGTGAAGAATGATTGAGAAAGACACTGATATTGACCTCTGGCCATCATGTGCCATCTGTGTACCCACGCATACATGTATGTTCATGCGCATGTGCACACACACACATACATACACACAGAGAACCTTCAGCTCTCAGAGAAGCTTGTGTTCGTTAATATTAACCCCAGATTAAATGGAGCTGCATGTGAGTTGAGTTACAGTCTTGGCAACTAAATCCTGCTTTGGACAATAGAAAACAGAAGATTGTGTGTGTGTGGCATCCTCAAGGAGTCCAAAAGAGGAAGATGAGCCCGAAGACTCCTACACACCTAGAGAGCAAGAGTTGGTCTCCAAAATTTGGGCTCCTGACCACTGAGCTGGACCTACCACCCTAATGATCATCTCTCAAAGTTAACAGTATGTCACAGCCACTTTTATTTTTAACTCATGAAACCAAATGATGATTTTAAAGTTTCTCTATAGCAGGATTGTGTAAGAAGGTCCAGAGTTTGAGGGACACGCAAGCATCCTTGCGAGTCACGCTCTCCCTCACAGTGGCCTGTGGCTGGCTTCAGTACTTCAATCTTCACTCCACCCAACAGAGCTCCTGTGAACAGTGGACCACTGGCTGGAGGCAAGAACATGGATGGAGAAATACAAGATCCCAACTGTGCATGAGGTGGAGGGGCTTCTGCAAATTCCTTTCCAGGCTGTTTCACTAGGGCCTACATATCAAAGCAGTAGTGAGGGGCAGGTCTGTAATCCTAGTACTGGAGAAGCAGAAGCAAGAGGATCACAGGTTCAAGGCTAGCCAAGGCTCTACGAGAGTCCCAGGCTACCCAGAGTTACATCTGCCACCCTGTCTCAAAATAGTAACCAAAAAACAAAACTGAAAGAGTTTTGGTAGTTATACATGAATTTGACTTATTAGTAAAAATTTTAAATGCAGTTATCACAATGCAGTTTTTGAGAAAAACAAATAAAATCTCCTGCCTCTCTTGGCTACTGGGGATAAAACATCAAAACTTATTATTAAGGCATTGGTAGCTCTCATACCTGTAATACAATACTCTGAGATACTGTGGCAGAGAGATTTTCACTAAGTGCTCTGGGTGTACCTGTCTCAAAAAAAAAAAAAAAAAAAAAAAGGCCAGTTTTAAG
>PVIH01001827.1:109984-112300 GCA_004025045.1 Sigmodon hispidus
TACACTTTTTTAAATATACTCTTTTTAAAGGTTCTATTTAATTTTGTTTTTTAGAAAAGAGACATTTGAATGAGTCCTGCAAAGTCTATAGGAATGAAGAAACAGAGATGAAAGAAAAAGTACCTAATATGTGGGACAAAATGGGTGGAGGAATGTTTGGTGATATTCACATGGCGGGGAGTTTCAAGAAATAGGAAGTTTGTGGGTGGAAACTATGAGCTCAAGTTTAAGAATAATTTTGAATGGCTTCTAGGACACATTGACGAAATATACATTGGTCATTGAAAAATGCAAAAGTGGAAACCTACTGAGTGGCCTTGGCCAGAAAGCTAACTCTGGGCATCAAAAAGAGTGATGAGAGCCACCACTGACAAAAGCAAATAGTGCATAAAAGAAACAGGGAGAAAGACCAAAAGAGGGTCAGGGAACTTTAAGAAGCACTTCCCTTAAGAAAAAAAGCAAAAAGTGAAGTGGAATGAGTAGCCAGGAGAGCCTAGAGTCTCAGACTTCCCAGCACCCAGGGAAAGAGCAATTGGAGTGGTGAGGGGTTGGGAATAAAGCCATTGCAAAGTCTTCAAAGGACTGGACTGGATGCAGACCAAGAGAAGCCTGTTGTAGGTCTGGAGATGGCTTATATAGAGCTCCAGGTTCAATTCCCAGCACCTCATAAACCAGGCATGGTGGAGAATGCCTGTAATTCCAATACTTAGAAGGTAGAGACCAGAGGATCAGAAGTTCAAGGTCATCCTCAGCTGCATAAGGAGCTTGAAGGCCACCCTGAGCTACGTGAGACCCTGTTCAGTTCTGTTTGGGGTTTTAAAGCCCTGCGTGGGCCAATAGAGTTGTCTCCACACCCTTTAAATCCAAGCATGTGCTTGAGTAGTGGAAACAGCAAGACTGGGTTGCCCATTCAGACACTCTGGCAGAAAAAGAGAGGGAAGAGGAGGAGCCAGGAGAAAGTTTTTATGGAAAGTTCCGGGCTGGGCTACATAATTTTAAACATTATAAACCTCTTCCTGCTTCTCTGTTTTTTTTTTCCATTCATGCTCCCTCTTCACACTTCTCCAGTGAAGTGTGAGCGTGTCCTGGCCAAGCTAATCCATCAAGACAGAAAGGCTTAGGAGCACTAATCTAAGCAGGCTTGTCTGGATCAAGGGGGGCGGCACAGAAGTTGATAAACTGTTCTAGCAAGAACCTCACCAAAAATAGCACCATCCAAGTTAGAGATTACAAAAGGTGGAAGGCCATGGGGGAGGGGGTGGTTGTGTTTGTATAGAAGACAGCTGGATGTGTTTGTAAGGAAGGTCCTAGTGTCCAGGGATAAATTAAGAATGATTTACAATTCTACACATGTATGAAGGGAAAGATGACTAGACCATGTCAGGAAGGGCCTGTTTGAGAGAGAAGCAGGCCTTCTCTCCCCTGAGAGCTAAAGAAAACAAAGGTGAGAAGTCTGTCGAGGAGAAACTGGAGACAGAAATACAGCAGACTAGGTAACCAAACATACAAGTAGCATGAAATATAAACAACATCTCTCCAGGGCTGTAAAGCTGGCTCCATGGTTAAGAGAGGTTGCTCACACTCACGAGGACCTGAGTTTGAATCCCCAGCATCCATGTAAGAAACTAGGCATGGCAACACTCATCTACAACCCCAGCACCTTAGGAGGAAGAGAGACAATGGTCACTGGGGCTTGCTGGCTGCTGGCCTAGCTTCAGGTTCAGCGAGAAAGCCTGTCCCAGGGTCATAAGTTAGAAAGTGGTAGAGCAGGACTGCTGATGTCCTCTGGCCACCACACTCACACATATGGGTGTGCACATCCTTTTGTGCTGAGCACACACACACATCCTGTCTCATCTCTCTGAATGCATTAGATGACTAACATTAAGAGTAAAGACTTAACAAATATGAATCTGGGGGATGGAGGTCCAGGAACTAAGTCCAAAGTATAAAGTCATACTTCTTCTCCGGTGGCAGTTGTCTTTGTTAGGGTTTCTATTGCTGTGACAAAGCACCATGACTGAAAAGCAAAGGTTCTATTTAACTTATCCTTCCACAGCACTGGTCATCATTGACAGAGGCCAGGACAGAAACTCAAAGAGGACAGAAACCTGGAGACAGAGCTGATGCAGAAGCCATGGGGATGCTGCTTATGGTTTGCTTCACCTGGCTCAGCCTGCTTTCTTCTAAAACCCAGAACCATTAGCCCAGGGATGGCGCTATCCACAGTGGGCTGGACCCTCCCCGACTGATCACTGACTAAGACAACACCTTACAGTGAGATTTTTAACTCTCTTCTTAACTGAGGTCCCCTCT
>PVIH01001827.1:112400-134197 GCA_004025045.1 Sigmodon hispidus
AAAAAAAAAAAAAAAAAAAAAAAAAAAAAAAAAAAAAAAAAAAAAAAAAAAAAAAAAAAAAAAAAAAAAAAAAAAAAAAAAAAAAAAAAAAAAAAAAAAAAAAAAAAAAAAAAAAAAAAAAAAAACAGGCTGTGAATTTGAATGAGAAAGAGACAGGCTTTTGGGTCCAATGACCTTCAAATCACCTCAACCCATGAAACTGGCTTAAATTCATCTCAGGGTTCTAGTATCCCCTGCCTCTTAATAATAATAATAAAAAAAAAAGCAAATTTTTCTAGAGGACAATAGAACCTTCTTAGGCCTCAAACTATTTCTACTGTTTGCTTTGTAAACATGTATAAAACAGGAAGAAATGCTAGCAAGGATTGTCAGAACAATGGCCAACTGAACAACAATATACTCTGTAAGCTCCACATACAAAGTTATCAGAGGTACACTTTAAATCCATGCAATGCCTAATGCAAGGAGATTTGGAGGGCAAAGTTGAGAAGTTCAGACGATATTTCAGAGCTGGAGAGATGTCTCAACATTTGCTGCTCTTCCAGAAGACCCAGGTTTGGATCTCAGCATTCACATGGTTGATCATAGCTAATTCCAAGGACTCTGATGCCTCCTCTGACCTCTGTGGGCCCCTGCTGACCTCCATGGGGCCCTGCTTGCATGTGCTGCACCTGCTCAGACACACATACATATACAAAGCAAGTAAACAAATTGGGTATTTGGAAACCAGGGGAAAAAAACAAGTGGAGATGTTTCTAAGCAAAAACTAATAAGTGAATTTAATGTCATAGACAGTTTCCATGAGACAGGAAGTCAGAGTGAAGAAATCTATGGTCATGTGCAGAGAAATGAAAGGATGGGGAAGGAAGAAGTGGAAAGAGAGAGTAGGGAGGGAGCCGGTTGGAGCTGGAGAAGTATATCAAGGATGAGGAGCACTTGCTGCTCGTCCAAGTGACTTCAGCTGAGATTCCCAGCACCCACACCAGGTGGCTCAGAGCATCTGTAACTTCAGCCTCAGGGGTTGTGGCGCTCTCTTCTAGTCTCCAATGGCATTGCCCTTACATGTGCATGTTCACACAGAGATGGAGACACATGTGGACATAAAAAATAACTCTTTTACAAGTCAAACAAAATAACAATTCAATGAATATAAAGAAAAGGCATTACTAGGGATAAAGAGCATTTCTTAGTCATAAAAGTTCAACATAACATTATAAAATTGAACAGATTTAAATTGTTGAAAACATAAACAATATCAAGGAATCTCTAAGTGGATAACCCCACAGTCTCAGTGGAAAACACTGGCATATCTCTTTCAGTATCTACCGTGATGCACAATAGAGTCAATGTGACCTAAAGGAGTCCAACGTGGCCAGCAGAGCTAGTGGGTCCATAGGGGCTACCGAGTGGCAGTTAGGAATAAAGCTGCAATGTGCATCTGTTTGTGCGCATATTTTGACGGCAAAACAATATGGAAACTCAAGGGCATCTTCCTCTGAAATCAGGAGGTCTGATGGGAGGATGAATGGGATCCTCAGGAAGGACAGTCCTAATTCTTGACCCTGTTGATAAGAACAAGAGCAGTCATTATCTTGAGGAGGAAAAGAAGGAAGCTGAGACACAAGACCTTTTCAATTATGCTTAAGGCAAGGCCTCCTGGAGAGACAGAGAACTTGAGAGGCCTGAGCAAGTTGTTGAATGACCGGTGAGAAACATGGCAAGCTACAAGTCCACTAGAGGTGGGAAATGATTGCCAGGAAAACCTTACCTTACCCAGGCACCAACTTTAATGCCTGGAAGTTGGGTTACATACACCATCTGTTAGGTAGGATAGAGGGTGAGGTGAGACATTCCCATTCATCAGTAGTGGCCACGCAGGGGCAGCTGCATCTTTGTTCCAGCCAATGAACACCCTGAAGCAAGCAATTACCCAGTGGTGCTACAAGGCAACCTAAAAATTTGGGCTTTTAAAAAATGATTTTCCATTTCTTAAATGTTGAAAATTACATCCAAGTTATTATAAATATGCTTCTGGAAAATCGAAGCCTGTTCTATGGCCCAGGTGAGTTTTGTGGTGTGAGGATACTAGGTGATACAGTAGGACTTATGAGGAATGTGTCCCCTTAGGCTGGACCTCCTCAGTAGTCATACCATCATCCAGTATCAAATTTGGGGTGTGACAGGAAAAGAAGATCCAAAACTACAGGAGGGATTACCCCAAAGTCTAGAAGGGCATAAGGACCCAGGAACCAAAAATGTAGTTTCTATGGTAACAAAGAGAAACCAAGAGACATGAAAGATAAGACAGAAAGCTGGGGACTGATAAGATGACTCAGTCAGTAAAGGAGATTACTGTCAAAGCAGATGGCTTGAGTTCAGACCTTGGGACTCAGATGGTAAGTGGAGAGAGCCGATTCCCTCATGGTCCTTACACACACACACACACACAGCATATATACAAATAAATAAAAAGTTAAAAGGAAGAGAAGAGAATAAAGGAAAGGAAGAAGGATGAAGAGGAGGAAGAGAAGGAGAGAATGAGAAAGAGGTGAAGGAAGAGGAGGAAAAGGAGGAGGAAGAGGAAGAGGAAGTCTGCAGAAAGTTTCAGAACATAAGGGCTCCAGAAATGAGTCGTTCTTTGTCTTTACTTTTATTATTCTTCTTCCTCTCTCTCTCTCTCTCTCTCTCCTTCTGCAAGGAACTGCAAATGTGAGTCAAGCAAAGCTACCCAAGAGCCCTGGAGTCATGCGGCTCATTCATACTCGCCCCAGTGGCCTCAAAGGTACCAAGCCCATCCATGGAGTCTTTCTGGGAACGTCAGTAATGAAGTCAAGCCCAGCAGGTCATGGCCAGCACAGGGCCTGTATTCCATCTGCTGGGCGCCATATGGCTACTTTCCAAGAAGTAGGTGCTAGAGCTGAGGAAGCAGTGTGAGGGAGACTGGTCAATGGTCCAGCAGCTGGAGGGAGGCGGGCTGGGGAACAAACAGCAGACCTCAGGGAAATTAGGCTTTGGCTGAACAAAGTTCAGCCTTGTTTTCTCAAAAAGCAGAGCCGGAGTGATCCACCCTAAAGAACAGGGAAAGAGCAACTGAGCTGAATATCGGCTTCCAAGCTTCTCAGGCATGACAGGCTTGGCCACCCAACAGTGACCAGGGCTGTTGCTGTGCTCCTCAGGAAAGAGACAGGCAGTAACTCTGGGTGAAAGGGAAGAGAGGCAGACAATCAAAACAAGACCAACGAGCTGGAGATGGCGGGGTGGATAAAGTGCCTGCCTTACAAGCATAAAGACCTGAGTTCGGATCTCCACTTAAATGGTCAGCCTGGCGGTGTTACTCAGTAACTACAGCCCTGGCAGGAGGAGAACCGGCAACCCTGGAAACTCAAGGGGCCAACGACTGACCAGAGAACTCCACATATAGCAAGATGCCCTATTTCAAAAACAGAGATGGAGATTCTGACAAATGACTACTAAGTAAAAATGTGGGAAGCCTGACAACCTGAGCCTAATTCCTGGGACCCACATGGTAGGAGAGAGCTCATTCCCACAGCCTGACTTGCAGCAGCCGCACCCCTAGGCTGGGGGGTGGGGAGGTTCCTTAGCTTTCCTCTCCCATGATGGGGTTAGGTTGCATTCTACCCCGCCTAACTTCTCATGTGAATACAGGAAACCCAAAGTCAGGTTCTGGTTTGCACAGTGAGCACTTGACTCACGAAGCCATCAGCTATCCAGCCCCGGGGCTATCTATTCTCAAGTGTGGTGTGTAGTGGGTTCAGTGGATTAAAAACTCCCATGAGATGGGGCAGTGTGACCTATTCCCCATTGGGTGTGCACAGCCCACCTCCACAGCTGCCTCTGTAACTAGCCCAGGCCTTAAACTCCGCAGCCTCCCCTCCCCCAGGCCCTAAATCACTCCCAGACCCTTTCTTCCCCACAGCTGCTCAGCAAATCCTTGATTTGAAATTATGATCACAGGTTGGAGAGTTACTTAAAATAATTTTGCCAAATGTTCCATCTCCGCATTGATGAATATAATAGAGGAGAAATTTCAAGAGGAAAAAAAAATTAAGAATTCACTTTGTTCAGGGGGGAACAAAAGTCCCAGTTTCCAGCACAATACTAACTTACATCTAAGGATTCCTTCCCCCAGGAAGTTGGCTGTATGCTGACTTCCAGTGAGCCAGTGAGCCCTGAGCCAGCAAAGAAGGTGAGAAAGGTTGGTGGACAAGGCCTGCTGAAAACGCAGGGAGCAAAGGTCGGGGGTGTGTTGGGTTTGTTTAAGCGTGAGTCAGAGGAGCTGGGGGCCGATCCCTCGTCTCCGATTTCCAATTTCCTGTTCAAGCCACTGAACACATAGTGCCCCATCCCAGCAGGTTTTCATGCTGCCGCTCTGTGGAACAAAGACAGATACTGTATGAGGCCACATGCATAAATAACCCAGTCAGGTCACCGCTTCCTTCTCTAAGGGAGACATCTGTGGAATCCGGAATCCGCAAGAAACCAAAGTCTAAGGGAGGCAGGGTGGAAAGTCGACCACTGTCTGGCTTCTTGGTCATCAGAGGCCGTAAGTGTTCCCATTCCACTTGCTATTCCTTAGGAGGCCTGGGCCCTTGGCCAGCCCTAGCGAGCCTGGGTCAGTGGCTAGTTATCCCTCCAGGACAGCCCTGCAGCTCAGGCTCTAGGCTAGAGAACATGAGTCAGGACAAGGCTCCTATGTCACTCTGTGCAGGCTAGACCAAAGTCATGAACCTTTCTCCCACTTTCCTGGAGTTTCCTCCAGGCCTGGGACTAGGGAAGTAGATGGGAGGGATAAACCCCAAGAAAGGGTGGCTCTACACCTAATTAGCTCCCTGGAAACATGGAGGCACTTGATAGAGTGGGCTTCAGAATTAGGCCAGCTTCTAGCAGAATCCAGGAACCAACAAGGGACACGTGTCTATTGGTCACCTCAGACATACTGTCCTAGGAAGTTATGTCTGCTACAGCACACAGCAAAGCCCCACCCCTGAAAAGAGCATGGTCTCTAAAGGCCTCTGCCTGGCTGGAGTGGCACACTTGGAAGCGTCTCATAAAGTCAGTCAGGATTGTGCCAAATACACTAAAAGCTGATCCACTGAGTCTGAGAGTGGGACTCTGCACCCCTCTAAAATAACAGATGAAATGACCCCTGCTACGTCCCTCAGTAAGTATCATCCAGAAATTCCAGGGCTTTTGAAGTGTAAGGGCAACAGACCCCAGGACTTAATGAATCCACAACTTTCCTCTTCTGCTTCCAAAGCAGAAAAGGTCTCTGGCCCCTGTTTGAGCCTCTGTCTCCTCATCTGTTAAATGGGCACAACTCTATCCCCCTCACTAGCTGATTTGGAGGATGAGACAAACCTGCCTCATGGGTGAGCACCAGTCTGCAGGAGAATAGCTCTGGAAGAGGTCAAAGAAGACCGGGGTTGGTGGGGGGGAGGGAAAGGAGGGAGCAAAAGAGATGATTGGCCTGTCTGGGGGGGAGCAGGAGGCATCTTTCTATGCAGGGGTCTGTTGGTCCTAGTTTACAGGGCTCTCTGCCATAGGTATACTAACCTGTTTCCCTCCAAGGACACCTAATCTTAGCCCCAAGGCAGACTCCACTCCAAATTGCCCTCCCCCTTCCTCTTCCTTATGGGACTCTGACCCCAGGAACCCTTGGGCACCTGTGTCCTCTAATCATCACCACTGGAGACAGGAAACAGCTTAGATTCCTTTGCCTCTGTGTGTCTCCTGTGCCCAGAGAGGGGCAGAAGGGCCAGCTGCCAGAGGAGGAGATTTTATCACTAGCGTTGTTTGGAATTACTAGTTCTTGGCAGTTTAAAGTGTAAAATGCAGCATCGCCTTGAGCATGGGTTGTTACTGTTGAGCATGGGGACACATGCTTCTCATCTGCTCCTAAGGCAGACACACCATGTCCACTTCTGTGGTTCTCCTAGGTGACCATCTCTCCTATCTCTTATGCCCCAGGCACAGGAGGTGATTGGCTCTCTTGCTCATGTCTCCGTGAGTCACCCTTAGAGGATGGTGAGGCCTCAGGCCTCCTATTTCTTCTCAGTGGATTCTGTTGTTGCTGATGCTGGATGTGATGAGGAAGTGCTGCTGCCTGCAGAGGAAAGCCTTAGCCAACATCCCCTCCCCAGAGCCAGTCCCAAGTCCTTTTCCTGAGAGATGTGAGGCCAGGCGGTATAGACCTGTCACCCTAGCTGCTCCAGAAGGGCTGAGGTAGGAGGGTAATAAGTCCTGCTTGGTCCATTTCACAGGATAAAGCATTGTCTCATATTTTGTTAAAAATAGATAAGTAAATATCAAGGGGGGTAGGGTTCAGAAATATAGCTTAATGCTAGAGCACATTCTGCCATGTGCCCAAGTCCTGAATTTAATCAGTTTTCAGTAAGGCGCGCGCGCGCACGCGCGCGCACACACACTTTTTTGAGTCTGTTTCTTAAAGGTCTTTGAAGGCTCTGCGTTTGATCAATCCCCAGTAAGACACACAGAGAGAGAGAGAGAGAGAGAGAGAGAGAGAGAGAGAGAGAGAGAGATATCTTTCTTTGACTCTAGTTCTTAAGGGAGACTCTGGATAAATTTCTGGAAAGAAAAGACAGATGCCATATTTCTCACCACATTAATGACTTGTGATGACGTGGCACGCCAGTGTTTATTACACACCACACTCACCATAAGCTTGGTTTGTTGTTCTTTTATCTAGTCTTATTTCACAGCTGAAGAAACTGAGGCCAGGAATGTCTGAAGTCAAGGCCATTCATCTCCCATGCTCCACCCCAGAGGTGTTCATGTGCCCTGTGCCAGTCATGATGCCTTTGCTAAGGGTGTCACCACACCTGGCTGATGGAGAATTACCACCTGCTCCAACTCTGGGAGACCAGCCCTTTGAAAGCAAGCCCGAATCCAAACTCAGGGTTAATGATAAAGCTGAATAACGTAAGGACTGGCCTGCCCGCCCCTCTTTATCAACATGTGACTTAGATTTGAGTGCCAAGTTAGCCCTCTCAAGAGCCACAGCCTCGGCAGCGGTGACTTATTAAAGAGAAAATCAAAGTTTGCTGGAAGAGAAGAGTAAATACCCATACTCCGAATGCCAGGCTGGTCCTGAGCCCACTTCCTGGTTCCACTGTTTACTTGGGCTGTAATCCTAGATAAGTGAATACACTCACTGCTCTGAGCCCAAAGGGCAAGCTTGAAGAGAGAGGCCAGGACTGAGCCTTCCCCCACGCCTTACACACACACACACACACACACACACACACACACACACACACACACACACACCTGGCAGGATGCCAGCCCTCGGGGTTTGCCTCCAAGAGAAAAAACCTCAGACAAAAGCAGGGCAGGTGCACAGCTCTGCATCAGCCTCTCGTCCTTGTGACTGAAGCAGTGGGTCAGCGTGGGTCGTGTCACCAATAGGACCCGACCATCCTTTGGCTCTAAGCTCACCCATAATTATCAGGCCTGAGAGAAGAAAAGCTGTACTTTGGGCCTCAGATGTCGGAAGAGTCAGAGCAAAGTTGACGACCAGAGTCAACTGTAATCACACAGTGAGCATTTTCAAAGAAACAAATAAAAATAGCCAGAAGTGGGTCAGCACTTACAGTAAGGTTGGAGGCAGGAAACTGGGACAGACTTCAAGTCCTGCATGGAGGGACACGAGTCGTGTTTTGTGAATATGGACTTGTGCTATCTTTGGGTTCTCACCCCCTGCTGCTGCTTTTGGCTTTTCTGTTTGGTGGGTACACAGGGCCTTACTTCTAATACTCAGTACCAAAAACTTTTCTTGTCTTTGAGGCTAAAGACAAAAGGTGCTAAAAAGAATTTACCAAGATCCAGGCATGGTAGCACATGCCTATAACCCAGAGGTGGGCACAGGAAGACCAGGAGTTCAGGGTACATAGCAAGCTCCAGGGCAGCTTGGCCACATAAGGCCTTGTCTCAAGAAATAAAAAAGAAGGAGAGAGGGAGGGGGAGGGAGGGAGGCAGGGAGGGAGGGGGAGGGAGAGGGGAAGAAAACTAACTCACAGGAGAGGCTGGTAGGAAGATACAGCAAGAGGTTCCTTGTAGTCTCAGTGTTTGGCATATCAACAGACAGAAATGAGAAATGAGAGATCACCCATCCTGAGTGATCTACCTGAGTCCCAGCAGGCTTCGCTTGCATCTCTTCAGAGAACTATTTGTACCAAGTACCATGAAGTACACACACGCGTGCATGCACACATATACAAGCTACCAATACTTTCTGTCATTGCTTCTTGGATCCATGGCATCAGTGTGCTACATACACAGGAAGCATGCAGGAATACATATATACATATGATACACACAAAGCACATGCATATAGCACACCTTCGTACATGATCTGAATACATGCTCATGTATTCATACAAAGGCTCCCAAAAGATGCATACAATCACAGAAGCAGGTAAGGTATCTATTCACACACATGGTAACTGTGCATTCACACAATGTAAACACATGAAGCTCATGTACACATACCCAATACAGTTGGAACTCTATGTCTGTAAGTTCTTCAGCTATGGAATTAACCAATTTCAAATAGGAGAGATTTGTGTTTTCAGTGCAGGTTTTGTCTCTTGCTGCAATCTCTAAAACAATACAGTATAATAGCCATTGCATGGCATCTACACTGCTAGGCACAGTAAGTCTAGAGGTGATTGGTGTGCAAAAGAATAGGACTGTCATATGTAAATACTCACATCATCTTATATCGAAGACAAGAATCTGCAGGTCCCAGAACTGTTCTCCCGTGGATCCCAGGAGCCACTGTACCCCTGAGCATGCACAGTGTGCATCATTAACCCTATGTTCACACACAGTAGGCCTGCATCCCACTTGCTGTCTCTGTAACCTTAAGACTTTGGCAGGTGTTAAATTTTAGTCTTGGCAGGATTGCACTTCTTGCTGGCCTTAGCGATGTACTTAAGTCAGATTTATCAGGATTATGTGGGAGAGGCATGCAATCATCCCAGGTCTGGGTTTCAGGTTCCAGGTCCCATGACCAACACAGGGGAGCTGGAAGAATGGCATGTTTTGGTGACACAGGCATATCTGTTAATTTTCTGGAGTCTTGAAATTCACTCTGCTTCCAAATGTTGCCTTTAAAAGAAGTTCTGGCACTCTGCCCAGTGACTTAGAGAACACATATGTGCATGAAAATAAGCATGTTCAACATGTGGGGCAAAGCATGCAGGCAGCATGAATGGAGAACATTTGGAGTGTGGAAGTGGGCTCTGCCTTTCTGACTTTCCACTGTCTTCTTCATGCAGAAAATAGAGGCAGTTACCCAGAGGCAGGTTAGGGTCTATTTATGGGTCACAGGGCCTCTCTAGTTTAAGAACTCAGAAGTGGCCTTCCTCTGGGAGTTAGCTGAGAGGCAAATGTTTGGGGTGCTCAACCAGCCCCATATCTCTACTCAGCAGGGCCTTCGTTAGTGTGGAACAGGAATGGGGTCTGTTTCCACTTAGCCCAAAACTTGAACGGTTCCTAGAGCCTCCCATAGGCGGAGAACGTAAGGATTCCAGAAAAGACACCATGGGCTTCCCCTGTGTTCTCAGCCTCTGACCCCAACAACCATGTGTGAAGGTGTTGGAGTATGCTTTAAAATATTACATCATTTAAAAAGACATATTTTTTATATGTCTAGCAGATTATCCAAACACAGACCCATGGGGGGATGGGAGGTGGAGGTAAGTGTCTACAAGAATTTGTGTTTTTGTCTTTAAGTTTGGGTTTTCAGAGGGTGAGGTTTTGGGGGAGGGGATGAAAAGGAAGCTGCCACTTGAGCCAGATAAACTTAAAACCGTAAGCAAAATTCCCTTTTAGCTTTTTCAAAAAATGACAAAGTCACACCAGAGAGGAAATGAAAAGGGAAATTTTTAGACTTCTCATCTGTCCAGAAAGCCCCGGCTGCGTTTCAGAACCCAGTAGGGTAACTGTCGGGCCTGCGGTCACACAGCAATCCCAGGAGGCCTTGCGTCAGCAGCCATTATATCAATAAGGAAATACAATCACCAAACCACAGCCCTACTCTTTTCTTTTTTTCTTTTTTCCTAAGCCCACATGTTGCTTTAGGAGGGTTTTAAAACAAGCGACTTTCCTGTTGTCGAAACCTGTGAACCCACAGCTCTTCCAGGTTACTTAAATTATCCTACCTCTTACAGCCACCACAGAGTAGATTTCAAAACTTTCTCCTCCCCCTTCCCTGGCTGACAGAAGCATTTGACTCCCTGGAACCCTCATTTACCAAATCTTGTGGTTAACTGCTGACACAGGAGAAAAAACACTAGTTGCATATTAAACTCTGCAGCAAAGCATCCCTGCCAGATGTTGTGCTGATGCATTTATTCACTGACCTGAAGTAAGGCAGCCACAGGAAAGAGAATTCTGCAGAAATGGCCCTGTGGTCACACCAGCATTGCTCAACACAACCAGGCTATTTTTCCATGCACATGCGCACACTCACTTGCAAACGTAAGATGTCATAGGAGACAGTTGTTTATCATGTGATGAGCAATCAATCGGCTGGAAATTTTTAGCTACAACCTAAAGGCAGCCCCAACCACTTTATGAGATTCTGTGTCTGAATTTCTGGAAAAAGCAAAGTAGGAAAGCGTAGGTGGAGGGCTCTGCAGGGACATGAGTGAACCAAATCAGCTCTCCAGGACAGCTCTTCTTTGTGCGCGCAAGATTTGTTTTTCCTTTGAGCCAATAGGAAGACGAAAGTCTGCATTGTGGAACCATGAGCCAATCTATAGAGAACTATCTCTCTCCTGCTCAGCTCAGCAAAGGATGATTTTGCCAGACCCAGCAACTGCACTCGGTAGCCATCTTCCAACTAACTTCTGGCGTGGACAGGGGCCACTTGACACTGTTCAAGCAACGCCCATAGACTTCATCCATAATCCCTCTCCTTGCCTGAAGCATCTGCCCATGGGAGTCAGGCCTGAGGTTAACAGAGGGCTTCTGGAAGGTAGCACATTCACTTCGGTAGCCAATTGCACTGGGGGTAACTGAGAGTGAACTCTATTTGGCAGCCACAGCCAGTCATCTTCCAACCCACTTCCGTCTCCACGCTACAGTCCTGAATCCACTCAACGCTTATCTAACCTCACACTTTCAGCCTTTTTGGGTTAGAATCAACACTTAGCTCATCAGAAAAACACATCTTCCAAAAGAAAATCTGCTCTCAGTTTGAGCACATGGGTGTTTTGTTTATTTTCTTTTATTTATTTATTTACTTTTCTCCATCACAATAAATCTGCCAGGGATGAAATGCTGCAACAGATACTCTGAAGCCACTGTGTGGGTATGTTTTTCTTCTTTCACATTTGAGGGTAGGCTCTTTCAAAACAATTCCAATCCTTTTTCCTTAGGAAATGTGGGATATAAATGGGGCCATACCAAACAACAATAACAAAAAATAAATCAGAAGTAAATGGATCCCAGGTTATGATCAGCTAATTGTGTCATAGTGTAATTCATCCTTAGGGGAAATTTTCTTTTTTTCTACTAATAATTCCAGAGAATTTTAGACTTCTCACCCAGGCCCAATAGACATTTTTAATCTTAGTACTATTTCTTTGCAACAAATGACCTGCTGTTTTGTATAGAAAGACACCATGTTTTGGAGAAGACACTGTTGAAAAAGCCAGCTTGACAAAAAACGAGGACAATGTAAATGTGGGATTGCTTTACAGCCATTTCAATGTGGTTCTTGATGCTCCAAGGCCTGAGTCCTCCTACCTGACTACAGCCTAGTTTGTGGGTCAGATATTAAAATCCCCTCTTGCTTTGGCCATGTAGACCACAGCTGTCACCTCATCAAAAGGACAACATTGATTGTTCCCTCTGATACCACCACCAGAGCCACCTACCCACCAGGCCTGCCTCTAAGACTGTGGCGCTACAGGGACTCTGCCTTCCTAGGCTGGCCAGCTGCATGTCACAAGGACACTAGGGAGCATGTACTTCTCTTGAAGCACAGTTCGTGAAGTAGGTGTTCCTATCACTTCTGGAGGTTCTCCACCGAGGGTTGTTACCAACCCTGTAGATTAAGATCAACAAAATAAGGAGGAAAGGGGGGGGGTCTCAAGGCATTTCCTTAAGCTTGCATCCACAAACATGAGTTACCTCTTAGAGTTATAGTGTGTTCTCTCATGGTATAAAACACTCTCAATTTTTTTTATTTAGAAAAAAATATCCTTAGGTTCCAACGACGTGGCAAAATGCACCAAGAAGGTCGGGATCATATGGAGATATGGGACCTGCTATGGTGCCTCCCTCTGGAAAATGGTGAAGAAAATTGAGATCAGCCAGCACGCCAAGTATACCTGCTCCTTCTGTGGCAAGACCAAGATGAAGAGACGAGCCGTTGGCATCTGGCACTGTGATTCTGGCATGAAAACAGTGGCTGGTGGGGCCTGGACCTACAACACCACTTCCGCTGTCACAATGAAGTCCACCATCAGGAGATCGAAGGAACTGAAAGGCCAGTAGAGTGCTACCATTTGAGACCTGCCTGTTCTCTAATAAGTGAGTTAATTTACGTTAAAAGAAGAAGAAGAAGAAGAAAGAAAGAAAGAAAGAAAGAAAGAAATATCCTAACAAGAACTCTCTGCTACTTTGTAATATTTATAAAGCTTACCTGGAAGCATTCTTTTATTTTATTTTTTCCGGTTGGGGAGACAAATGTGCCATAAGGCATGTGAGAACAGCAGTTACCTTGCACAAGTTATTTCTTTCATTCACCATGTGTGAGGCTTATGCTTAGGTTTACAGCTGGTGACAAATGTCTTCATTGTTGGCTTCTGTTATTTTTGGTTTAAAGCATGAAAGTGTTTGTAGATATTCTTGAAAACATGGCCTCCAATTCTTTGCAAGATGAGTCTTCGCAAACTCATTTTAAGTTTTCATGATGGAAAATTTCAAGTATGTCAGAAGAAAGGAACACAGCCCAGCACAGCTGAGTTCTTCTATCCGTGGCTCAGACGAACAGCATCGGAACTCCTCCAAATTTGCTTTCTGTTTTGTCCCTCACATTTTTCTCTGTTTTGATATTGTTTTAAGAAAACCTCACATGAAAAAAAGAAATTTGTAAGGACACAGCGGGATAACTCAGCAGCTAAAGGTACTTGCCACCAAACTTGACATTAAGTATTCAGAATCCACAGGAACCACATGGTAAAAGGTTAAACTGATTCCAACCACTTGGTCTCTGACCTCTACACATTAGCTGAAGCACATACACCACACACAAATAAATAAATAAATAAATAAATAAATAAATAAATAAATAAATAAATGTGATTTGATGTCTTAAGATTTTTTTTATAGATGTTTTTATCTGTCTGTATGTATGTGTATCATGTGTATGCCTGGTATATGGGAAAACCAGAAGAGGGCTTTGCATCTCTGAGCACTAGAGTAGCAGGCAGTTGTGAGCCATCATGTGGGTGTTGGGAATCAAACCTGGTCCATCTGAAAAAGCAGTATGCTCCATGGCCCTACAATAGCCAGGATCTGAGTTGACATCAGTGACTCCTGTTTCAATTGAGGGTCATTGTAACCCTAGAGTCTGGTCAGCCACCTGAGACCACGTTGGTGTCTGAGGGCCATGCTGCACCCAGGGCTATCCAGATCTGAGTGGCTTATGCTACCACCTGGAGCAATGGTGTCATCTGTACCTGAGCTGCTGCCAATACTCATGTCTGGGTCAATGGTTGAGACCATGAAGCCAGGGTTTGTGTTGGTGTCTGCAGCCTGTGTTACAGGGTGGGGGTGGAGGGACATAGAATCCAAGTGTGATGCCTCCCAGCCTTCAACCGTCCTGGGAAAGATGGCCCTGCCCTCCAATGAACAATGCAGCAAAAGCATAGGAGAGTTGCCTCTGTCCCGTCTTCCACCCCACCCCACACTGGAGAGATGGCCCCACCCCTCACCACAGGTGTGGAGAACTGGCCCGGATGGCATGGGCTCAGAAGTGCTGGCTCTGCCCCTTGGCTGAGAAGGTTGGCCCCGGTGGCCTGGAATGACCAGCTCAGCTGCACCCAAGCCCACATCCAGGACATTGGATAATTCTAACATCCTACTCCATCTATGGCCTGCTGGAGCTCATGAAAGAACTGGTCCTGTGGAAGGAAGGGTCCTGGCAGGATCTTTAGGATAGCCAGGAGATATCTGAAAGAAGTTTGTGAGGGTCCAGGGGTGATGTGCCAGAGGCCTTGAACCAGACCAATGAATGACTCATTGCAGGGAACATTTTCAAGTAAAGCTGATAGGACCAAAGATTATACTGTGAGAAATACCATGGCCTCCAGTGTCATTATGAATGAGCAGGAAGATGCCTACTATGGAAATCCCAAATACAATATGGCTCGTGGAGGTTGAGACAGTCCTTCTGGGGGCACAGTGCACTAGACCTCAAAGACAGTGGCCAGAAGTATGAAGATGTGGTCTAGAAGACTGTGCTAGGTCATTTAAAAGGAAGCTGGAAAGATTGGGGATTCACTTAAAGGCAGAGTATTTGCCTGGCACATAAGAAACCCTGTATTTGGTCCCTAACACCATACATACAAGGAGCAAGAATAACAGAGAGTCTGAATAACAGATAGAAACTGAAGCAATGTTTCTAAATAAGCATATTTGTACATGCAAGTCTAAACATGTGTGTAAAATACACTTGATAATAAGATATTTGACAACGTTACTTCCATCATTAAAAATGTATAAATGAAGGGGTCACTGAGATGGGTAGAGGGCTAACTGCCAAGCTGGAAGACCCCAGTTTGATCCCTGAGACCCATACAGTAGAGGAGAGTTGATTCTCCAAAGTTGTTCTCTGATCTCCACATAGGAGATGTGGCACTCAAACACAGACACATACACACCACACACATACACACAAACACACACACACACACATACACAAAGCTTTTTAAAGTCTATATATTTGTGCTATCCCCTCAAAAATGACAGGGCTTTCATAGCTACCCACTGGGAAATGGGACATTGCCTCATATTCGGGGTTTCATGCAGTACCTTCAACACACTGCCTACTGGTCCCAGCCAAGACTGCTGTTCCTACCTAACGAAAAACTCTTGTGAGGTCCACTAGATGCCAGGCTGGTCCTGAGAACAGACATCCTTAGGCACCTGTGAGCCTTGGGAAGGAAACATCACCTCCCTAGTGTTTCTCAGGGGAGAAATCTGAGGCTGAAAAAAAAAAAAAAAAAAGTAAATTATTCTCCCAAGGAGATAAAGACAGAGCACAGTCTGGGTTTATTTTGCCTAGGGTTCCTACAGTTCTCCTCCCTCCCCCTTTCCCAGAGGAGCTGCTTAGCTCTGCCCTCGATCATGAGGCAACATCAGTTTCTATTATGTACTTCAATTAAGGAGCACTAAGAGGCCGGAGAACAGTTTAGTATCTCCACGATTGTACACAGCCATCGTTCCATTTCATTACGGCCAAATGGTGTCCCTGGCTAGAACAATTCGGTGATAAACAATAGGTGACACTGTCAGTGGGAGCTCTAATCCAGCCATGAACAAAATCAGCTGAAGTACTTTAAAACAGAAAAAAAGAAAAAGAAAAGATTGAGCTGTGGAGTCCGTGACTGCCCTTGGGTCCAATCATGCACTTGGTGCTGCCTGACAGTTTATCTTTCTGGTCAATTCCTATCTCTATTTGGTGGCTGTTCTCACCACCTCTTCTAATGTCAGCCCACTATAAAATGGGGGAAAGAAACATAACAGATCCATTTGTACTCAGAGAAGGTGATCTGACACCTGAAGGTTGGGGTTTCTTATAAAGGCAGAAAAATAAAATCAAACCCTTGTAGCACCAGTCCACCAGCAGTGTTGCTTGGTGACCCTCTAGCAAGTCCTGTGGCTTTCCTGCACTCTTCTAATCATTTAGATGGCCTGTTTGAAGGCCACAGCACAAAGAGCCAAATGGCATTATGCAATTAAGGTGGAAAGCATCACATAAATGTGGCTGAGGCCAAGGCTTAAATAGCCACATATGGTTTCACCAAACATACTCTGGATCATCAGCCAGCAGTAAAAGCACACAGGAGGAAGATGGTCTGGCTGGAAATGAACTGCAAATTGATAAACATGTAGTTGTTAATGCGGTGTTTATTATTTTTTACTGGGATAAAAATTAACTTGTGCAGCTTGAACTCTACCATCTGGGTGGTGGAATAAGCTTGTTTCTGGAGCTGCAGGTTACAAGTTACTCTATTTCCAGACTGTATTTGGGAACAGGCCCCGTATGTTCAGACAGCAGAACCAAGAGAGGCTTTAGCTAAGAACCACAGAACCTGCCAGGGCAGCAGAGAGGACTCCCAGGGGGTAGCCACTTTCCGTTGACTCCGAGTTCTGAATTTGTCCATGAACATGTGCATGTCAGTGTATGGGGAGGCTAGAGGTCAGCCTTGGCTGTCATTCCTCAGGAGTCATCCATCCTGTTTTTGAGTCAGGGTCTCTCAATTAGGCTAGATCAACTGGCCAGCAAGCTCAGAGATCTTCTGCTTGTCTCTACCTCCTCAATACTGGGATTACAAGCACATGTCATGACACCTGGCTTTTTAAATGTGGGTTCTGGATTACTGAACTCAGGTTCTCATGCACTCATGTGAGAGCAGCACTTTGCTAATTCCACATTTTGAGTCCAAGAAAGGGGCTGCCGACTTTCTGGAAAATTATCTTCACCTCATGAAAATAGCTGGGCTCCAAGATGGCCCTTCTAGCGGCAAAGAAGAGACTTCAAGAGCTGCATGGTCGAGGGTATGAGAGAGGATGCAGAGACATCATGGGAGGACTGGGGGCAAGCCTAAGCAAGCACAGCCAGTCATGTGACAACCCCAGCAGCTGCCCCAGCTGCAGAGCTGACCCCTCTGTCCCCAGGGGCCCTTTTTCATCAGCGAGATCAATTTACTTTAGCTTCAGAGTCCTACACAAGCAGGGACTGAATTATGACTCGTGGAAATCCCCTCTGTATCAGGGAACCTGGTAGCTTTCAAACTCCCAACAATTAACGGCCCCTTCGGTCAAAGAAGAATAAAGGGGGAGGGGGAATGGACAGCGGGCAAAGTTATGGGTTTCCAAACAGGCTGTTTGGTTTCTAGTAAATTAGGAGTGGGTGGTGGAGGCACCAGTAATGTTACCCTGTAGAATGCGGTCTGCTTTGACGTCAGCAAGATGCTTTCCTTCCTTTCTCCTCTGGCCCTGCTTTCTCTTCCTGAGTCCCTTCTCTCCTCCCAGCCTCCTTACATCACAGAGGCATGCCGAAAACAGCTCAGAGTTCTGCAACACAGCTCTCAAGCTCAGAAGATTCCCTGCATTGACAGCAGAGCAGCGCAAAATGCAGGCTGCAGTGGGAGGGAGGCAAGTCAGAAAGACCAAAAACGAAAAAAGTTGAGTGACTCAGAGCAGGAAGCAGGAGGAGGCTACAGGCTGTGCATTCCTGCATTGCTCGGCCAAGTTAGCCATCCTCTGAGGGAGCATTCCTCTGTGGCAAGAACAAACTCTGGTCTCAGGCAGTCCTGAAATAGTATCTTGGAGAGCATGCGCCCTGTTCTGTGGCCACTCCGCTGGCACCCGATCTGCTTTCCTGAGTCCTCCTGTTTCTTCTACCAAGATGGATTCTCCTTTCATCAAAGACCGAAACAGCTGTCCTCATGTCAGAGCTAGCGAGAGCAGGACCGCAAGACAGCCAAGCACTCAAGACCCAGCCCAGAAACGCTGTTGTTTTCATGTAAACTGCACTTGTGTGCACTCATACACATACATATATGCACACGCACACACGTGCATGCACATATGCACATGCAAACACATACATATATACATACATGCTTGCACTCACACACATGTACACATACATGATTGCTTAATGTATGGTGCACTATGGGTATTGGAGTGGGCCACTTCTTGGGTGACCAACCTTAGCAAAGCTGCTTGGTCTCTGGAGTAAAATGACTGTGTGACTTTTTCCTGCAAGCAGCTTCTTTGAAGTTGGAGTATCCACATACACACAAATATATATATATGACATGAGTCTTTGAAGGCGGTATATGTATGGTAAGCGTAAGACTGTATGGAGAAGGATAACCTAAAGGAAATGGGGGAGAAAGAGCAAAACAGAGTAAAGAATATTGAGAGGGAGAAAGATAAGCGGTCACTCATCTTCTCTCAAATTTAGATTTAGCCATATTCACATTATATACATGGCATGAAAGAAGAAAGCCATGTATATAATTATTTAGAGGGAGGGGCCAGTGAAGGGAGAGAGAAGGCCAGGGAAGGATATAGGGGAAACGAATACTAAATATATATATATATATATATATATATATATATATATACCATCACCAAATCCATTATTTCACATACTAAAAAATAATGTAAATTTTTAAAATCATTTTAAAAAGGGCAGACATATGCGACAAGACCTCTACCCCATGGGTTTGTCCTGCTAGTTGCAAATGAGGTCCCAGGTGGGGGTGGGGAAAGATCAGAGAAGAGGCCTGGATGTGCGGCCAGCCCCCCCCCCCCCCATCCTCTGAGCTGGAAAGAGAGGGTATGGAGAACTGAGAACAGGGAAGCTTTGGAGGCCAGCCTCCCAAACATTCGCTACAGGCAAGGTCGTGGGGAAAAGCACATGCACAGAAAGAAGACTGAGGTTCTATTCCAAAATTAGATGGAGAACATGATGAAATGTGTGTGTATGCACCCTCAGTCTCGAGGACCAGGGACTGCATGGAATTGTCACAAGCAGATAAAGCCATTCAGTAAGAGCTCAGGCTGAACTCATAGTAAAGAGATATCTAATACAGGGGATGGATGGATGGATGCATGGATGGGCAGCTGAACAAAGATGAATGAACTGTTCTAGAAAACAAAGAAAGTAAATGTGGCTCTAAGCTTTCTGGAAAAGGCTGGACAGGTTTGGGAAACAAGGAAGTGTAAATTAACAATGAAGAACATTCTAGACCCTATATTCTGAGGTTGATGGAAGTGGATGTGTCTAACCAAAGGCATGCCTTCCATATGAGTATGGGGGGGCTCCTGTGTGGTCCTGTGCCAGAGTCCCACCTCTGCTGCCATTTCACCCCATTGACTACCCTCCTGCTCACCTACAGTGCAGGCAGATACTAGGAGGACTGGAAGAGGCAAAGTCCTGATGCCGGAAGTTCAAGTCAGCCTTCCCCCTCTGCTCCGCCCTTCCATAACTGGAAAAAGGGAACACAGAAGGAAGATAGGATGGGAAGAAAGGGTGGCAACATGCTTTAAGGGTCTGTCTACCACTTCTGTTCACCCTTCCCATACTGCTTGAGAACTCTGGGTCCCTAGGGCATACACAAATGGCTCAAATGAGAGAAGATGTTCTGGCTGGAGGCAATCTGTTGGAGGCTCTGATTTCTTCACTGTATCCTCACGGTAGCTTCATCTTCACAGAGCTTCACAGGACACATCTAAGTGTTTTAGGACACTACAGAGGTGTTTCACATTCTGCAATGCTGCTCTGTGAAGCTCTTTTGCTCCCTTCCAAATGCAGCTGTTGTGTGGCAATTTCCTCTAAATTGAACCATTCCATCTTGGAGGGTAGTTAACACTCAAAAAGTAAAGACTCAAAAAGCCTTCAAGGCCCCAGAAGACAATAACAACTCATAAGTCTCATAAAGCTCCTAAAACTTACAAGATATACTAGGCTTTTCCAAAAGGTTGTATGAGCAGGAACATTTACTGGGGAGAAGAGACTCTCCCATCTGGCCAAGCTGCCTGCAAGTGGTGTGGGAATCTCCAAAAATAGAACTTTTGGGAACCATCACTCATACTTGGATGGGATTTCCAATGCTGCCATCAAGTCATCCATGATCCTATAAGTAACTCTTCCACATTTGCTCATTGCTTCACTGAGCTGGACTTCAGGAGGATTGTTATTTTGGTCTATCATTGGTACCTCACACAGGGTGAATTTGTTTACATTTCTTCAGGAAAAGTTGGAATAATATACAAATGTCCTGACTCACAGATGTGTGCTGGGCAGCATGTTCCAGCCAGGGCACATGTTCCCAACTCAAATCTCATGTTAGACATTTTTCCTGAGGGAGTTGGCAAATGAGAGAGGCCACAGTGAGCGACCCAAGCAGAGATCCTGAATGGACAGCAAGTTCCTCACATCACTAGGACAAAAGTCTTGACTCTTCCCACATCCCATACAGCTCAACACACTGACTCTGCCCACCCACCCATCCCAGTAAAAACATGGACCCTTAGCAAAGTCACAAAACCCACCATGAACTTCACAGGTATGCCATTCCTTGAATAAGGAGACAGATGTGCGGCTGTTGGCAGGTGTTCAAGTGAGGGCTCCACAAAGCTGTTCACTAACAGCTCAGGGACCAGTCTGGGTTTTTGTGATATGGACAAAGATGAAAAGCAGATGTTTTCAAGGTCACCTGACCTGGCTCATTGTCAAGATCCATTCATTTATAGCCATGACTTCCAGTGTCTCTACAAAGAAACACCAATGACAGCCCACACCTGCAGAGCTATGTGGCTCTGATCCTGGATGGAAGGAGCTGGAACACTGAGTTTGTCCTCTTTCCAATGAGGGTGACCATAGCTCTCTGACAAGCTGGCATAACACATGGAGAGCTCGCAGCTCGGGGAAAACCCTTAATAACTGTAGTCCATTTTTATTGCTAACATCCATGGTGTTCCCTGTGGTTTGGAACTGAATAACTAACTATATTTACTGAACAGACATTATACAGCCAAGTATACTATATCCGTGTTCTCTATCCATATTGACCTGCAAGGTGGTTGTTGTGGTTTCCACTTCACAACTGAAAAGGCTGAAACTCAAAGTGTGCCCAAAGTTACACAGACAACTGGTGACAGAGAGACAGTTCATGGTAGGGTTAAGACAGCCTTCTTCCTAAAAATACAGGCCAGCATAAGCAAAGGAAGGCATATACTGCAGGAGAATACAGAGTGACTATCTCAAGGGCTAGCTGCCTCTGTGTGTGTGTGTGTGTGTGTGTGTGTGTGTGTGTGTGTGTGTGTGTGTTCACCTTCAGCCTAGAACTGTGCTTTTGACTAGCACATTTATCTACCTAAGGCCCACAATCAAAACAATTCATCTACTAAAATGTTCTTCTCTCGAGGGATTGCTGACACATCATTAATTTCAGCACTCGGGAGACAGAGTTTGAGGCCAACTTGGTCTACATAGAGAGTAGTACTGTGAGTCACACACTAAGTTACTTCAAAGAAGTGTTCAACAAACAGCCAAGGCCATTGGAAAGCACCAGGAGATATATCTGGGTAATGTAAAAATCATTTTGAGTCATTAAAAAAGGGAGATCAAGGGGCTGTGGAGGTGGCTCGGTTTGTAAAGTCTTGCAAATTTGAAGACCTGAGTTTGACTCCCAGAGTTCCCATTTAAAGCCAGGTATGACTCGCTTGTAATCCCAGTGCTGGGGAGGCAGACACTGGCAGAGCCCTGGGGCTCCGTGGTTTGCCAGTCTTGCCTAATTGGTGAGTTCCAAATTAGTGAAGAATGCTGTCTCCAAAAAAAAGAAAGCAAGGAAGAGGGAGTCAGCCAAAGTTATCCTCGGCCCTTTAAATGCACACTAACACAGACATGCACACTAACACAGACATGCACACTAACACACACATGCACACTAACACAGACATGCACACTAACACACACATGCACACTAACACACACA
>PVIH01001827.1:134297-162487 GCA_004025045.1 Sigmodon hispidus
ACACACATGCACACTAACACACACATGCGCACTAACACACACATGCGCACTAACACACACATGCGCACTAACACACACATGCGCACTAACACACACATGCACACTAACACAATGCACACTAATACACACATGCACACTAATGCACACATGCACACTAATGCACACTAACACACACATGCACACTAACACACACATGCACACTAACACACACATGAAAAAGAAGGGAAAGATGTGAGGGGATCAAGGGAAGAAGAAGGAAAGGAAGAAGCAAAGGCAAAAAAGAGGAAGTGAGGAGTGAGAAAAGGCAGGAAATCAGGAAGAGGTATGCTTCCGTGAGGCAGAAGCCCTCCCTCTCCTTTCTCTGAGGTAAAGCTGGGAAGCCCAAAAGCTTTCACTGACGAGAAGGAAGTCAGTCCAGGAGGATGCCCAGAAACCATAGTTGAACTGCAGTGGAAATGACCTTTGGGAAATGTGCCATCTATGTGCAGGCTCAGGGTGGTCATCAATGCTGCTTTGAGTTATATCTACCAAGAACACTCTGTTCTCTGAATGGCGACTTCCCATTGCTTTTCCTCCTTGACAAAGCCATGCCTATGAAAGTCAGCATCTTAGAAGCCAGATACCATCATGATAGCAGACCCAGCTTCTCATCAGATGATCAGCTGTGAGTCACACACAAGTAGCCTAGGCCCTGGAAGGAAGCAAAACCATGGGGTGGTGTTTACTGGTGGTGGAATTCTAGCAAATGAGGAGCACTTCCTGATCACTGGTTATGTTCATATGCAGCTTCTTTCAGACCACTGCTGGGCTCTCTTGTGTTTCCAAGTATCATTGTTTACAGAAACCAGGCACTTAGCAACCCAGGCAAGTGGACTGGTTGTCTTTAAGGCTGACTCACTCCAAACAACAAAGCCTTTCAGCTGAGGGTTACTTCCCTGAGTCCTCATCAGACAGGGGAAGCTTGTGTGACACCAACATTATATGAAGAACTGCCGCTAGACCTCGAGAAACCATGCTTGGTAGGAGGGGAAAGAGACTGTGCTGTGCTAACCCCACCCCAGCACACACACTGAGGATGCTCACATCCCCACTGGCAAGCCTGTCCATTGGGGAACCCAGAACTACACAGCCAGGACTGCTTCATCAGCAGAATGCCTGGGATCTCAGTTCCCTTTCAAATCAATGAGATAAGCTAGTGTTGCAGAAGTCCTTGAGAAGCTACCATCATGACTGAGGGATGTGATGAAACTGTCTGGGGTCCAAGGGAGTAGCTAGTGCAGAAGGACAAAACCTATTAGGACTTCCAAAGTAAGCACACTTCCAAGTGGGCCAGCCTCTTCACAAGCAGGACAGGTCTGAAGCTGAAAAATGTTCACAGAGATGGTCCTGTGATGAAATGAGCTCACGGTTCCCACAGACAGAGAGACCAGAGTTGTACGCCAAAGGGCAAATTCATGACCCAAACAGTTGTTCTAATGTGGTTCTTACGTGTGTAGCTGCCAGCTGTAGCATGGTAAAGGCGACACCCCTTTCTCAGACTTCCAGGCAACATACACGGTTGGTTACTCTGAGGGGCCATGTTATCTTCTGGCCCTGTACATGTGTGCATGTGAGCGGAGGAGCTTGTGGGAAGAAGAAAGCAAGGCCTCCAACTCTGTGTTTGAGAGTTTCCATCTTGAGGTTGGAGGGATGACTTAGTGGCTAAAATCACTGGCTGCTCCTCCAGAAGTCCTGGGTTCAATTACCAACATCCACATAGCAACTCACAGTTGTCCGTGACTCCAGCTGCAGGAGATATGACCCCATACACTGACATACTTGCAGGCAAAACACCAAGGCACATAAAATACAAATAAATAAATATTTTTTTGTCTTATTCCAGAGCTTCTGTGGGGGGTGTCCTCGAAGGGGAACCTTGGGTTTCATTTCCTACCTACCCCCTAGTTTCTGCTTTCCATTAGGGATGGGGTAAGGAGAAGCACAAAGGAGGGGTTAGTGGGGAGATGTCAAAAAAAGGAAGACGGGCCTATTCCTATTCCTCTTTCCTAGCACTTCTCTTCTTTTGTCTTTGAATGTTCTAGAACACCTGACACCTGGTCACATGTTGGTGGCCTGTTGAGAGATAATGTACTGGACTCTTCTCTCTTTTTAAGTGTTGATTTTGTTTTTATTTTGTGTGTGTGTGTGTGTGTGTGTGTGTGTGTGTGTGTGTGTGTGTGTGTATGTACATGAGTGTAGGGTGCCCAGAAAAACATCAGATCCTCTGAAGATGAAGTTGCAGGCTTTTGTGAGCAGCCTGTCATCAGCACTGAGATCTGAATTTGGATCTCCTGCAAGACCAACACTTGCTCTTAGCTGCTGAGCCGGCTCTCCAGGACAACCTGGCCAGGCACTTCTTACAAAGACACCAGTTGGATTGTGCAAGGGCTCTTTCCAATGACCCCATTTTACCTTGATCACCTATTTCAAAACCAAGTAAGGCCACATTCCAAGATTCTGGGGTCAGGACTTGCACCCCAACAAAAGAAAAGTAGGAAGACGAGTTCTTAATCACATGCAGGGCCCCTGCTTCAGGTTTAACTCTGTGCTGGGCGACAGAGACAAGATGAGTGTCCAGCTTTCATAGTGACTGAGTAAAGAAGTGACAGCTACAGAAGGAGTAACGGCAAGCCAGATGGGTCAATCCTCAAAGGCTTGAAGATGCCTCCAGGGTTCAGAGAGCTCAGTAAGCTTGACACACAGTGCACACTTGACAGGCAGTGCACACTTGCAATCCCAGCACTAAGAGGTGGAGGCAGAAGGATAGTTGAAGGTCATCTTTGCCTACTTAGTGTGTTTGAGGCCAGCCTAAGCTACATGAGACCTTGTTTAAATACACACACACACACACACCACACCACACACACACACACACACACACACACACACACACACACACACACACACACGGATTACTGGTCACTCAAAGCCACAGAGCAGAACTGAAATCTCCCACAAATTCCATCCTAGGTAACTATGTAGGCAGGGCTGTCAGCCACAGGCCACACACAGCTGCTGCAGGTGACAGCAGAGCTCCATCTCTGGGATGCTGTCACCTCCTGAAATAAGAGTGAAAGTCACCACATCCTCAACTCCATCCCCTAGAACAGTCTCTGAACCATGCCCCAAATTGTGCCTCTCAGTGAAGAAGCCCATGAGGGGAACAGAAAGTCGAGTGCCTGTCACTCCCCTATTTAGGTGCTCACTCTTTGTGCTTCAGATAACCAAGTGACATCACTCAGCTATTATATACACTAAGTGCTTACTTAATCTTCAGAGAGAGTTCCAGACTGGTATCTGGTGACTAAATGTTGGTCAGAGTTCCTCTGACATCAGGCATAGCCAGCAGAGGCAGGCAGGCCTAGTGACAGATGCCAGCTCTCGGTGACCATGTGCAAATGCAAACTTTGAGCTCTTTCCTGCCCTATGCCTCTCTCAGGCTCCACACACACTCTGGCCAGGAGACAGTTTCCCAATTGTCACCAGTCACCATGCAAGCACATATACACATGGGTGCTGCCTTTTATTGTTTTCCAGAACATTCTCTCTCAAGTCCAAACATTGCCACATCACCACCACCTCTTAGTGAAGCCGCCCTTTATGACCCAGAACAAGGCACAAAAGGCATTAGGCTGGTATTTCCTCTGCCCTGTAGGGATTTTTATGGGGTTTTTATTTGGTTTCATTTTTGCTATGCTTCTGAGAATTGTTCTTTTGTTCTTCCTTTTGGTTGTGACGTTCACTCTCCAAGGAATTCTGCTCAGAAAAATCACACAGCTGTTACCTGAAGCATATGCCTCCAGAAACAGAGCTGCACCCTCCTCCACCACCACCACTACCACATCCTCCCAGGAAATAATGACTCAAGAACAGAGTAAGTCCATCCTCATTGCTGGACTTGGGTAAGCCAAACAGGGAGGCCACATCTTCATGCTGGGACTCATGAAGAGCCTCATTGTCTGGGTCAGTGGTCCTAGCCATCACTTGCCTAAGACAGGGACCTGCTCATCACACCAGAATGCAAACATTATTAGATCAGCAGTCCCCATACCACCATCCTGGAGGGGCACTGACACTTGCCTGGCCCTAGCAAAGGCCATCAAGGCTGTATCTGGGACTTAGAACTCTCAGTCACTCCCTGGCAGTGAGGCCATGGTGATATCAAAAGTCCCCATCTAGTGCATCACCTGCTTAGGCTGAGGAAGTTTCTCAAAGACAAGTGATTGAAATCAGAGTCCAGAGGAAGCTGGAGAGAGAGAAAAAAGAGCCCTTGACCCACCTGAGTCACATAAAGTCTCCAGCAGAACCACCGGCTGTGTCAACTAACATCACCTTATATGTGGCTCCATTTCCCCACTAGCTGTGGGTGACCAATGCTAGTCTGAGCTGGACCAACTGACCATCTACCCTGGTCACACAAAGTGTGCATATGGAAGGAGGAAAGAAGAATGTGCTAGAAGAACAAAATGCTATCTGAGATGATGGTGGGCAGGCACCAAGGCCCAAAGCCACAGAAGCATTTTGTAGAGGTATCCCAGGTCTCTATTAGGTGGCCAATCTCAGCACCAGGCACTATTGGGCAGAAGCAATACGCATCTGGACACATAGGATGCTCTTAGGACAAAAGTGACAACCCGTTACGGTCAGCTTTGGATCATCAGTGAAGATCCCTTGTCTGAGATTGTTCTAACCGTGCATTTATTCTCCTGGTACTGGAACACCAACCTAAGGGTTAGCTGAAGCCTAGGGGGTGGTTTCAGCTACATCCTCCATCAGTCAGAAGGGACCCTCAAACCTAGCTGCCCCTCCAGAACACAAGGATGCTCTGAACTGGGCGCAGCCTCAGAAACCTAGCCCTGTACTCTGTCCACTGACCACAGGAAGGGCTCCTGTTGAGTCAGAGAGGAGTCTGGCTAGAGGCATGGCTGGAGGATCCAGCTTAATCCCCTTACTCATCCAAAAAGGTCACAGGAGGGCCAGCAGCCCTAGGGGGCAGAGCCTCAGTGTTGACAGCAAGTAGAAAGAATCCACAGAAGGCCACACAGTGCCCCCTGGCTCCAACCTCAGAAATGAAGCCTGTCCTGACTCAGAGAGGAAACAAATGCTGAATCACCCTCCACTTCCTCCTCCAGCCCAGCTCAGCCAAGACTATCCGTGGTTTCCAAGACAGACAGGTGTCCACTATTTGGAAAGCTGTACATGGAGCACAGGGCCCACTCTGCCACAGACCACCAGATCTAGTTTTTCTATGGCCCACACACCCTCTGTATTTCCTAAACACTGAATAGCTTCTAACAGCCCTGTCCTGTCCTGCCTTGACCTTGGCTGTGTTATTTTTCACTTCCCTGTTCAGAGCACAGCCACACTTTCCAAACATCATGAATCATCAGCACAAAGCAACGGCCACTTAGGAAGGCAGGAAACCACTGCATGCCAGGCCCGGACAGAGCAGTTCCCTGCTCTGGCCTCTCCTGCTCCCTGCATACTCAACCCCTCCATCATCAGCCCTTAAACTGGGCAGCATCTTTGGACTTTATCCTCCTCTGCCTGAATTGCCTATAATGAAGCTGGTGTCTCCTAGTCCCAGAAGGAGGGAAACAGGACAGTCCATTCAAAAGCCAGGCTGCTAGAACAACTCAATCCAGCAGACAGCAGAGCCATCAAGTGGACATGGGGCTTTCTATTTCAGCCTTGCGTTTATGACCAGAAGTCACCTCTGTTATCCAAGCCCCTGTAGACCAGACCATGTGCTCTCTAGATAATATTCAGCAAGGTCCCAAAAAGTGGTCACTAGTGAAGTCCACAAATCAATCAACAATGGGGACTGGAGAAATGACTTAAAAATGTTAACAAGCCTAAGGACCTGAGTTCCAACCCCGAAGGCACATAAAAACCAAATGTAGCATGCTCTCAGTTTTCTGTAGAGACTAAAAGATGTTGTTTGCTGACATCTAGTTTCACCTATCAGGGAGCCTGAGATGCAGTGAAAGACCATGTCTCAAAAATAAGATGAAGAAGTGATTAAGGAAGACACCAATACTGGGCCCTGTCTTCCCAATACATATGCACATACCCAGTCATGTTAAAAAACAAAAGCAATATAAAACTGAAGTTTCCCTAACAGATCATAACTTTCCACGATATGCCTGTGTGTTCTTGGTTCCTGTGGTTGGTCTAGGCTCGGATATTTTTTATGAGTTCTAATGAATAAGTCACACATGTCTGCACTCTCTTAAGTAGCCCTGATGTGGCAGCTGGATGAATCGGGACAGACAGCCAGGGTCAATAGTGTAGACAGACAGGCACAGCAGAGCTTTCTCCTTAAATGCCAAATAGCCAATATGGTAATCAAATCCCAGATTCCAGACATTGGAGAATTAACTAAATTTAGCACCACAGACCACGGTTCTGGACAGGCAAACAGATTCAAATGTCTTGAAAACATATAAATCACAACACTCTAGTTCTTCAAGTCCAGAAACAAATTTTAGAGACTTGGAGATAATAGAAGTATCTCCTCAAAACAAAACAAAACAAAACAAAACAAAACAAAATAAACCAACCTGCCCCTGGGGCTGGAGTGATAACTCAGTGGTTAAGCATACTGGCTGCTCTTGTAGAAGACTCAGATTTGTTTATCAGGACCTACATAGAGGTTCCCAACCATCTATAACTTCAGTGCCTTCTTCTGAATTCCAAGGGCACCAGGCACGCACATGGTACACATACACTCACTGAGACGAAAACAAAACAAAAAACCTCATCCACATAAAATAAATCTTAAAAACAAATAAACAAAACTTATCCTGATATCTCATCAAACATCTGGGAGAAGCAAGTTCAGAGAAGTGAAATGACTTGCTGAGGTCACAGTGAAAAGTGACAGGCAAGCCAAACAAGCTCACATCCTCTGGCGGGTAATCCAAGGTTATTTTTTACTAATCATACCTGTCATTGCAGTGGGTAGGTGTGGGAATCAAATCAAATGTCCTTCAGACTCTCTGAAGCTATTTTCATGATGATCCAGAATAGTCTACATCAGCCCAAGCCTGTAGGAGAGTCTATAATAGTACCTGGTATTCTTAGTCAGGAGGTCATGGATCTCTTTCCACCATATTTTCAAGGGAATCCTTTACACAGGAAAAACTAAGAATTGGTGAATTAGAGAATGGCTGTCACTTTTTTAAAACAACCAAGGAGAAAATTTGGGAGAAGGATGACTTTGGATACATAGTTTATGCTGGCTATTCAGCTTTGCCCTTGTACTGTAAAAACAGTATTGACTACACAGAAGCAGACACAGTCAGTACCAATATAACTTTATTAACAACATATTATGGGCTCAACCTAGGGCAGTCAATTGTTTGTACTCAACCAACGTGTATGATTATCTTCTTGCCCATCACATCAGATCCTGTAGATATTAGGGAATGAATGGCCCCAGATGTCCCTGCCATGGATCCAGCCTCATCCAGGAACAACCAGGGATAAGAAGCCCGACAAAGACTTTGTTTCACTTTTCCATCAAACAATGACAAGTTCTTTAAATGTCTAATTGGAAACTTTCACACATCACTTGAGGCTGCTGCAATTCACTTCCTGCTACTCCCTTACTGTGTGTTTTGAGCAAAACTGTGGTGAAGGCCGAGGCTGCCCTTTGGCCTCTGGCGGTTGTCTGGAGTGCATTGTCCTGACTCATAGGTACACAGGCCGAAAGAGAGCTACTGGTACATTCTTCCTGTGTGGCATGAAGTTCTGACTGCATTCATAACTGGGGTCTAAACACAGCTAGGAAGGAAGTGCAGCCCCCTCCTCTGTGAGCCGGAACTTAGAACCTAGAAGGAGGGTATTTGTTCATATCTTGCCCTCTTTCTTGTGGGAAGCCCCACCCCCACAAAGTTGCTCCATCCTCCCCCAGTCATGCACTCTTGATGAAGAGGGGGAAAGTGACAGGGCAGCCTCCCTGAGCTCTGCCAGCTGCAGTCACTGGCAGTGAGGTCCCTGTCAGCCCTTACACGGAGTTAAGATAGAGTTCTTCTGAATCTTCCTTGCAGAAACCCCACTTCTGGTATGGCTGTTTCTCTCTGTCATCGCATACCCACAGCCACACTTAACACTGGGGGCTTCTATAAACACACATTTCTTAGCTTCCTCCCAGTGAAAAGAGATGCAAAGAAATGAAATAGGCTGCTGATGCTATGGGCTACACCTCTAACCAGGATCAGTCACATCTCCAGAGCTTCTGGGGATCTGGAGCCATCCCTTTCTTCCTTTCTTATTCTATCAGGATGCTTTTCTCAGCCTCCCCATGGAACATCTCAGAGCAGGCCACTTCCTGTTTTTGTTTTGTTTTCTTGCCCTATTGATGTACCCTTTGACCTTCTGTCCTATGTCAAAATCCTTGTCCTGAACTGAGAACAAGGCACAGGCGTGTGTCCCAGCACCAAGAAGCTGGCTCAGCAACTGGAAAAGGAAAGATCCAGAAGACCCAGCTCATTTCTGCCTTCGTGCCTGTGGGTTGAGACAATTGGCTTTGGTCAAGTCCTGAGTCATTGGTTCATCTAAAAAAAAAAAATAAGGCTCATGGGGAGGATGTGTAGGAATCCAGAAACCCAGAAGGAAGGATCTGTAGACAGAGTGGTTGCTTCAGTGGTACAGCCCTGGTTAGTAGCCCATGCTCCTGCAAGTGACTCTAATGAAACTCTGCCTCTCACTCAATAAAAAGGTGAAGAAGGAAGAAAGGAGCCTAACTGGGCAGAGGAAGCAGCTCAGTGGAAGGGAAGAGGATGAGAAAGGGTAATGGAGGTGACTGTGATCAAAATAACATTGTATACATGTAAGAAGATATCCACATGGGGCTAGAGAGATGGAGTGCAGAGGGCCAGAGTTCAGGTCTCAGCACCCACACAGACAAGCGACAACCCTCTGTTTCAGGGAACCTGGCGCCCTCTTCTGACCCCCTGGAGCACTGCACTCACACAGGCACATAAACTCTCAAAAGATCATACACTGTAAAATAAAAACAAATAAATCTTTTAAAGGTAAAACCAAGAAAATGTCATACTAAAACTCATTAATGTATGACAATAATATATACTAATTTTAAAAGGTTTTTAAAGGGCAGACAAGAATGCAAAGATTTAATTTGGGGCGTACCCATCCACACTAGATGTAGAATTTAAGCAAACATTTGTTTTTGAATCCTAATACTTCTTGACTCTCACACATTTGACACTGCATGTCTCTTTTCCTGTGCTTCCCCCATGGGCTCCTCTAGAAGCATGTACATTCCTTCTTTTCTAGGACGCTGTCCCCTTAGCCTGGCCCTGCATTCTTGGCATGTTTTGAACCCGCAGGCATTGGCCATGGATCACTTCTGGAAGACTGCTTAGGCTGCAGAATGGACTCTTTGGTTTATTTCCTTCACACCTGCCCTCATGCACAGACCAAATGCAAATAGGAACTGTAGGAAACACACCCGCAGAGCTAGGACATTCCCCTCACAGGCAGAAACTCTTGCTGGCCTGGAAACCCCAAAGGGAGCATGTAAAACAGCCTGTGACCGGCTATAAAGGGAGTTTCCACCATTTACATCAACCAAGAATGAGAGCAGACAGGCCACCAAACTCCGAAGCCCCACCACAGTTTGGGAAGGGTCCGCCAAGGGAAGCAGCTGAGGGAGGCCAAGCTTGGCTGTTGGTGTCTGCGACACATTTTTCCTGCTGGAAACAGCCTGTCTGGTTCTTCCGTTTTCAAGGAAAGTTCCAAACACAATTTTTGCTCATCATCTCCTGAGGCAGCTCTCAATAACATACCAAGCATCTAAGGGAAGAAAAGGGTGCTCTTGGGAGGCGACAGAATCATCTATGGACTCGCCAACAGAGGATGCTTCTGGCCTCGGAAACCATGGCGACATCGTGTTGAGTGGACCTTTGCAGAAACAGGTCAGGCTTGTGTGTACCTCTCAGAGGGTCAATGTCGAGTTCCCGAAGGAGAAAGAGACTGATTTATTCTGTTAATAACAGCAAAGGCCTTAGTTTTCCACCTTGAACTGTATAAATGTCACTGGGAAGAAAACCAAAACAAAACAAAACATTATCTTTGGTTGAAAATATTGTCAGTCCTTTAAAAAAAAAGTCAACTGGAGATAAAACAGACAGTCCTCTGGAAAAACCTCTACAAGCGCCACACCTTGAGATATCTAAAGTTGGCCTTCCTCTACAAAATCTGCCCCAGCATTTGCTTGCCTTAAAGAATAGCTGAGAACAGAAAGCATCGGGAGAAATGACCTCAGTTCGTCTAGGTGTCTTGTACTGGTGACCAGAAACCTAGCACTCATCGTGATCAAAGCACCGCATCGTGAAAGGCAAGGAAAAGGAAAGAATTCATTTAAGGGGGGGCTGGAGAGATGGCTCAGGGGTTAAGAGCACTGGCTGCCCTTGCAGAGGACCAGAGCTTGATTCCCAGCATCTACATGGCAGCTCACAGCCATTTGTAACTCCAATTCCAGGGGATCCAACACTCTCTTCTGGCCTCCATGAGTACTGCACACATGTGCTACACAGACATAGATCCAGGCAAAACATCCAAACACATAAAATACAAATGAATAATAAATAAAAATATTTTTAATGAATGCATGTAAGTATAAAATTTACACAATATAAAATGCAGGGCTCTGGCTTCTTTCAAAGAAGCATTGTCTAAATAATGTAAATGTGAAAGCAACTCAATGTCTGTCTTTGGAAGAATGGGTAAACAAAGACAGGTGAGATCTTGTTTGACCCTCAAAAGGAAAGACATCTGGCACCTGCAGCAGCGTAGATGGACACTGAAGACACTGTCCGGAGTGAAATAAGCCAGACATAGAGGAAAAGAGCACTGTGATTCTGCTTACACAAGGGACCAAAAATAGTCAAATTCGAAGAGACAGAGAATAGAAAGGTGCTTTCCTGGACTGGCGGGGGAGGTTTTTTCACAGGTTCAGTTTTTCAATTTTGCAAAATGAAAAGGTTCTAGAGATGATTGGTAGGGATGAATTTGAATGTATTTAACCCCTCCTAACTATACCCTAAAAATTGCTGACGGTGGTGAATTCTGTGTCCTGTGAATCTAACCACAATTATGAATGATTGTAGATTAAAAATTTTTGAACATTCTTGGGATAAAGAAGGATGAAGGGCTAGGTTTCACCCTTCTGTAGTCACAGAAGCTCAGCCCCAAGACCCACTGGTGGCCCTGGCATTTAGAACCCAACCGTGGTCTTGAAGTCACACTTCATCCATCTCCATGAGGACTGGGGGATAGCTCTCTACATTGTCTGACATGGAGGTCAAGGAAGCAGCTTGAAGATGCGGGGTTTATGGAGTCTGTTGTCTGCCAAATGCTCCTAGTAGAGTTGAACATTTTGACTACTGTATGTAGATGAGGCTGGAGGTGCTCCGCTCTGCTAATCCTCTCTGGAAGTGTCCTCATAGGCGCTCACGAGAGGTGAGCTTCACTGATCTCCTTTGACCTTCAACTGGAGATCCTGGAGGTCCTGAAGGTGCTGTTCTTTCAACATGCTCCAGACAGCACCAAGGTCATTGCCTCTCCCTTTCACAAGTAGCAACACCATTCGGGGTAATAGGCATGTGTTACCTGGCTTGTCTCAAGAGGTGATTTGGAAGGTAGGTGTGGGAGCTGTAAATCCAGACTTCTACATGAAGAACCAAGGTCCAAGGGAGCAGACCAGGAAGGGACCCAGAGGTTTCAACTTTCCCATTTGTTGTACAAAGTTCCTTTACCTTGTAAGCCAAGGTGAACCTTAGAAACTCTCCCAAGTCCCAGCTTGGGATCAAAGGCAAGGATAGTAGGTATCCCTTTGGGTGGGAGGAAGCTGTGATTTATGGGCATTGGGAGCTTCATCAACTTCTCCATGGCAACTCACTTCACTATGGTGGGGAAGTAGAGGCATTGGAAAGAAGAACATAATAGTCCATGATGTTATATGATGCAAATAAACGCTGATACATAGTGACAATATCTGGAGCATCTCCGATCCTGGCCTTACCCAGAGAGCCTTTGACTTGCCAGAAAGTGGAAGAGGCAGAACTTGAGACCCAGGACACAACACAAGGCAGCCAGATGCCAGTTTGCAGGATCTGGGGCCTCTTGGTTGTGAAATCTAGACATATGCAGGCTTTGAGACAGCTGATTCCTGCAATGTCACTCCTGAAGGGTCAGCTGCAGAAGGACAGCTGTACCCTGTTCATCTTTGGAATGTCAGTGATGTTGGCCTGGGGGGGATGTTGAAATCTTAGTCTCTCAAGTACTCACCTCCCCCACGCCACCACTCTAGTAGGTCTCCCCCAAACTCCCTGAGTCTCCACAAGGTTTCCAGCCACCTGCCCACTTAAAGTTTTACTCTATATAGATGACATGGCGTCCCTTCAGCCGTCTTATGAATAAGAGCAGGGCATGAGTCCTAGAGTCCTTGATCAGAGATCATGATCTCCCTTCATTGATCTAGTCTGCAGGGACAATGTGGAGAACAAAGGAAGAAATAGAAATGTCACAGATGTCACCACCAAGGACAGCACGAGGGAGTGCTGTGTGGAAAGAGGGAGGAGGTGTCCCTGTTGGTGTCCTTGGCCCTCATCTGGGAAACTGGAAGGAAAGGTGGACTGACATTTTACTCAGGATGTGATGACAGGTAACTGAGGGTGGAATATTTCTTTTCTTTCTAATATTTTTTTAAAGATTGTGTCTCACAAAGCCAAGGCTGGCCTCCAATGTGTGCTATTCCTGGTTTATGAGGTACTAGAGAACAAACCCAGAGCTTCATGTGTCTCAGATAGGAACTAAGCAGATCCCAAGCTATGTCTGTTCTGGAACCTGCTTTCATGCATGCCCTGGGAGTCAGACCTATTTAGACATGTCCCCCAGGCTGAGGCCAATGGGAACAAAAGACAATGATACAGGTTTTGTGAAGTACACCCAAGGTAGTGTGCCATGATTAGGGTTTTATCCCTGTGAAGAGATTTCATGACCAGGACAACTCTTCTAAAGGAAAATATTTAATTGGAATTGGTTTACAGTTCAGGGGTTTAGTCCATTATCATGATGGTGGGAAGCCCGGTGGTACAAAGGCAGCCGTGGCACTGGAGAAGCTCTACATCTGGATCAGCAGACATCAGAAAGAGAGAGTGAGCCTGGCTTAATCATTTGAAACCTCAAAGCCCATCCCCAGTAATACACTTCCTCCAACACAGCCACACCTATTCCAACAAGGTTGTGTCGCCTATTAGTGTCACTCACTCCCCGTGAGTCTATGGAGACCATTCTCATCCAAATCACCACATAGAGGAAATAGAGGGCAATGACCTGGGGCCAAGGCTGAGTGTGGACAGCTCACAGGAGCCACTTTTCTCCTTACCCTATGTGAGTCCCGGGAATGAAACTCAAGTCATTAGCCTTGGTGGCAAGTGTCTTACTCACAAAACCATCTCGCTGACCTTCTACTAGTTTTTAAACTGTGCAGGATGGCTTGTGTTTATAATCTGAGCATTCTGGAGGCTGAGGCAGGAGAATCACTTCCTGTTAGGTCCAGCCTGAGTGAGTTCAAGGCCAGTTTAGGCTATAGAGTGAGGTTCTGTCTCATACGTGGGGAAATATCCTTTTTCTTTGAATGAGCCATGAACTCCTTGCCCTAGAGTGGTTCAAGTTCCTGATGTGTGAAGTCTCCACGGGTCCCTCCAGGATGCTCCAAGGGCCCAAGATCACCCTTCCCTGCCTCTTTCCATGAGCTCCATCTCCTCTGTCCACTGCAATTTTCCCTACCGAGTTTTCAGCAGACCTAACACGCTTACAGTCTGTGCAATCTGCTCTTCTCATTGCCAGATGAGTTCTGGTCCTGCTTAGCCTTAATATGAGGCCTCAGACGAAATTCCCTCCCAGGCAGCCTTCACGCTTTCTTAGTGGTCTTCAGTTCATGGCCACCCCCTCACTGGAGTCTTACCAGACCTTGATGACGTGGGCCACACCACAGGATAGTCGAGCCTTGGGGATGGGAAAGAGTGCCAGAAGCCACAGAGTTAATGGACAGCAGACCTGGGCCCAGAGCCTAGGCTCCTGACTCTGAGGCCATTGCTCTGTCCTGCAGCTCATATGTCTATGGTGTGAGTCTATAGGACTGCAAATATCACCATAAGCAGAGTCAGAGACATGGGGTGGACTTGCGGATGCACACCAAGAATGAGAAAGGCAGGAGAGGTGCCCTTTGTCCAGCTGGCTAATAGGGTCAGCTGGATTGCTGCATACCCAGCTGCTGTGACTTGAATAACAAATGTCCCCGCCCAGGCTCGTGCATTTGAGTACTTGGTCTGCTGCTAGTGGTGATGTTTTGTGAGCTTGTAGAACCTTTGAGAGCTGCGGACTAGCAGAGGAAGTGGGCCTTGAGGGTTGGAGCCCAACCCTTTTCGTCCACTGAGATGTAAACAAGCAATCCGATGCTCCTGCCTTCATTCTTTTCTCGGCTGTGATAGAGTGCACCCCCAAACCAGTCCTTTCTCCATCCTGTGCCTTCAATCAACAGAAAAGGGAGTGACAGCACAGGCCTTGGGAACCTGCATGAGATGTCCTCTGTCCTCTGATTTCAGCTCAAGGGACCTGATGGCTGCACGGTGTTATCCATCCAGGTCAGACTGGCAAAGCTTAGTTTTCACAGGGGGGGGACCTAGTACCACCTTGCCACACTCCCATCTCCACCTCCAAAGGCAGCAAAGTCAGCTCAATAGCATAAGCCAAGTGAGGGTGTGAGCCAGGGGCTTCCTCCCACTGCTCAGCTTCTGTACAGTGAGCCAGAATCAGAGTAAAGGCATCCTCATGGTCCCTGAAGGTGATAAGTGACATTTCCAGGTAGTGACTCAGTCTTCCTTGTCAGTGCTAGAAACTGCCCTGATCATCAGCACACATTGTCACCCTTCACTCGGTGGGGCCTTGTCTCTGCTGTGGCTCACACCCTGAAACCTCCAACACTGCTCAAAACACTGACATCTTTGCCACACAGAAATTCATGCAGTAATGGCTGTCTGAGGGTACAGGTTTTCTTCTCTTAGGAGAACCAAAAGTGGGGTCAGATCAGTGATGATAAATTAGTTTACCTTGTCAAGTATTATTTAAAGAGAGAGAAGAAGTGGAGGAGAAAGAAGAATCATAAAGAATAGAAGGGAGAAAGGGCAAAGAAAAATGTCATTGTTTTGTCCATTTGTGTTTCTTGAACTTAGGAACTATTCATGTCTGTCTTATAACTTAGCTGCTGACTTTCAATTAGAGCTTACTGGAAAGAAATAGAGAGTCTGGGGAGAATTCTCTCTCAGTAGGTAAAGTAATGGCTTGCAATTTTGAGGACCTGAGATTGATCCCCAGAACCCACCTATAACAGGCAGTGAGGGTGGTCTGCACCCGCAATCCCAGCACTAAGGAGATGGATACAGGCAGATCCCTGGGGCTTTCTGTCCAGGCAGCCTCATGTAATCAGTGAGTTCTAGGCCAGTGAGAGACACAATGGACTGAGATTTCCCCAAAACATGAGCCAAAATAAATACTTCTCTTAAGTGTTTCTGTAAGTATTCTATAGCAGTGAAAGAGTAGCTAACACATCTTACTTCAAGGTTTACATCCTTGTGCACTATTGGTGGAATATGAACTGGTTCAATCACTAGAGAAAACAGCTTGAGGCGGAGTGTAGCGGCTCATGCCTGTAATTCCAGCATTTGGGACTCAGAGGTAGAAGGGACAAGGGTTCAAGAGCAACCTCAGCTATATTCGGGGATCCAAGGCCATGAGCTACATGAGAGCAAATGGGAGCTGTTTTAGGTTCATTTTTTACCACAATTTAACTTTTATTATTAGTGTGTGTATGTATAGTGTGTATGTGCGGGGGCACATGTACACATACATGTGGAGGTCGGGGAACAATTGTGAAGTCAATTCTCTCGCCCCAACCTTTACATGGATTCAGGGATCAAATTTAGTCCACCAGGCTTATGCAACAAGTATCTTAAAGAGCTGAGCCATTCTATGACTGAGCCTGAGTCAGGCTTGAGGTGTTCTTTAATCCTCTACTCAATAACACCTAGAAAAACTTTTCATGTAAGGTAACAGCCATCTCTCTCTCTCTCTCTCTCTCTCTCTCTCTCTCTCTCTCACACACACACACACACACACACACACCACATGCATGCACGCATGCACATACACATGGGACCCTGAAAGAACACACACTACTCTCCCTAGGTAAGTGTAAGCTTTTCACTTCCTGCCATGCTGCTCCCTCTTTTCTCTGTTCTGCCCTGAAACCTAACAGACACCTGTGCAGACATCCACCAAAGGCAAAGACAGACCCTGATATTCACACTCCACACAGAGGTCTCAGATCCACATGGCAGGAAACTGGGCCATGCTACAGAGTGGGGGAGTACTCACGGAGAGGAGGCTCTGGAGACAGCTGGACCCAGGAGGGTATCCAGGTCCCACCTCCCACTCTCTCTCTGTGGATCTCCTCACTGATTTATAAAGAGAAGCAACCAATTGAACAATATAGCATGCATTCATGGCCATACTTGCCATGAGTTTCCACAAAGTGAAGTCATTGGGGCATGGTGGCACATGCCTTTAATCCTAGAACTCAGAAGTTTAAGGCCAGTCAGTGGTACATAGTGAGATACTGTCTCAAAAAACAAAAAAAAACAAACAAACACAAAAACAACTCCCAAAAAGCTCTGAACTGGGAAATTCTTTTATTTATTTGTATTTAATATGTGTGTGTGTGTGTGTGTGTGTGTAGTACATGTTTATGTATCTGTAGGACGTGTTGTGTATGTATGTAGTGGGAGGTATGTATTTATGCTTGTACCAGGGCACACATGTTGAGGACGGCCTACAGGAATTAATTCTTCCACTACTCCAGTCCTTCTTAACCTTCCTAATGCTGAGGTTTTTTACTACAGCTTCTCATGTTGTAGTGACCGCAACCATAAAATTATTTTGTTGCTACTTTCTGTCATTTTTCTGTTATGAATTGTAATGCAAATATATAATATGCAAGACATCCAATATGGGATCCCTCAGAGGGTCATGACCCACAGGTTGAGAACCATTGCCTCATCCCTGGGCTGAAAGTCAAGTTTGGCAGTAGATGCATTTGCTGGCTAACCCCTGAGCTGGAGACTTCTACTTATTACCCCCCATTTTATAGGTGAGAAAACTCAAAGTACAGATTCTCCATGTTCCTTTCCTGAGGTCATGTAGCCATACAGAGCAGAGCCTGGATTTGAACCCAGGCACCCTGCCTCCCATTGGTCAATATTCATGTAGCCTCTCTCGTTAACAAAACCCCAACTCCAAAGCTGACAGAAAAGGTCCTAAAAACAACTTGCTGCATAAGTTGTTCACAGTGCTGGGTGGTAGTAAAGGGCCAGGCAGTGCAGCCAAAGTCCCTGAGACATGGAACCCCAGGCATGGAGCTCCCCAAAACTGATAGTTTATTACAAGATACAGCAGATTGGTGCGAAAATGTGTGTAAAGGGCACAGCACATCAGATAATGAATGTCACACATTCTAGAGCCTCTAAACTGTCACTCTAGTGACCTAACTCTGGCTTTCCACAGGGACAGATCACCCAGCAGGAGCAGCACTTACAGGTTATTGTCAGAAAAGCACCTGGGAGAAACCAGCAAAGTGGAAGAAGAGAAAGAAGTCAGGGGAAGCTGGAACCTCGGGCCTAGAGAAGACTGGAGTCCTGGCCAGGGCTAAGGGACGCATGGGAGATGAGGACCAAGAGGGGCCATGGCAAAAGGTACCCCACAGTGCCCCAAAGAGGGTTAGTGCTGGCCCAGAAAGACTGTAGAGCCAAGCTGGGATGCAAAGGCTGAGTTGCAGAGGTCTTTCATGAGGACCAGACTATGCATCCAAGCCCATGCTGTCTGTAAGAGGGCCTGGCCTCCATCCAGGCCTTAGTTATAAGGGAGTGCTGGAGAGTGTGACTTCCCAAGGCCAGATCCACCTGTCGCCATACCTTGGCTGCAAAGGCCATCTTGAAACAGAATTTTAGAACAACACAAATATGTACATTACCAGCATAATCCCACTATACTCCTCAGCATGAGGATTGCAGACAGGTGTGTGTCACTACACCACACACAAGTCCTTTTAGGTAAACACTGGGGACCTAAACTCAGGCCCTCACATTTTGCAGCCCAACATTTCACCGAGGATCTTCCTAGCCCATCTTTACCAATGTTTTTACTGCAAAACATACAAAAGGAAAAGCAGAGATGTGGAGAAAATACACTATCTTAGCCATTCTGGAGAAAACTGTCTTTAGTGACAGGCATTACACATGGATACAGCACTGTTAACCACTCTCTCCTTTCAGCTGCCATCACTGGGATACAATCATTTCCCACCCACCTCACCCCTCAGCAATACCTGTTCCAATCCTGAGGTTTCTAACATCTTTCTTTCTTTTTTTTTTTTATATAAAAACACAAGAAGCTCATACCTATAATCTCAATTTCAGGAAGCAGAAAAGCTGAGCCAAATTTGAGGCTAGCCTGGGCTACATAGTAAAACTTTGTCTTTAGAAAAACCAAATTAAATTAAATTTCAAATAAAGGTGCTAAGGAGATAGCTCAGTCTATAAACTGCTTCTTATGCAATAAGGAGAACCTGAGTTAGATCCCCAGAACCTGGATTTAAAAGCTGATTGTGGTGGACCCCTGGGATGCACTGACCAACTAGCCTAGCCTCCTTGGTAAGTTCTAGCCTAGTGAGAGACCCCATCTCAGAACAAGGTGGACAGCAACTGTGGAATGGTATTCACAATTGGCCTCTGGCCCCCATCAGGCATGCACACATGTGTGCACTCAGAAACATGAACACATTCACACATAAAAATGAGAATAAACAAAATGTTTAAAGACAACCTCAGCAAGGGCCTTCTGTCCTAAAGAATGCTTACTGAAGCATTTTCCTATATGCTTTCTTTCTTTTTCTTTTTTGAGTAAAGAGAGGACGTCCAAAGCTTTGATTCCCCAAACCAGAAAGACTGTGGGTGTCTCAGAGAAAGCAGGAGGTTTTAGTGTAGTCCCATGAGCAACTGGGGTTCCCCCACCCATGCCCTCTGCTTCTTCCTTTCCCATCCCCTCTATATCCCTCCCACAGTGAGCTGGGGAGAATGGAAGACCCCTTTATTTTGCAGCCTGAAGGAAGCCCCCATTTCTCTGCACCTCAAGTCTAGAAAGAGCTCCTGAGGAATCCACATGAGCCCACCCTCATGAGTTCAAGGGTGAAGGCTGCAGGATGTCCCTTCATGCAACAGCAGCAGCAACCCTTCTTTGAGTCCAGGGCCCAGTGCCAGCATGCATGATTCTGTTCCGGTCCCTCTGAAGCCCTTGTCCACACCTGCCGGCTTCCCAGACAGAAGCTACACTGTATAGTGAAACAGAAGCATAGAAAACAGAAAGCCGTTAGCCCCCAGTGAAGGTTATTTTTAATGAAAGTGGTATGTTTTGAGTCACGGCATTGAAACCAGGTCAGAAATGAATCATCAGAGACTCGACCACAAAGTCCCCTGGAGGTGATCTGCAGATGACTGCCATGTCACCAGCTCTGCACACGCCTCCCTGAGATGCTGTCACCCTGAAGCCAGTATGGGGCCGCTGGGTGCCATGTCAGCTCAAATGATGCTATGTTATCACCAGTGGGATTCCCCGGCCTGGTGACGTGGTGGTTCCACCCACACAAGGAAGCCACCATCATCCAGCTATGCCTATGATTACATCACCCTACTGGCTTCCAGGTAGTGAGTCTCAGATGCTGGAAAGAGATAGAGGGATCTGCTCCTCCCTGACCTGGACTCTACCTAGTGCCTACACATCTTCCTGGCTTTGGAGAGGCAGCCGAGGGGCAGGGAGACAGCTCAGTCAGTAAATCGTTTGCTCCACAAGCATGAGGACCTGAGTTTGATCCCTAGAACCTACATAAAAAACCAGAAGTGGTAGCATGTGCTTGTAATCCTAGCATTGAAGAAGCAAAGATAGGCAGAAGGAGGGCATGCAGATCCCTAGGGTTTACAGTTTAGCCTAATAAAACAAGCCCAAGCCTTTGAGAGACCCTGCCTCAAGAAACAAGTAGAGGAGTTCTATGAAGCAACACTCAGGGTTGACCTCTGGCCTCTGAACACACATGTATACATATGCATAGACAAGGACACATACAGGATATCTATGAACACATATAGTGGGATAGTGGGTATGGCTGTGGCAGACCTGACCATGTTGTTTTGGGGAGAATTGTAGAAGGACCTTGGAACTTGGTGCTAGATAGCAAAGCCATTGGGTGTTGAGAGCCCAGTGAGATGTTCTGTAGGAGCTTGGGACACAGTGTTGAAAGCAGTGCAGATGATGGAGACCTGGCCTATGAAGTTTCAGAGGGAACCAAAGGCTTAACCCAACCATTTGTGTGACAAATCTGTGGTGTCTGGTCAGCTGGGGCTTGAAAAGCAGCTATCACTAAGAAGAGACCAAGTGAAATTTTCAGGAAAGTTTCCTTAGAGTCAGAACATGCAAGCTGTGTTCAGTGTCCAAGGTTATACCTTGTGCTGGCAGCCAAATTTGATTATGTGTCAGAGTCACCCAGGTAGTACTGGTTTTTGAAGGCATAGAGGGGTCATGGAGAGTAGCTGAGGCTTGGCACTGTGGGAGGCCAGGAGAGGCCATTGGGGAAAGTGCAGCCCAGTTGCAGCAGAGACTCCAGGAATTTGGAGATGCCAGCCATGGAAAGACCACCAAGAATATCAGCAGTAGTCGAGTGGAGCTGGCTGGAGCCTAGAAGATAAGCAGTGTGTGCTATAGAGCGTGGGGCTGGAGGAGCAACCCACGCCTGTTGGAGGAACCCAGGTCATGAGTGAATCTCAGATACTGAACACTGAATTATTATACTGTTAGAGTCTGATTTTGTTTTGTTCAGACTGTGCCTGTGTCCTGGTTCTTCCCCCTTGAAGTGAGAAAGTACTTAATTTGTTTTTTATTTATAGGAGCCTACAGTTGAGAGACTGAATTTTAAAATATTTTGGATTTTAAAAGAGACTTTGGATTTTTACAGAGACTGAACTTTTGTGTTTGAATTGGTAAAAGCTGTGGGAATTTTTAGTTTGTAATATGTTTTACATTTGGGGCTGAAGCGATGGCTCAGTGGTTAAGAACACTGACTGCTCTTTCAGAGGATCCGGGTTCAATTCCCAGCAAAACCACATGGGAGCTCACAACTGTCTCACACTTCACTTCTAGAGGATCCAAGACCTTCACACAGACATATATGCAAGCAAACCACCAATGAACATAAAATAAAAATAAATAAATCATTTTAAAATTGTTTTACATTTGCAATATTTATTAATCTGAAATCTTGGGGATAAACCAAAAAAAAAAAAGGGAAAGTTATATCTTTAAAAGGGTCATATGTCACAGGGTGATGGTGAATACTTTTAGTCCCAGTCCTGAGAGGCAGAGACATGTGGATCTCTGAATCCAAGGTCAGACTGGTCTACACAGAGTTCCAGGATAGCCAGGGATACACAGAGAAACTCTGTCTCAATACAACAACCACAAAGTATGTGTCAAGTTGACAAGAAATCGGTTGTGTTAAATAATTTTATGTCAACTTGATACAAGCTAGATTCATTTGAGAGGAGCAAACCTCAGTTGAGAAATTGCCTCCATAATATTGGGCAAAGGCAAGCACATAGACCAGAGCATTTTCTTAATTAGTGATTGATGTGGGAGGGCTCATTTTACTGTTTGTGGTGCCATCCCTGGGCTGGTGGTCCTGGGTTCTAGAAGAAGGCAGGCTGAACAAGCCAGTAAGCAGTACACTCCTCCATGACCTCTGCATCAGCTCCTTCCTCCAGATTCTCACCAAATTCATTGATGAACAGCAGTGTAGAAGTGTAAGCCGAATAAACAAACCCTTTCCTCCCCAAATTGCTTTTGATTATGATGCTTTGCCACATAAATAGAAACCAAACTCAGACAGCTGCAGAGCAAAGCAAAGAAGACCTGAGCCAAACCCAGGGAACCTGGGAAAGCTTTGCTTCTTCTACCTCATCAGCCTAGGACAGAGGCATCATTGCCTAACCCTCCCTGGGAATCATGAGATTATTGGAACAGCAGCAGGGCCCAGAGGGTTAATCCATTTGCCAACACCACAGAGAACTAACTATCCTGCTGCTGAGGTCCGGGTGTAGGATGCTTCAGGAGTCTTGCTCTAAAGATCTTGAGAGGCCATCTGGTGAGGAGAGTGGGTCCGTCTCCTTGCTTCTGGGAAATATCCAAAACTGAATCCACTAGATCAGAAGCCAGACACAGGGAAAGAAACAAAACGAAACAAAAAACCCTGACAGGGGCAGCAGGGCCAACCCAGCAGGACAGTGACCCATTGGCACATCTAGCAACCTACTCACCCGGGAACTCTGGGCTTAGAGGCTGAGAAGCACTGAGAGGAAATGGTCTCCTGTTCAGAAAAGACGCCACAATATGGGCTAAAGCATATGACAAGATCATTTCCCACAGAAGGCAATGAGCTCACTCAATCTGCCAAGGCCTTTGCCAAGGCCTGGTGATGCAGGACTGCTGCTGACTGCCTGGGAGGCTGAGGCAGGAGGCTAGCACCTCCAAAGTCAGTCTGAGCAAGTTAGTGTTAAAAAATAAAAAGTGAACAGGGGAGTGGGGTCATAAGGCAGCGGCAGCAGCTCGCCTGGCATGTGTGAGACCCCGAGTTCCATCCCTAGACCCAAAGCTGGGGGAGGGGCACTGTTCAGAAGAGTCGCTCAGACAGGTATGTGAGCTCTGTGACCAGGCCCAGCAGTCACAAGGAAAAGAAAAGCAAAACCAGCGAGTATGTTGTTCTTCTGTCCCTCTCTGCTCCTTCCTGTGTATTTCTCTATCCATATTCCCGGCTCCTCAGTCCTCTCTAAGGCTAATTCCTATCAACCAGTCGATGGCCCTGCCACTCCCTCCCCCCTCCCAACTCAGGGTTAATTTTATCAGCACAGTCTTGGAGTTTCGCAGTTCAGTCTAATATCCCGAAATGTGAATAGGATTCACTGGCAAAGCATTTTCCACACCAGCCCGAGGACCTGCATTCAAATGCAAATGCCTCCAAGTCCAGCCAGGAATGGCTGCAGCTCACGTCTGTAATGCCGGTGTACTTGCTACACAGAGGGAGGCAGAGACAGGGTAATCCCCAGAAGTTCGTGGCCCAGCTAGCCTGGCCTGTGCAATGGCAAACGAAGAGATCGGATTTCAAATGAAGCACTAGGTGAGAACTGGCACCCAAGGTCATCCTCTGTCCTCCATCTAAAAGCTGCGGCATGGATTTGCCAACACTAACAAACTAATATCCACACATGGTGGGAGACAGCCTCTGCCTTTGGGTTTCAGGTCCTTAGACATTGAATATTGTCCCTGGCCACGGCTGCGTCAAAGATCTCCTCCTAGGATCACACTGAGGGTCAAGTGGAACCGGCAACACAGAAAACCTAAGAGTTAGTTCTCTTCTGTGGGAGCTGCCACAAATCACTCCTTCTGGGTGAGCTCTTTGCTGGCATTCTCAGCGAAGACCGAGGGCACTTTTCCGGATGTCTTTGGAGTCAGGCAGTGAGCTGCTTCAGCCAATAAAATTCCATAGAAGTAACACTTCCTAGGGGCCGATGTGACAGCATCTGCCTGTAATCTCAACAATCAGGAAGCTGAGGAGGAAACTGCATATTTGAGACCCGTGCGGTTACATAGTAAGACCCCCATCTCCAAAGAGTAAATATGGGATAATGTGGTAGCAGACGTGATTCTAAGCCCTAGCAGCCTCTGCTTATGCTCTCCTGGAATGTTGCCCTGGGCCACCAGAAGGAAGCTGGCTGTGGAGAAGTGAGTGCCCTCAACCTGCTTGCCAAACCAACTTCCACACAGATCTGTCAGAGCCCAAATCTCCACCTTGCCACAGTCCCCGGTGAATGCTTGGAGAACAAGAAGCTCCCCAAACAGCAATTCTCAACCTGTGGGTCTCAACCCCTCTGGGGACCAATGACCTTTTCACAGGGGTTGCATATCAGATCTCCTGCATATAAGATATTTGCATTATGATTCATAACAGTAGCAAAATTATAGTTATGAAGTAGTAATGAAGATAATTTTATGGTTGGGGGGGTCACCACAACATGAGGAACTGTATTAAAGGGTTGAAGCATTGGGAAGGCTGAGACCATTGCCCTGGAGGAAGCACAGAATCAGCGAATAATGAAGCACCTTCGGTTGATCCAGAAGGCAGCAAATTCCTCCTGAGACCCACAGGAAATATCCCCTCCAGTGTGGGATGCTCCGCAGTTCTAGAGTACCTACCTGCCCGGGATGAGAAAGTCTCCACGCTTCCTTTCTGGCACTGCAAATAATAAGAAATAAAAAGCAAAATGTCCTTCCCTCTAAATAATTGAGTTTCCCCCAGTCATACATACCTGCAGGCCGGCTATTTAAAATTAAAAACAGAATGAATGAGCTGGAGTGATGGCGGGCTGTGATAGCCACAGTCCATCAACCAAAGCAGCAGTATCATCCAGCCTAGATTGCTCTCATCCTCCGCCCATGCTGCCTTCATAGAGATCACAAACGCTGCCACTGAGCACAATTCCATTACAAGCTCTGGACTATATTTCTCTCCTAACTCATTTCTCTGCTCCGTTTCCATCCCACCAACATTCTCCTGGGTAAAGCCAGAGGGATTTTTTTTTTTAAATATATGTCTCCTGAAGTTTATATTCTGATTCACATTTGAAATATCAGTAATTAGAATATGTGATAAAAGTAAAAAAAAAAAATACAGTTGAAAAGCAGGAGAGGGGTGGGACAATCCAGGAAAGTTCTAGAGACATCAGCACTTATATCACCTGTGGGCTACAGGTGATAATTCCCAGAGACAGAGCCTCTCCTGAAGTATGTCATGAGAGAGCGTTGAGGCCAGTGGGCTGAGACATGGTAAGTGGGACACATGATATAAAACAAGTTAAGCAGGAATCAGGGATAGAGGGAAATGCAGGGGACAAGCAGAGTCCTTCATAAAACTCCGTGAGGAAATGTACTTTTGCCTAGAGGTATGAAGCCACCAAGACTCCTAAAAAGAGCATCATAGGATCTGACACAGACTTTTAAAGGACATTCTAACTAACACATTGAATATAGACTGAAGAATATTCTAGGACTGATACCTATAGCATCATTTTCAACCTCTCCAAATTACAACAAAAAAATAATACAAGTAACAGAGAATAGCAAAAGCAAAACTTCATAGATGATATGCACTACATAAATAGCAGGCAAGGGTGGATGAAAGGGCTGAGAGGGCAGAGGCACTTGCCACCAAGCCTAATGACCCAAGTTCAAGTCCCAGCAACAACATGGTAAGGAAAGAGCCAACTCCTGAAAGTTATCCTCTGACCTCCACACATAAAACATGGCACACTTGCCTGTATGTATCCAAATAAATAAATATAAATAATTGAAAAGAGTTCTATACATTAAAAAAAAAAAAACTTTAAAAAGCCAACAGGAGACAGGCATGGTGTCACATGCCTGCAGTCCCAGAACTTGCCAAGCAGAAGCAGAATGGCAAGCTTAAGGACAGCCTGGGCTACCTAGCAAGATGCTGCTTCAAAACTCCAAGGCCTGGGAATCTGAGTGTGGCTCAGCAATAGCACACTTGTCCTGCATGAGTGAAGCCCCAAGGACCAGAGGGTGGAGATCATAAATGACAGCTAGAAAAACTCAGAAGTAAACTTATGAAATTCAAGAAAGCATTAAGAATAAAGGGATTAAAAACATCCCTAAATAAGGATTAAGTTTTTTAAAAGTAGAGTAAATTCAGAAGATACTGACTTAAGATAAGCAAAAATGTAGAAATGGAAACAAAGCACAGCCAATGACAGGAAGAGAGAATTCAGAGGGATGTGAGGGAGAGACAAATATAGATGATATCCAGAGAAGAGCCAAGAGTCCCCCAAACAGAAAACTAAGCAAAGAGCAGAATAAAGTTAAAAATCAACCACCCTGGAAAACCTTTCAGAAGAAATATCATAAATATGAAACTACAGATAGAAAGTAAAAATAAACACACCAGAATATTTTCTGCTAAAATTTTTCTATTTCAGAGAAAAGTATAAAACTGCTTACATATGCGGGGATGTTTGGAGGACAGATCTGGGTTAGAAATTTATAATTAGAAATGATCTGTGGAGGCAGAAACAGGTGAATTCCTAGGGAGCTGGCTAGCCAAACTAGCTTGCTTGATGAGTTCTAGACCAGTGAAAGACCCTGTCTCAACAAAACAAGATGGGTAGACCATTAAAAATGCTACCCGAGGTGATTAATCTCTGGTCTCCACATACATGTGTACATGAACATACATATATACACATATGAAGAATTCACACAAGATGTAATTAGGAGGGCTGGTATCTGATCCATATATATGGGGCTCAGCTGGGTAGCCTCCAAAGCCAGGGTAATTCCATAGCTGGGTTTTGGAGTCAACGGGATGCCTGCATTCTCAGGCATCTGGAACCTGGACTCCGCTGACTCAGAGGCTGAGCCTGCTGACCAGAGTCCTCATGTGGTCTCTCCTGTCCCTCAGCTTCCTCCCAGCACAGCCACCACAGGGTGGTCAAACTTCCCTAGTTACAGAGACCAAGAATCAAGGGGGCCTAAAAACAAAACAGAAGCCATTTGACCTCATAAGGCCCTGTTTCAGAAACCACACAATGTCACAGCCCCCTTATTTACTGATCAAAGTCATCTCCAGTATGTAAGGAGGGGCCAACATCTCATCTCTTAGTGGAGAAAGAAGCAAGAAATCTTGAGACTATGTCCTGCATGTGGCCAGGGACACATCCCCAGTGCTATGATGTTCTTGCCACCCCTGAATGTTGCAGGGATTGCTTCCTTCCTCCAAGCCTATCTAACCTCACAGTCTCCTTCTCTACAGAGGGCTCTGGATCCTCAGCTGCTGGGGTAGATATGGAGTCTTTAGTGGTTATGTCTACTGGTTACTCTTTATTGCCAAATTGATGGGAATTTTGAATCACCTAGGAGGCACATCTCTAGGTATGTTTATGAGGACATCTCTACAGAGGCTTACCTTATAATGGAAGACCCACCCTTAGTGGGGTCAATCACCATAAAATGGGCTAGGACCCCAGCTGAATAAAAACAAGCCAGGAGTAAGCGAGCTGAGCCACAGCATCCCTCTCTGACTCCTCACTAGGGGAGCAGTGCAAACAGCTCCCTCCTCACACCAGACCCACCAGGGAGGGCTGCACCTTCAAAATAGCCCTGCCCTTCCTTGAGCGGCTTCTGTCTGGAATTTTCTCATAACACTGGCAAAAGTAACTAAGACCGTTTCTAAACCTGTCAGCCACCCCTCCGCCATGATGGATGGTCCATCCCTGTTTTGCAATCTGGTTCCTGTTAAGTCTCTACAGCTTCTTGTCAGGGCTCTTAAAAGGGATAAATATATATTTTTGAATATTAAAATAAAAGCACAAACACACAAGTGGAGAATTATTAAATAAGTCCACGGTAGCTTCCTCACAATACTACTTGATTGAGAATAATTGGACAAAGAAAATGAATTCCAGACCAAACTGTTATTTTCCTACATGGAAAGAAATTCTTCTCCTCCTGCCATCAAAGCCCCTAAAAATGCCACTAAGGGTGTTGACTAATACCCACTTAGGACAGAAATCTTACGACTTCAATCTACAGACTCACACCTTTGGCCTGAGCTTGCTGGGCACAGAGGAACACAAGCTTCTGAGGCTTGATAATCAAAGTCTAGAAGCTTCGTGTGTTGCTGGCAAAAAGAATTTCTCTTGGGTCAACCCTGAGGCTGGGCATGGAATTTTATGGAAAAAAAATAAACTAAAATAAAAGAGGCAGCCCCTCATCCCAGAGGGAGGCCAAACCAAGCTAAACAAAGCAAAAGAAAGGCCAGACCCAAACCCAGATCCCACCCACAGGCTCAAATGTGATTCCGGCTGTCTGGAAGCGGTTCTCAGACTGAACCT
>PVIH01001827.1:162587-215407 GCA_004025045.1 Sigmodon hispidus
GGGGGGATGGAGTGTACAGTGAGAAAAGCCACCGTGAATCCCTAGTCTAGACAGTGAGCCCAGAATGCCTAAGGAAAAGCAAAGAATAAGAATGAAAAGGACAGGTTCAGAAGAGCCAGCTGGATGCACCTCCAAAATGGGTGGGGGTTGATGGGACTACAGCAGACAGCTGTGCAGTCATGCTACTCAGAAGCACAGAGAAAGGGTTAGTGATGGGTGGGCTTCTAAAGCGCTTGCCTTGCAGGCATGAAGACCTGAGTTGGACATCCCTGAACTCACATAAAACAAAACCCATGGATGGTAGCAAATGCTTCTAACACCAGCCCTGGGGAGGTGGAGGCAAGTGGCTCCCTGCAACTATCTCGCCATCCAGCCTAATCTGAACAGCCCTGGGCTCTAAGGAGAGACCTCACCTAGAAAATAAATATAAAAAGACGGTCCCACATCCATAAACACGGGAGAGGCAATATCAGTGGGATCCAGGAGGAGGAGAAGCAAAGCTTTGGGTTGGATATGATAGAGATACACTGTATATATGTATGAAATTGTCAAAGAATAGGTTTTTAAATCTGAAAAATTAAAAATTAGGTCCTGGAGAGATAATTCAGCCATTAAGAGCACTGGCTGTTCTTCCAGGTGCTATCCCAGCGCCCATGCAGACATAACTTCAGGTCTAGGAGATCTGATGAGCCCCTTTGGCCTCTACAGGCATCGGGCATGCAAGCAGTACACAGACATGCAGGGCAGGCAAATCACCCAGACACATAAAATAAAAATAATCTTTTAAAAAAGAAAGTGGACAGCATTTGAGAAATAACATCAAAGTTGCTTATAGCCTCCACGTGGTATGTACACACACAGACATACAAAAAGATCACAGGACAAAACTGAGACAATAAAAAAAATATAGACAGAAACACATATATTCTTTCCTATCCTGTAAGCAAATCACTTTATAAACATAAACAGTGTCTATCTCCATTCCTACAGAGGGAAGATTTCCAAACAAGTCTTCTATACCAAGCTGTGCAATGTTGTCAAGGCACCAAAGCAATGTTAGACATTTGTCTAACTCAGGGAGATGGTTTTGAGATTGATAGGACTCAAAGCTAAGAGGGCCAGGGCAGGTCCCTATGCCTCACTGTGCATTTCCAGGGTTGGAGTGCACAGGAATGATTTCCATCAGATGGAAGACCTTCCAGGTCGAGTGCCGGTCCCTCTACCCAGAAAACTGGTGAATGACCCTTCAGAGGAAAGCAGTGAAGAAGATTTGTGAGCTAGAGAAGCAAGTGACAGCCTTGGGGGAGCATAGTTCTTGAGATGGGGATACAGACAGTGACTCCATGCGGTGAGTGGGCGTGGGCAACAGCAGGCTGGGCTGTTCTGCTGGGCTACAGAATGTTAGTTCAGTAGCAGAAGTGGGTAGAAATTGAAAGAAGGGGGTGTGAGCTGAATATCAGAAGCAGATGCTGAGCTAGGGGATGCTCGGGATGGTAAGCACTTGCTATACAAGTCTGAGTATCCAAGTTGAGATCTCCAGCATCCACATAGAAGCCAGATGCGGTAGGTTGTATCTGTAATCCAAGTACTTGGGTTGGACACAGGAGGATCCCTGGGGCTCACTGGTCATCCAGCCTGAATAAATCAGTAATTTACCAGGTTCAGTGAGAAATTCTGTCTGGAAAAGTAAGGTGAAAGGTGATAAACAATAACCAGTATCTATCTACCTCTACATGGGAACAGACTCTGTACTCAGGGCTGCAGGATCAGGAATGACACTGTGTGGTGTCCTGAAAGCCTTGGAACAACAAACTAGAGCATCAGAGAGCTGAGGAAAGTCCCCGGGGCAATGGGTAATTACCACCCCAGAGCAGCAGGATCACTGGTCAGGCTGGCTGCTTCCCAAGTCCTAAAGACTCCTGAGTCAGCTGCCCCTTCCTCCAGGAGGCGTCTTGTGGCCTATGGCCCCAAAGGCACTGGGGTTTACATAACAGCCCTCTTCCATAAATGGGAAACAAGTCTTCTCTTGGTCCTGTAAAGTCACTAGAAGCCAACAGAAAGATTTCATGGGTACCCTAAGTCAGAGCCTTAGCCATGCAAGATCGTTGGGGAATGGTTAAGGGGCCTTATTTGCCCTTCCTTGAGACTATGAGGTACTTGTGTAAACAGGCCTGGAAGGGCCCTTGTTTCTACTGCTCTGCATGCCCCATCTCCCAGCTACTCATGTGTGCTGCCAACACCCAGGGCTCCGATTGTGTCTCCTTACAGTATGAAATGGCCCTGGGGACTGAGGCCAGGGCAGGAGGCCACTGTCAAATCTGGAAGGCTGACCCTGAGTCCGGATGCAGGTTATTTTTACAACAGCCTCTGCCCCCAGACACCCTGCCAACTCCTCTTCCAAACCCTCCTCCATACACACTGCTTCCACCTGTAGGCTTTCTGTCACTGTCACCTCTGGGTATCTAATGTCCTTCATAGCAGGCTCCCTCAACTGCTCACTGCTGAAAGTCAGCTGGCAAGATGAGCTTGGAATGTTCTCTCAACCTCTGTGGAATCTTCATGGTGGATGTGAGCAAGAAACCAGAAAAATCCCCAGGGCCACTACCAGAGACCCCAGAGTGATGGTTTCTGGGGGCCAAAGTAAGAAGAGCTGTATTGTTTTAGACATTGACCCTGTGCCTTAATTGTTCTATTCAGCATTTCAGGAGCCTGAACCGTGGCTCTACAAAATTCCCAATGTTGCAGTCATAGCCCAGCACCCTGGAGAGAATCTACATTTAGAGAAGGGCTGGTCACCTTGATGACTAAGTTAGAATGAGGTCATTCATGTGGGTCCCCTGGCTATGTGAATGTGGTGAGGACCCTTGTCTGGAAAGACTGCAGGTGTGGGTTAGGCTTTGTCCCATTCCCAGGAGAGAGAGAGAGAGAGAGAGAGAGAGAGAGAGAGAGAGAGAGAGAGAGATGATTACGAGGCAGTCACAAAGAGGGACAACCATCTTCAGGCACAGAAGTCAAAGAGAAAGGCCTCAAAAGAAACCAAACCTCAAGTTATTACAGTAGCAAAAGCAATGCAATTGATGGAGCCCAAAGTGCAACAGCCCCCAAAGTTATCATCTAACGTCCACACATGCACTGCAGCACACATGTCCACACTCACACACATATCATCCACCCAGTAATAATAATCCAGCCAATTAAAAATTCTTAAAAAAGAAACCAAGCCTCCTGTTACAGTTTGGATATGGAAATGCCCCCACAGGCTCATGGGCTTGAGCACTTGGTCCCAGCTGCTGGCATTGCTGTGGGAGGCAGCAGGACCTTTGGGACATGTGGACATGTGCTCTAGCTGGTAGCTCTAGTGCCGGAGGAAGAAAGCGATATAACTAAAGGTTGTCCTTGCTTCCAGCCTCTGATTCCTGATCCCTCAAGATGAAGCAAAGAACCTCATTATGCGCCTGCCACCACTGAATGGAGCCAAATCTTTCTCCGCTGTGACAACTAGATAGTTCCTTAAATTGTGAGCCAAAGCCCTTTCCTCCCATCACCCGAGTCTGCCTGCTATTTGGACACAGCAAGAAAAGTCATGAATGCACCCGTGACACCTTGACCTGAGACTTTGGCTTCCAGGATGGAAGCCATACAGTGCTGTGACAATCCTGGCAGACAAATACAGACATGTTCGATGAGGGGAAAGTTAAGCCTGTGGGACCAGGACAACAGCAGGGTTCTCTTGAGACTCTCGTTAAAAGGAACCCTGCTTTGTGTGATGGTGAATAAGAGGAGGGAACTTCAATAAGGTGCCATCTTCATACTAACTAATACAGTACACACACACACACACACACACACACACACACACACGGGGAGGGGGAATTGTTTAGTGGTCAAGGACAACAGGAAAGGGCAGGGTGACACTTTGTCTGCTGTATCATTCCCGTTATCCACTCTGAGGACAAGAACCAAGACACAGGAATCTTGAGGATAGTTGTTTTAGAAATACCTTGTTTTAAGCCTAGCCTTGGGGAAACAGGCTTGTTAGCTACCCAGGAAGCTGCACAGGAGTTCAAAGGTTTAAAGACCGCCTGAGCTACAGAGTGATTTCAAGGCCAGCCTGGGCAATTTAGTGAGAATCTACCTCAAAACAGAAAAACAAAGCAAAACAAAAGGAACATAAAGGGCCAGGTAGCTCAGGAGCAGAGTGCTTGCCCTCAGAAAGATGATCCACTGGAGGTGAGAAAGTGGTTCTGTTTCATACAACTCGGTAGCCAGTGTTTGGGTCAAACTTCCGGAGTCTGATCAGGGTAGCTTATTTTAGGTATATTTGAGCACAGCACAATTTAATGGAAACTTTCCTGGGGATAATCAGCTCAACCACGTGCACAATAAAGCAGACATAAATCTCCTTAAGGAACAAAGTAAGCTCAATAAAGATCAGATGCACGACTGCATCAAAGCTCTCCATAAAGTCCCCGTGGACACCTTCCAAAAAGATGACGTCCACAGATAGACCGAGAAAAACAAGCTTATGGTATGTGTCTAAGGGAGGATCTGGTGTGGTCTCCCACCACACAGTGAATGCAAGGGTCACCAGGCTATTAACTACGTCTGTCCCCAGCCTACTGGGCAGAAAACAGGTTATGTGATTCTTCCTTTGAAGAAACAGCCTTGTGTGTTTAACATTCTGTGTCCCTGTAACGCTTATTTGGGAGCACAAGGACCTCTGTGCCTCCTACATTTGTCTAGGATGTTTGAGGCTTTAGTTCAATGTCCAATTAATTCATCAGTGGTGAGGGGAACCCTGCTGGAAGATTCTAAAGGACCGCAGTGTGAGGACTGATATGGTGAGCCTGCATTAGAAGACTCAATGTTGCAAAAACTTGGATTATCTCCAAATCCATGTGCATGGCTTGAGCAGGCGTTTGGAACAACCATGAAGAGCTGAAATGCAGCCTTAGATCTAGGGAGACATGGAGAAAGGAGCTGGTAGGAACTTTTAGAAAAAACCAAGGAAACGAACGTAACTCCGCTCTCGTTTTCTCTGAAAGCAGCCATTTTTCGGTGATTTCTTAGGTGCTTTTTTGTCTACCGGGCCCTGTGTTTTTTTGTTAGAGTCTTTTTCTTTTCTTAGTCCTATGTGGTTTTTTGCAGATTTGGCTTTTCTCCAAGTGTCACCTCTGTGTGAAAGCACGGCAAACTCTGAGACCCGACCACGACTCCTACACTCAGGAAAGGCAGGAATTAGTTACGTATGAGGTGTCATCTTCAGTTCAGGCTCCCATGCTTAATCAGCAAAGGTGTGTTTTCCCCATAGCTCCGGAAGCTGGAAATCTGAGGTCAAAGTTTCTGCAAGGCTCCTTTCTGCTGAGGTCTCTCCCTGTGGCTTACAGATGGCTGTCTTCTCCTCCTGTCTTTACATGGTCATCCCTGTTTGTGTCTTTGTCCTATCCTTGTGTGTATATGTCGAGGAAGGTCATGTTGATGCAAGTGTATGTGTGCAGGTATCTGTGTACATGCCTTCACATGTGTAGGGCAGCCAGAAGACAATGTCAGATACCTTCCACAATTGCTCACCACTTCATTTTAAGATGTATTTTAATTATTTATATGTGGGGGGGTTCACACATGTGTGTGCATGCTCTCACATGTGAATGCAGTGTTTACAGAATCAAAAGGGGGTATCCAGGAGACTTGGAGCTAGAGTTTCCAGGTAGATGCTGGGAATCGAATTGAGGTCCTCTCCTAAAGTAGGAATTGTCCCTAAATGCTGAGTCAGCTCTCCAGCTCCATTTTAGTTTTTGAGATAAGGTAAAAGACTGTTCCTAGAGCTAATCAGTCCAGCTAGACCATGAGCTCTAGAGATCCATCCATCTGTGCCCTGTCGTGGAGAGTAGGCATTATCATCTTGTGACCTAGAGGCATGACCTTTGGGCCCTAAGGTCTCAGTATTCTATGTGTGGCCAGAGGGCTAGTTTAAGAATGGGTGCTTCTTATTTCTCTCTCCTGCTTTTGGATGGAGGACCTGACCCTCAGCCACATGAACTAGTCAACTGCCCACCCCTAATCCCAGTGCTGAAGTTATAAACACATGCTGCCTTCCCCAGGTTTTATGTGGGTACAGGGAATCCAAAGTCAGGCCCTCATGCTTAAACAACAGACACTTAGCTACCCAAGGCAACTTCTTGGCTCCTAAACTCATTTCTTATAAGGACAACAGTCAGACTTGGGCTTGGATGAGCCCTCAAACCACATTTCAGTGTGATCACTTCTTCAAGACCCTGACTCAGAGCAGCACGTGCTGAGACAGCAGAGTGGATTTACACTCCTACCCTTCTTGGTTGCTGAAGCCAACCACAACACAAACCAACTTAGGCCATGAAAGGTTTGTTCCGGCTCATGCCCTATGGGAAGGTGCATGGTCCATCATGACAGGGCAGGTATGACCATCGAAACACTAGACTGGAATGCTTCACATCCCATCAGAGTAGGAAGCAGAAGATGGTCTGAAAGCTGGTGGGGCTAGGTCTGCCCAGTGGACCACTTTCTCCTGTTAGAGCCCTTCTCCCAAAACAATGTCACCAGCTAGGTATCAAGTATTCAAAAATATGAACCTATAGGGACATTTCACATTCAAATCAGTAGCAGAGCTTATAAATTTCAAGGGTGGGACTGCAATCAGTTTAGACCATAGCCGTTTGGAGCCCTAGATGTGAACTTTGCTGCAGAACCAGCCCTGGCTGAGCTCTGGGGTAGAAGGTGGCACAGAGGAATCTTGTTCTCCTAAGGCCTTTGTTCCACCAGCCACTCTCCAGGCTGATTCCTGTGCCAGCTGGCGCCGGAAACACTGCTGCCCATTCCCCATGAGCCTCCTTTGATTCTTCTAGACTCATCTCCTTCACCTTCTGTGAAGAGTCTTTGCAGTGAGTGCCAGGGCCAACCCAGGGAAAGGGAGCCCTGAAAGTGCACTGGACCAAAATAAGAAGGAAAGGTTAGGGTTGACACCGCATGGCCATATGACCCCAGGGCTTTATTTTTAGCTAGCTTGTGACATGCCACTTTTCTCTGCCCCCCACCCTCTCTCTACACCTCACATGGTGCAGTCATCAGCAGACAGTGGGCTCAATGGAAAAAGTGCAGGCTGAGGGACGGGCCCTGGTATGATTCACATCTCTGCTGTTTGCTTGTGTGTAGCCTTAATGAGTTTGCTTGACCTTTATGAGCCCTGGTTTTGGTTTTATCATATATGTATGTATGTATATGGGGACAATGTGGTCTTGGAAGGAATACTTGAAATCACATATGTTAAATGTCTTACCTGGTGTTAGGAGAATCATGTCCTTACCAAATTCCCATATTAATGTACTAGACAATGTCTTTAAAGAGGTAATTAGAATTCAGTGTGGTTGGGCTGAGAAGCACATGCCCATAACTCCAGCATTCAGGAGGCAGAGGAAGAGGGGTCATGAGTTTGAGGCCAGCCTGGGCTACATAGTAAGACTGTCTCAAAAATGAAAAAATAAAAGTGAAAGGATTCAGTGTAGTGAATGGAATGAGGCCTCATGGTATCTGATTGCAGTCGTTATAGGAGAAGGAAACCAGGAGATGGGTGTACCCAGAGCCCAGACGGGAACACAGGGACACACAGGAGACAATCATTCCAAGAGGAGAGGCCTAGGAGAAACCTGTCCTGCTGATCCTTTGATAGTGAATTTGTAAGGCCCACAAATATAAGAGAATAAATATTTGTTCTTTTGTTTTGTTTATCAAGATTTGTTTTTCTATGTAACAGCCTTGGCTGTCCAGGAACTTGCTTTATAGACCAAGCTGGCCTTGAACTCACAGAGATCCACCTGCTTCTGCCTCCTGAGTGCTGGGATTAAAGGTGTGCACCAGCACCACCTGGCACATTTTTTTTAAATGATTTTGTTTTTACTTTTAATTATGTGTATAAGTGTCCTTGTGGGTTTGTGTATGTCAGTGCAAGCCAAGGATGCTAACATATGTCACATCCCATGGAGCTGGAACTGCAGGCAGCTGTGAGACACCTGACCTGATACTGGGAACTAAAATTAGGTCCTCTGCATGAGCAGTTTGCATTTTTAAACTCTGCGCCATCAGTGTTCATTTTTTTAAAGTCACCTAGCGTATTCAATCTATGGCAGCCTTAGCACCTAATCCAATATGACCACACTGAAGGAAATCTGGCTCTCAGACTGGCCCTAAATCTTCCTCAGTTTCCCTTAGGATTACCCAAATAGAAGAAATGTGGGCCCACTCAGACTAGAACCTCATTTAAGCCAATGATATAATAATCCAGAGGACCAAGAATAAAATGAGGGCTGGGAGATGGGTTGGTTGGTGAGGCACAAGGACACAAGGACCTGAGTTCAATTCCCAGGACTCCTTAAAAAAAAAAAAAGCTGGGTACAGTGATGCATTCTTGTGATCCCAGAGCTGGGGAGGTGAAGATCAGTCTATACCAGAATCTCTCCGGCTAACCTGCCTAACCTGCTGGGTGATTTCCAGGCCAGTGAGAGACTCTGTCTCAAAACAAAAAGGTGGCTGGTGCCTGAAGAATAACACCTGGGATTAGCCTCTGTGTGCACGTGTGCATGCGCACACACAGTAAAAATAAGAACAGAGAGACCAGGGGAAGACTTGAGATCCCTTTTCAAGTCATTGGCAGAAGGCTTGGAATGACAGAAATAGCTCAAGAAAATAATAGTTCAGTCACACTTGCAGGACCCTTGAGCAAGCTCAGCCTTTGATGAATGTCATTTTGAACATCTCTGACACGTCTCCTTTCCCACATGCTGCAGTTTTCCCACAGAACCCTGGGGACAAAGGAGCACCATGTCCAGCAGCGTCCCCGAGCATTTAGGAATTTAGCTCAAGGGTGGTGCTTTTTCATCCCTCCTCTTACAGTCCAGAGACTCGTTCCCATTGCTAAGGTGGAAGAAGAGATAAAGGAATTTATTATCTGAACATTCCAGGGCCTTCCAAATAAATCTGTCTCTCCCTCTATCCCCCCCGCCAAAAAAAAAGCTGGACTGAATTCTAAAAGATAAGTGCATTTCATTCCCAAGCCAGCTTGTCCATCTCTGAAGCACTCAGACATGCTTGACCTCCTTATCGAAGGACAGTCTGCTAACTCACAGAGCAGGAGGGTTCTGGTTCAACACACCTCGTGAACTGCAAGTCCCAAGAAGGATGCCTGCATCTGCCTCCCTTGTCACTAGCATCTCATGATCACATGGCAATGTGTGCGTCATCCAACTACTGGCAAAGAAAACAAAATGAGGTCAGCCACAAGGTTGGTGAGGGAATAACAGATTTGTAGCTCCGGAGCCCAAAATGCAGGCCTGCAAACTTAAGGGCCGGGCTTGTTGGGGAAGGTGTGGTCTCTCTCTGGGTTCCCTGGGGTTGGCCACAGTTTGCATAGCCTTAAAGGTTACAAGCTTGGACATCACCAGCTGCTATTGTTCCTGAAGTAAAGGTGACAGATTGGAGGCCATGTCACTTGCAGCATGGTAAGAAACTACCTAGAATGTCCAGCCTCCACGCACCTTTCCCCTCCCTTGTAGAATGGAAGGGCTGGCTGCTTGGGGATGAGACATTGCAGAGAATCTTCTGAGCAATGTGTCTGTGCAGAAGTTCATGCTCCCTGGAGGAAAGTGGGGACTGTCCCTACACATGAGACTGTGGCAGAGCTTACCCTGGGATGCCCTTTAGATAGAACAGAAAAGGGTAGGCCTCTGCCAGCCAGGGCTTCAGAGGCTCTAAATTGGTTTGCAATAGGCTGACAGAGGCCCCCAAAGATGCCAGATGGTTTTGGGGTGTGTGTGTGTGTATGTGTGTGTGTGTATGTGTGTGTGTGTATGTGTGTGTGTGTATGTGTGTGTGTTTGTATGTGTGTGTGTGTTTGGTTGGTTTTATCTTTAGGAATATCGGTCTTTGCATTATGATTAAGGACTATGAGATGAGTCAGTTATTCCAGGTGACCCAAAGCTAAGAAGGTAATGACTTGTGTCCTTACAAGACAGAGACTTGAGTGTTTTGATTATGTCATTTATTGCTGTGACCAAACACCTCATGAAAGCAGCTTTGGGAAGAGAAGGTTTATTCTGGCATTTGGTTGAGAGAATCCCACAGTGTGGAAAAAAGCGGGGTAGGGGTGGGTGAATGTAGAAGTGGCTTGCCACTGTGTCAGCATGAGCATGAGGAGGCCAGTCACATCTCAGGGCAGCCAAGAAGACAAGCAGAGAGAATGAGCCAGTTCATAAACCCACCAAATCCTCCACAACCATCAATCCACATCCTCAGTTAGGATTGATCTGCTAAAGTTTTCCCAAACAGCGCCATCTGCAGGGAACAAAGTGTCTAAGCACATGAGCCTGTGGGGAGCACTTCACATGCAAATACTTACATGGACATGGTTGAAGTGATGAGACCACAAGTTAAGTAATAGCAGACACCACCCCAGCTGGAAAAGATCAAAAGTGGCTCCTTCCCGGGAGCCTTGGAAAGAATGCAGGTCCCTGGACACAGTCCAATGAAAGTGATGTCAGACTTCTGACCTCCAGAGCCAGGAGAGAATGAACTATTGTTTGAAGACATCAAGCTTGTGTCTTTTTGTTACAGCAGCCATGGGGACATAGTACACAGCTGAGTACTATCCTTTTTAGTGTCAGAGCCAGGAGCAAGTGTTGGGCCAAGATCTTGTCAGGACAAGCAACTCAGAGGGGTCAGAGCCAGGCCAAGTACAGGTCAAGAGGGAACTAGTATGGGCCACTGAGTGGCTGGCTCATGGAGCTACCAGAGGGGCAAAAACCCCACAGGGAGGAACTATAGGTAAGCTATGTCAAGAGACTGAGGCCTACCATCCCACCTACTCAGGAGGATTATGGATTCAAAGCCTGCCTGGGCTCCAGAGTGAATTCAAGACCAGCCCAATAAGATCTTGTTTCTAAAGGGAAAGGAGACTAAGAACACAGGTCAGTGGAAGGGCCCTTGCGTAGCATGGTCAAAGACCTGGGTTCTATTCCCAGTACAGAAAGAAGCTGAAGGCAGACCTGAGGGAATAAAGAAAATCTCAGATGACCACATGGAAGGGGGTCAAAGAAGGGTCAAGTGCAGGTATCTACTTCAGCAGGCTCAATGAATAAAACCCTCTCCAATGCCCCGCTAGGATTGCGCTGCCCCATAGACCCTTGCCTACCTCCAACCAAGCAGGGAAGTGGGAAACAGAGGCAGACAGGGCGGGGGCTGGGGGGTGGGGGTGCAGCCAGCCTTGCCCCTTTCCCATGCAGGCTTCCAGCCCTAAGCAGGCTCAGCAGGAGTGGGAAAGGGAATGAGATGTTAAAATTTAGAGTTTTGACTAACATTTTGGCCCAAATACTGAAATTCCAAATTGAGACTGTTTTCCATTTAAAGTGACCATTGGCCAGGCTGTTTCCTAAGAGCTGCAGAAAAGTGTGAGCCTGCCAGCGTTTTCAGTCTTGAGCCAGGGAACACGAATTTGGCTGGCTGAATCTTAAAAGAAAATAAAGAACAAAAGCAGAGGTCATCTTCCAAAAGTTTGGCGACTGGGGTTTGTTCAGCCTGCCGGCTGCACAGAACCCAGTGAAGACATCTCAGCCTCTCAGTGGAGCAGAGAGCAGCTGAGTTCCCGTGAAGGGAAAAAAATGCAAATTTGTTTTCAGTATCACTTACAAGCTTCCTGAGTGGAGCCCTTGGCCTGGCATGGCTTGCATTGACGTCAGCCGAGTTCACCATATCAAGACAGCTGTAGCTCCCGCCTGGCGGAGGCCCCAGGGACAGAAAACACATTGGCTTTGTTTCATGGGAGATTAAAAACATTTGCTGCCTGGGTCATAATTCACAAGCCCTGTTATCACCAGAGCCAGGAATGCTGAACAAAAAATTAAATAAATAAAAGAAGTTTTTTAAAAAAAAAAAAATTACCACCCCACATCAAAACCAAGGGAAGGCAGGTCAGGTAGCACAGGCCTGTCATTCTAGCTACTGGGGAGGCTGAGACAGGAAGATCATAAGTTCAAGGCCAGGCTGGACTGTGTGCAGAACGAGGTCTCATCATCGTAAGCAACTTATAGAAGTAAAACAGAAGGTAAGAAGAGCACCGAGCCCCGGGTTCAACCACAGAATCACAGAACAAGAGGGTAAGACACCATGGAGAGGCTTCAGAGACAGAGCTCATGGCCAGACGTGGACTTTTATTTTTGCTGCTCTCCTAGAAAGGAAGGTAAAAGGATCTAAGCTGCGTGTTGAGGCTCAGTCTGACGCAGGGCACTTCCATGGCTTCTGGAACCATGAGGAGGACCAGATGTAGGCAGCCTTAAGCCAGGTAAAACCCTAGCCTCTGGAATCCTAGGAAAGGGCCATCAAGGAGGGACAGATGGTGTAAGGATTCCTGACACTCCACGCGATTGAGCCAACATGGCTCCGGTAGGATGCGCCTTGTACAGAGGCACGCCCCTGGGCATGACTGCATAAACCCATGCACACCCCTTCTCTTAAAAAGAGATGTCATGTTTTGGTCTCTCTCTCTCTCTCTCCTCCTGTCCTACTTCTCTGCTTCTGTACCCGCCTGGGAACTCTCTTAAATAAACCCTCGTGTGGCCTTGGTAGCGTGTGTGTCTCTTCTCACTCGTGAAACCAACAGATAGGCCAGATGGTGGTGATACTGATTTGTATGTGGTCTCCCTGTGTCATCAAACAGAAGAGCACCTTCATTTGCATTGAACTTGTGTGTGTGTGTGTGTGTGTGTGTGTGTGTGCCCATGCTTGTGAAGGCCAGTGGCTGACATGGGTATCCTTCTCTGCAACTTTCCCACATTGTTGTTTTAAGACAAGGTCTCTTACTGAACCTGGAGCTCACCATTTGAACTAGAATGGCTAGCCAGCAAGCCTGGTGAATCTGCCATCTCTGGCCACAAGCACTGGGGTTACTGTTTTTGCATGGGTGCTGAGGATCCAAACTAAGGCCCTCTAACTCATGTACCCACAGCAAACTCTCTCCTTCCCCCAGTGCCCTGGTAGTTAAAGTCCAGCTAGGGAACCAGAAAACAAACAGTGGGGACTGAAGAGACAGTTCAGTGGTTCAGAACATTTACAGAGGACCTAGGTTCGGTTCCTACCATCGACAGAGCAGCCCACAGTCATGTATAACTGCAATTCCAGTGACCCAATGCTCTCCTCTGGCTTTCACAGGCACCAGGCACATATAAACATGCAGGCAAAACAAACATATAAAATAAAAATTAACTTTTTAATATTTATTTATTGTTTTGGTTTCTTGAGACAAGATCTCTATATGTAGCCCTGATTGTCCTAGAACTTACCAAATAGACTAGACTGGCCTCACATTCAGAGATCCACTTGCCTCCTGAGTGCTGGGATTAAAGGTGTGCAAAAGTTTAGCTTTTTAAAAATTAAAAAACAAACAACAAAAAGATAAAACCTAGCAAAGCATAGCTGTGCACACCTGAATACCTGAATCTCAGCTCTTAGGAGGCGGAGGCAGGAGGATCTCCGTGGATCTGAGGCCAGTCTGGTATGCATGATGAGTTCCAAGAGAGCCAGGAACTTTCAAGAATGGAAAAAAAAATTAAATCCTCATATAGCAAGGTTGAGAAGATCTATGATAAATTATTGTTATGAACCCCTAAAGTGCCTACTTTATAAATTAAACTATTGTGGATGTATATGTAGGAAAAAACAATCTAAGAGGGGGTTGAACTATGTACTTTGAGACATCCACTGGGTTGTGGTCTCCAGAGGATAAGGGGACTCCCATATTGCTATTTCTGCTGTGCTGATGTTTATCAGGGTGGTACTATTCACTCCATTTCCCCTTCTGGAGTCTGAGGAAATCCGTTAGGTTGTGAAGATTCACATTATACAGACTGTTTCCTAGAGTAGGGACTTTCCTTGGGGAAGATGGACCATGGAGGAAGAGCTGATTTGCTGTTGTTACTGTGTGTATGTGTGTGTGTGTCTCTCTCTCTGTATGTATGTAGTATGGTGTGTGTAGTGTGTGATGTATGTGTACTGTAGTGTGTGTGTGTGGTATGTGTGTATGTATGTAGTGTGTGTGTGTGTGGCATATATGTATTGGATATATGTGTGTGGTGAGTGGTATATATGTATTGTAGTGTGTGGGTTTTATGTGCACACATGTACAAGTACACACATGTGAGGTAAAAGCAGGATGTTAGGTGTCCTGCTTCATACTGTATCAGTCTCCATATTCCCATGACACAGGGCATTTCAGTGAGCCTGGAGCTGTGCTGGTGTCCCAACAGGCCCTAAGATCCTCTAGTGTCCACCACCAGCTGCTGGGTTTACAAACCTGAGTTTCCACATCCTGCTTTTTAATGGGTGCTGGGATTCAAGCATAGCAAACCCTCTGACCCACCGAGCCATCTTCAGCCCTGTATTGTTACCTCTAATTCATCCTTTATTCATCGCTCCAAAGCTTGGCTTGGTCATTCAGAAATGATAAGATTTGGGGGGTTATCTGTTTGTTTACGAGACAGGGTTTCTCTGTGTAGCCCTGGCTGTCCTTGAACTCTCTCTGTAGACCAGGCTGTCCTCCCCTCAGACATCTGCCTGCCTCTGCCTCCTTAGTACTGTGATTAAAGGTATGGGCCACCACACTCACCTTCCATAAGATTTTTTTTTAATCCTTATAAATGTATAAATGCTGAATGACCAGAGAGAAATGAGCACACTGAACTAAGCATGAGTATGGAAACAGCACATGCAGCTCACACCCAACCTCAGGTAAAGCTATAGTGGTAACTAAGAAAACGGACTCTGAGGAAATCCTGCCACCTACCCTCAGCATGCTGCACACTATTGGAATGGTTTGCATAGAACAGAGGCATGATGTTGAGGGTGTCCAGCAAAAGCTCAAGGTGGCATCATTCTTACAAATGTTGACTGAGCCCATTCCATAAAGCAGGGTCCCACTATAAGTGAAGTGTGCTGGCTGCATCCTGGGTGTTCCCAGCATCCAAAAGATAGACACAATACCAGACTAAATAATAAAACATACAACTGTGGTGGAAATGTTCTCTGTATGCTGTAAATAAAGCAACTGGTTTGGCCTATGTGGAGCACCATAGAAGTGGGTGGAGGATCAGAGGAGAGACAGGTAGAAGGAGGGCAGAATTAGTCAGTCTCCATCGGACCCCCAAAGAAGAGCCATGGGCCGGGACACGGGGCAGGTAGATTACTAGAAATGGGTTGAATTAAGATGAAAGAGCTAGCTAGTAATGTGCTTAAGACATAGGCCAAACAGTATGAAATTAATATAAGCATCTGATTCATTTCTTTGGGGGATAAAAGCCGATGCAGGCAAAGTCCTAACCTCTGGCTCAAACGGGGCTGGAAATGTTCTACAACATACAACCAAACCTATAGGAGGAGATGTGCCACAATCGATGCTGCTATAGAGATAGGTTACCAGTGCAGACACCACCTTAGTTCAGACTTTACTAGATCTGACCCCTAAAAACCTGTGTATAACCCTTCAAAAATGACACCATCTATGCCTACTATATTAGCCTCACCCCCAACCTTGAGTTTCATGTAGCCCAGGCTAGCATAAAAATTGCTATGTAGCTGAGGATGACTTTGAACTTCTGACCCTCCTGCTTTTACCTCCTGAGTGTTAGATTACAGGCAACTACAACCACACCCAATTTTATATGGTGTGTAGGGTAGAAGCCAGGGCTTCATGAATGCTCCACAAACACACTACCACTGAGCCACGTCTCAGCTGCTGCATTAGTTACTTTTCTCGTATTTGTGACAAAATCCATGACAGAAGCAATTTAAGAGAGGAAAGATTTATCTGGGTTTCCTGGCTTAAGGGACAGTTTGTCATAGAGCTGTGGAAGCTGGGCTGCTTGCTATCCGTGATGGCAGACGCTCTCTAAATAGCTTGCCACATTTTCAACAATCAGGAAGCAATGGAGAGGCTGGAGCCAGAAGCCAGCTGGACCAGGCAATAACCCTCGAAGACCACCTGTCTACATCCTATTTCCTCCATTAAGCGCCACCTCCAACACTCCTGTAACCTTGGATTATGAGATAGAAAAGGTAAATACGACATACGGTAAAGTGACCAACCTAGGCCATTTCGGAAAGGAAGTAATACGTTAGTGTGTGTAAGAAGGTTGTGTGTGTGTGTATATATGTGTAACAGAGTCCCACCCTGTAACCCAGCATAGCCTCAAACTCAATATGAAGCCCAGCTGGCCTTGAACTCACAACACCTCTTCATGGCTCGGAGTCTCCGGTAATACAATTGCAGGCATGAACCACCATGCTCAGCTTCTTTGTTCTTTGGGGGAGATGGAAAGTGTGTGTGTGTGTGTGTGTGTGTGTGTGTGTGTGTGTATGTGTGTTCATGTGTATGGATGATTTACCTGCATGTATATATGCACACTACATGTATGCCTGGTGCCCTTAGAAACCAAAAGAGTCCCCTAAAACTTGAGTTAAGGACAGCCATGTGGGTGCTTAGCATAAAACTCAGGTCCTCTGGAAGAGCAGCAATTCCTGAGCTTCGGGTCCCAGAAAACATTTTCTGAAAAGACAATAAAGATGTTAGGTATGACAGGTCACACTGTTGCCATGGTGCCTACTGAATGTTCACTGCAACACAAAGCAGCCATTGACAACACAGAAGCCTGTTATGAAAACAGTCTTCAGGTCAGATATGGCACGTGGGCAAGACTTTACTTATCTCTGTTTCAGATAAAAAGAAGTCTGCCCTCCCTTGTTCCTGCTTTCAGCATCCTCCTCTTCTTCCTGCACAGACAGATCCCTTCCCCTTGCCCTGAAGTCCTCGGACATTGAAAGCTCTCTCTTAACATCAGGGTTTCCCTACATCTGAGCTCCAGGGACTAAGAAGAATATGGAGAATTTGCTCAGTTGAGTGAGAACTGCTTTGCTCAAGAGCCAAGTATTTTAGTAATCCATCAGTCGTCAGTCAGAGAGATGTCTTCTTAAGCACACAGTGATGCTACCCCAGAGCACTTGAGGGCTGGCTCCTCACCAAGAGCATGTGGGTGGGTGAGAAACCCCCTTCCCTGCTGCTGGGTCTCAGTCTCAGTTTTACACAGTTTCAGCTGTGTTTAATCCTTGAGAGTCACATTTTCCATTTGTCAATCTGAACAGTGAGGAAATTCTGCTAAGTGGCAGCATCTGTGTGTGCATCAGCAAGCATCTGAGCCAGGGATTCTGGGAGACATTTAGAAGGAAGCCACACACAAGAGGACTACCCTTAGGGTCAGCCTGGCTGTAGAAGAAGGGTAACCCACATGGTGCCCAATGAGTAAATAGGAAGGGACAAGACGGGGAAGCCCTGAGATAGAAATGGAGGGGACAGTTGAGTACAGACGCTTGATATTTGTTTTCTTTTTGCTATTATTACAAGAAAGGGGTAATCAGGTGTGTGGTGAGGTCAGAAGAGGTGATAGGCCGGAGTGGGCAGCAGATGAACTAGAAATGAGTAAGTAATCTCAGGGTGGCCACTAGGTGATACTCACCAGACAAGTGGGACTCAGCTGATAGTACTGCTATCATCAAGTCTCAAGGACTTAGCTGATTGTTCTGGAGAACTCCAGGTAGACCAGAGATGGCTCAGCGGTTAAGAGTTCTTGCTGCTTTTCCAAGGACCCACATATAGTTTTTATACATTGGGAAATTTATAGCCACTGGTAACCCTAGCTCTAGAAGATCCAAAGTCCTCTTCTGGCCTCTGTGGACATCCACACACATGTCACACACACACACACGTCACACACACACACATATCACACACACATACACACACACTTTTTTAAAAAAAAAAAACAAAAAACAAAAAAACAGAACATCAGGAATTAATCCAGACACATGTTGCCTTTAATACCAACACCCAACATTTGGCAAGCAGGGCCAAAAGGATCTCCAGTTGAAGACCAGCCTGCCCCACATGGCAAAACCTTATCAATTTATTATTTTGATGTGGTAGCACACTTGTGAAAAGGAAGATTTTTATTTGACTCACAGTTACAGAGCACAAGTCCAGGATGGTCAGAAAAGCATATGCCTAGGGCAGCTCCATCTGTGGCAGATCCACCTGGAACCAGGGGTGGATAACACCTTTGGGACCTCCAATGATACATTTCTACTCCTTAGACCACAATTTCAAAGGTTCCACAATGTCTCAGAACAGCACCACCAGCTGGGGACCAAGTACTAAAACACTGAGTCTGTGGGGGGGACCCTTTACATTCAAATCGTCATATACAAAATGAGGCAGAAACTAGAAATTACAGATTTGTGTGTGAAAGCTCCTGATTTGTTTTGACTATTAAAAACCTTTAATTTTTAAAGTATGTTTATTTATTTATTTATTTATTTATTTATTTATTTATTTATTTTGTATATAGTGCTTTGTATGCCCATAGGCCAGAAGAGGGCCCCAGATTTCATTACAGATGGTTGTGAGCCACCATGTGGTTGCTAGGAATTGAACTTTGGACCTTTGGACAAGCAGCCAGTGCATCTAACCACTGAGACATCTCTCCAACCCCTAAAAACTTTTTTATGATTGTATAATTACAACATGTCTCCTCCCTTCCATTTCCTCCCTCCAAACCCTTCCATATGGCCTTCCCCATTCTCCTTCAAGTTTATGATTGCCTTTTTATTGTTATTGCATGCATATATGTATGCTGTGTGTATGTGCATATATATTTCTAAATATAACCTGTTCAGTCTGCATAATGTTACCTGTATGTATGTTTTCAGAGCTGACTGTTTGACCCTGGACAACCAATTTGTGTACTCTTCCCTGGGAAGCCCACCTCTCCCACCCCCAGCTTTCCTCAATTTGCCTGTGAACCTAGCTCAGGCCAGTTTGTCATGTTCACTGGCATCATCCTTGTTCAGCTCATGTTTATGCAGTCATGTTGATGAGACTTTATGGGTGTAGATTCTGAAATTACTAGGAGACAGAGTCTTATAGCAAACCTCCTGTTCCTCTGGCTCTCACAAACGCCCTGCCCCTCATCCACAGTTCCCTGAGCCTTAAGCCCAGGGGTTGCTTGTAGGTGTATCCACTGGGACTGAGCTCCCCAGCTCTGCATTTTAATTGGTTGTGGACTTTGTAATTAAAGTCATGCCCAGTCAAAACAAACAAACAAAAACCCACAATAAAAACAAAAAAAAACACAGCTAGCCAGATTCTATCAAGTGTAGAACTACCAATTTCAGGAAGAATTTCTAAGGTACTGGGCAAATCTTACTCTGGGGTCCTATAAAGCCCACTCCAGATTTCCGCAAAGCTCACTCTGTGGACCTGTTCTGCCAATGCTGTTCTACAGCATTTGGTCAATTTCAGATTCACCTGGAACTATGGCTGTTAGTTAGCCAGGCTGCTCAGTAAGATTTGAATTTCAGCCAACAGATACTTTCTCAGTATAAATATTTTAAACACTTTTATTTCTTAAATAAATGCATTCCGGGGCTGGAGAGATGGCTCAGAGGTTAAGCACACTGACTGTTCTTCCAGAGATCCTGAGTTCAATTCCCAGCAACCACATGGTGGCTCGCAACCATCTGTAATGAGATCTGGTACCCTCTTCTGTCTACTGTATACATAATAAAAATTTTAAAAAATAAATGTATTCCAGTGATCATACAAGACATACTTTTTATCCTCCAAAAATTGTTTAGTTTGATATGAAATTCAACTCAAATTTATCTAGGCATCTTGCATTTTTAGTATATTACTGGTATTGGGGAGAATTCATACAGCACACAGATGGAGAGCAGAGGACAACCTTGTAGTATCGGCTCTCTTTCATCCTTTATTGGGCTCCAGGGATCAAACTCGCATCTCCAGACTTACACAACAAACACTTTCCTCACTGAGCCACCTCACGGCTTCATCTTGCTTTTTAAAAAAAAAAAAAAAAAAAAAAAAAAAAAAAAAAAAAAAAAAAAAAAAAAAAAAAAAAAAAAAAAAAAAAAAAAAAAAAAAAAAAAACTTTATTTATTTATTAATTTATTTGCCTCGGTGTTTGCCTGGAACTGGAACTACGGACAGTTGTTAGCTGCCATGTGGGTGCTGGGAATTGAACCCGGGTCCTCTGGAAGAGCAGACGGTGCTCTTAACCGCTGAGCCATCTCTCCAGCCCCCTCATCTTGCTTTTTTATTGACTGAATCCAGAGCTTCTCTCTAGAACCCCAATCAGGCTCTAATGGGCTGCTGGCTGGTCTCAAGGTGGCAGGATCCCCCTTCAGAGACACAGATGCCAAAGGAATGAAGAAAGCAACTCATATCTCTGAACATCTATTGGGTGTGTCCAACCCTTGGACGGTACAACATGATGTCATCATCTACAAAGTTAACACCCAAGCAGGATAGGTTGATAGTTCAGGGTAGAGCTCTTCCCATGCAAGGGTAAAGAATTAGATTCAGGCCCCTCCATAACCTGCACAAAAGCAAGGTGCCATAGTGTGCATCTTGTAATCCCAGTACTCCTATAGCAAGATGGTAACTAGAAACTGGAGAGTTCCCAGGGGTTCATAAGCTAGCTTGCCTGAATACACAGCAGCAAACAAGAAACTCTGTCTTAAAGCAAAGACAAAGACTGGCATTCCAGGTTTTCCTCCAACCTCCACATACATACATATAGCATGCACATATACACACATATACATCATATACACAAAGATGAAAAAAGAACCTTATAACTGAGTCAATAGAATCGCAAAAAAATAATGAATTACATAATATTTTAAGTAAATGCTATGACTTTGTGCTGGACTGCATTCATAACAATCTTCATCTGCCTGCAGCCTTGAGTTAGACCTACCTGAAATCATCCCTGTAACTGTCTCAGAGACACTATCCTTGATGTCTAAGGACCAAGCCATTCTGCAGCCGTCTCAGCCACTCTCCCGGTTATAGATTCTTTGTTCCTCTGAGTCTCCATTTCTTCACCTCCTGAATGGACATGGGGTTGCCACAAATGTCCCAAGGCAGCTGGGTCACTGTGTGTGATTGATAATCCAAGGGAATGGGTGGGCATCATCAGTGGGAGGGAGTGTGAAGAAAACCTGCATCTCAGTCCTTCATTACCAGGTCTGTCTGTACCTATAGGAAAACAGATGGGTACTCACTGCAACCTGCGATGCTGATGCAGCTCAACATGACTTCCTCTGCCCAGGTCTTCATGACTTCCTCTGCCCAGGTGTTCTAATGCACGTGGAGGCCACAAGTCAACCTCAAAGTGTCTTTCTCAATCCCTCTTCATGGAATTTTTTTGAGACTATATCTCTAGCTCAAGGGCTCATCAATTCAGCCAGGTTGGTGGCCTGTGAAGCCAGCTAGCTATCCTCCTGTCTTCACCTCCAGCCCTGGGGTTATAGGTACACACACCATTGCACCCAACTTTGCACATGGGTGCTGAGGGTCTGGCCTGCGGTCCTGAAGCTTGCATGGCTGACATCTTGCCAACTGAGCTACATGCCCAGCCCCTTGAAGCAGGGGGGACTTGTCATCTGGTAGCTGTATCTCAGGAAGGTACAGCAATGCTCCCCACTAGAAAGGCCACTATGGGCCAACTCAGTGAACAGAATGGAGTGGGTCATCAGTAGGGTTAACCCTAACCCTAGAGGAAGGAGAGGGAAAAGACCTACCAGAAGTAGGTCTGAAAAAGAGGCCATAGACTTTCAGCCAGCTCTCTGCTCAAACAGGCTAGCATTGTAGCTACCTGGGCAGGAGGGAAAACCTTCGGAAGATTCATTTGTGCCCCTCCTTTTGGCTATTAAACTCTTTAAAGATGGTCTCCCAAAGAGTTGAAATTTACTCAGAAATCTCATACTGAGAGAAGAAAAAGGCTGAAGGCCAGGTCCAGCCAGAGGGGAACTCAGGAAGATTCCACATAGTCCTCATGAGAACATGTAACAGAAGAGATTGTCTGTGATGGGCAGCACCACACCTTGACCAGGCCTGCTTAGCTGTGAATAACTCTTGCTCTCTATTTAAACCCGAACCTCATGACTGGACCCTGAAGACGGATTTGGGTTCACTCCATCTTTGTTCCTCTTTCCAACATGGCCTCACAGGATAAATCTTTCTCTGTTTTTCACTGTTTTGCTGCTCTAATTAGCCTACTGAGGACAGGAGCTAAAGCTAGATTTGGGGGGCTGCCAGGACCCAGGCTTCAACCTTTCTAACACCAGTATACAAGCCCTCTAATCACCTGCGTATAGAGAGTTGCAATCCTCTGCCTGATGACTGAATTATGACTCATTTTTTACAATATTAATTGGAACCGCGACACTCTGAAAAGTGCATCAAATCATGTCAAAGAGATAGAGAAAATGCTAACCTCTCCCTATGTGACTAACGTTATCCTCCAGAAAGTGCGAACTCCTACAAGGTGCCTCAGGGTTAATTACCTCTGCAGAGGATATCACACTGATCTGCATCAGTCCAATCTGGAGAAGCCTGCCAGCCCCACTGCTTCCAGATGGAGGACACAAAGTTACAGGCTGCCTCCCCGCCCCCGCTCTCCTAGGTAATTGATCACCCACAGTGACTCAGCTGCCTTGAAGCACCTGTAACAATCCGATTACCCTGTTCATCTGTATTGCACCCATCTGATACTGCCATGGCCTCCGCCTTACCCTCCCTGGAAAGGCTGTAACAGCAGCGGTTGCAGCATAGGGTCCTACATGAGGCCTGTCATTCAGTGTGGCTCTTGGTGTATGGTGGACTCTCCAACCGTGATTAAAACCACCTTTTCTCCATGTGAAACAAACACTGCAGTCAAATGCTCCACAAGCACCTTTGGAGACAGAATGTATAGTACAGTCATCTTCCCCTGGTAAAAATGGGATGGTTTCTGAAGGGGAGGAGTCAGGGCATGGGAGATGGCCTAGCACATAAAGACACTTGCTGCCAGGGCTGGCAATCTGAGACACATCCTCAGGGTCTACATGGTAGAAGGAGAAAACCAGCTGCCCAAAGCTGTCCTCTACCAGTCATGGTCCCTTCACCCCTTCACAAGTGACCTGGCCAGCGGCTGACAGCATCCTTTAATGAGAATGACTGGGGCCGTTCTTGCCCAGGCAAGGCGAAGACATCCTGAAACAAGGACAAAATCCTGTCTTATAACCTCAAGAGAGTCTCTAGCCTGAAAGCAAGAGGTGCAAACAAACCCCACACACCTGAAGACATTCAGGAAGGAGGCCTTCAAACAGCCAGACCCCACCTTTCATGTAGGTGCTTATGGACCCTCCCTGCTAAACCTGCTCAGTTTCTGAGTTCTAGTCTTTCCTGTTCTCCGTAAGCCTGCCTGGACTCTCCATCCAGAAGTACCTCTCCCTCCCTCCTCCCGCTCCCCCTCCCCTCCATGGCATCACCCTCTCCTTCCCCACCCCCACCCCACCACGGCAGCTGCTTTTAGATTTCCATTGCTTAACCAGCCTGCTTTCCTGACCTCAGACTCAAAAAGGCACAACTTTCTCTTTTTCGTTCTACTTCTTGAGACAGCTACTGGCCCTGCTAGGTTTCTGTCTATAATGGCAATATAATCGCTTTTTGAGATTTCTTTTAAATCCCTTTTAAATATCTGTGTGATAAGAAGCAAGAGAGAAATCTTGAGTTACAAATCTGAGAGACAGTGTGAGCCTGCAGAAAGCTGGCCATCTGTGAAGGGGCAGGATGGGATGAGACTGTAAATACAGGCAGACGAATGGCCTTGGCCTCAGGCCTGAGGACTCTGGCCTCGGATCCCAGGTAGCACAGGATCTGAGGCTTCCCTAGATGTTTGTACACCTGTGTGAGTAACAGGGCATCGGTTTGTTCCCATAAAGAAAAAGTCTGCGATCCACACATTGATATGCAAATGGTGTTTACTCAGGTGGGGCACCTTTTGAGATAGGTCCGGGAAGAGTAGTCCCTCTGTAAGTCATTATGCCAAGGTTCCCACTTCTCTGAGCCACTCACAGGGCTTTAAAGAGAAGTTCTGAGCCTGAACCCCACTACAACACACACACACACACACACACACACACACACACACACACACACAGAATTAACTGGAAGCAAGGGAGAGGGAAGAGAGAGTGAGTGAATGGTTCTGAGTTCAATGTCTAGCTAGCATCACACAATAGAATACATACAGAATAGTAAAAAGAAAACCCTGGGCTCAGCACTCCTGAAGAAATCTTCCTCTAGGCCAGTGGTTCTCAACCTTCCTAATGCTACGACCCTTTAATACAGTTCCTCATGTTGTGGTGACCCCCCCCAACCATAAAATTGTTTTCACTGCTACTTCATAACTGTAATTTTGCTGCTGTTATAAATCATAATGTAAATAACTGATATGAAGGCTGTCTGATATGTGGCCCTATGAAGGGGTCATTTAGCCCCTAAAGGGGTCTGGACCTACCCGTTGAAAACCACTGATCTCTGGCCTGGAAAAATGGCTGAACTTCCTGCAAAGGATCAGAATTAGGTTCCCAGCACTCCCATTAGGAGCCTGGTAACTGCCTGGAACCTTAGTATCAGAAAATCCAACATTTCTCCAAGGCATCATACTCACAAGCACTCAACAACCCCCCCAAACACACACACACACACACACACACACACACACACACACACACACACGCACACGCACGTGCGCGCGCACTAAAATACTAAGTTTAAATAAAAACATTTTTTAAAAACAAACCTTTCACTGAGTCATTTTAGCCCAAACTATTGTTATGTTTGCATTAATAGGCATGAACTATTGTTGCATTTTAATTTGTGTTTTTTGGTTTTTGTGCCGGAAAGTGAATGTAGGGTCTTGCATATGCTAGGCAAGTACTCTACCACTGAGCTACATCCCATCCTTTTTCTAAAATCTGAATTTCAATACAGGGTCTCACCAAGTCCACCAGACAGAACACAGAATTTACAACTCCATCTGAGTTGTTGAAATGACAGGGCTGTGCCATCGGGTGGGGCACTGAGCCTGGTGTCTAGGCAGCAGCTGTCTGGGAGGAGGCCTTGGTGCATCCTATTTGTATACTAAGTACTTCCTGTTGATTGATGAGCTGCTGGGTGGGAACACACTTCCTCTAGGAAAGATACTGAGCAGCCCTGCATGCTTGAATTGCTCAGAAACCTCCATTTGCTTTACACCCCTGGACTTAGCGGAGTGCTTGGGAGAGGCTCAGTGATGTTTGAGGTGGGACACTGATGGATGGCCAGAAGAGTAAACCCCACCCCTGGACAAAGCAAGGCTTGGGAGCAAAGGCTACCACCACCTGCTGAAGTACTTAGGCGCGGATGCTCACAGGAGGGAGGGGGAGGTCAGCTTTTGAACCACCTGAATATGCAAAATAGTCACGTATCTGCAAAGGAATTTGGCACCAAACTTGGCAATTTGCATGACCTGTTTATAAGGACTGTTCTGGAAAAATGAAAAAGACTGAGGACTCAGGAGGTGTCAGCAGTGACTAACCTTGTGGGCTTTGGGGCAGTCAGAGCAGCACCCAGGACAAATACTGTGGAGCCTGGCAGTTTCATGGATTGGGTCTTCTTCTTTTCTGAGTTCCCCATTGCTACACTAATTCCATTCACTTCGTAGTAGTGAGTACAAGAGCTTAAGGAGTTCACAGACCACTGGCTATGCTGTGACTTCAACAGCTATCTATACCCAGGCTTCCTATCATGGGGGATCCTAATAGACCACAACGCACTCCCAAACCCCTCCCATAACCACTCAGCAGCTGCCAAAATAGAACTTATTCCAAAGCCCCACAGCATGTCCTACCTGAGACACCACTAAAAGAACATTCCAGTAAGAAGGAACACAGAACAACTGCCTTTGCCCATGACCCATGAAGGATACAGCATTCTGGACATTGTAGCTTATGTATATGTGCTTGTGCTCATGAGAACAGGTGGGAACATGTGTGTGCATACTTGTATGTGTATACCTGTTGAGGCCAGTGGTCAACCTTGGATGTCATTCCTCAGGCACCATCCACCTTGTTTTTTGACACAAGGTCCCTCACTAATCTAGAACTCCCATAGTAGGCTAGGCTGGCCAGTGAGGCCCAGGAGTGGGCCTGTCTCCATCTCCCCAGTATTGCACAAATTCTATTTGGTACTATTAATAAAAACTCAGAGCCAGATATTGGGGAACAGTTGAAATATCAGAGAGATAAAGAAACAAACCACAGTCACTTCTTACCCAGCCAACTCCTCAGGCCTGCCTCCACGAGTCCTGACTGAATCCTGAGTCAGCTGACTGGGAAGCCAGTCCTAGGCAAAGGGAAGAACTTCTGCTTTCTCCCCCAGCTATCTCAAAGCCTGGTTCAACTTTCCTAGTGCTAGGATTAAAGGTGTGTGCCACCACCAACTGGCTGTTTGGCCTTGACTCACAGAGATCCAGAGGATCTCTGCCTCCTGAATGCTGGGATTAAAGGCTTGAGTCATCACTCCCTAACCTTCAAGGCTTGGCTCTGTGGGAGGCTCTGACCTTTGATATTTCAGGCTATTTTTATTAAATATACAATATATCATCACAGCCCAGCGCTGAAATTACAACTGCCACTGTCCTGGCTCCCCACCCCCACAGGCTTAAACTGTGGTCCTCATACTTTTGGGCAAGTACTTACCCAGTGAGTAGACTATCTCTCCAAACCTGGATTTTCTTTTATAAACAGTATGAGCATACCCAAGGCCCTACAGATTCCGCACTCACACATCACTTGGTTCCCCTGTGCATGCCGAGAGCAAGCAGGACGGCAAGCTTGAATAGAGCTCTGGAGCCAACAGGCAGCTGTGTTACTACACTGGCTTGATGGATCTCATTTCCTTCAGTGAAATGAAACTCAAGGTGTCAGAGTTAGCATATGACATGGCCAATTATTAAGGTCTTTCAACCACAAATAGGGAAATATGAAGCTATTTGCTGCCTTAATGGGGGAGACAATCTCCAGGGGTCCTGTCTGATGTTTCTCTTTGGCTGTTATCAGCTGTGAAGTCCTTGAAAACCAGGTCCCTTTCAACTCACCTAAGATATTTCAGGGTTAGCTTCAGTGCACTTATGGAGCATCTACCATGTGTTACGAACTGCACTAGAAATGGGTCTGTGTAAAAGCAGGTCTTGACCTCAGGACATTTCTTGTGCATAATATGAAAGGATCAGGACATGTACAGTAGCCGCTGGCCCTCGCCCGCCTCTCCACTCACACTCAACCATGATCCAAGGGTATCTCATGGAAAATACTAGAAATAAATAATGTTTAATAACGTGATAAAATCTTTATCCACCCCACATCATCATACTTAGAATGTGAATTATCCCATTGTTCAGAGCATCCATGCTATATGCTACTCACCTATCACTTAGCACCCAATCCTAAAATCACATAGACTGTATTGATGTTGAGATGCTTAAATACTCACATAATAAATATTAGGCTTTATAATAGGCATGTATGCACAGGCTATGTGTGGTACAGATAGAGTTCAATACTATCAAAATCCATGAAAACATTGTGACTAAACTGATTTTAAAGGGGGGGTCTCTCTTTCTGCCTTATTACAAACATCATCAAACTCAAGAACCAGTACGGCCTCCTGATACAGAAGCAGCTGCCACCACGTGCAACCAAGTGACAACGCTTCTACAGACAGACATTTGAGATCTTTTAAAGGATTCCAACCTAAAAGATCAAGAGGCAAAGAGACATAAACACATACAGGATTTTAAAGACTCAGGAAGCAACCAAGCTTGGTAGCAAACACCTTTAAACCCAGCACTTGGGAAGCAGAGGCAGGTGGACCTCTGAGATCGAGGACAGTCTAGTCTACAGAGCAAGTCCCAAGAAAGTCAGGGCTACACAGAGAAACACTGCCTCAGAAAGAAAGAAAGAGAGAGAGAAGGAAAGAAAGAGAAAGAGAAGGAAAGAAAGAAAGAAAGAAAGAATGAATGAATGAATGAATGAATGAATGAATAAAAGAAAAAACAAGGTCCAGTAATCAAACTGCTCATCTGACCAACTAGAGAATGATGGAAGTGTCAGTTGTCAGGTTGAATCCAAAATGGGGAGAAGGATGAGTGTGAGGTGATGGGTGTGCTTTTAACCCATTCCTCCATCAGTTCCTAGGGATATGATACCCTCTTCTGGTCTCTGTGGGTAATGTATGCACACAGTGTGTATATATATATATATATATATGCAGGCAAATGTAACACATACATACACACACATTTTTCTAAAAGAAGAAGACATAAGCTGTGTCCATCAAACACCCCCTTGCAAAGTGAAGCAGACACACTACCCTAAATGGAGGAACTGGACTCCAGTCCCACCATGCTGGGCTTGAGCAGCATAAATGATGCAGCCCATGGGATAATAACTCTTAGCCTAGATGTTTGTGGAGAATGGCTCAATCTCCACACACGTGGTACTTGTGCAAGAGACAGAGCTAGAAAGACAGGAGGGACTGGCAGAAGCCCAAAGAGTAAACATGAAAGATGCCATCTTGCAGAGGGGTGGTGGAAGTCCTTCCCTGCCTGGCCTTTTCTGACAGAACACACAAAAGAAAAGCATCAGAGCCGGGAGGGAGAATTAGATGTTATGTTGATGACCTGAAAAGGGAAAGAGTTCTATGGCTCAGCGCTTTCTGGGCTCCTTCCTCAACTCACCACCCCACATCCATCCTTTTCTTTATCTTCTTTCCTTTTGCTTATTAAAAAATATATATATTTTTTTTTTTGAGGCAAGGTCTCTCTGTTTAATTTCAGCTAGCCTAGCATTCACTATGTAGCACAGGCTGATCTTCAATTCACAAAGATCTGCCTACTTCTGCCTTACTTTCTTTTTTAAAAAAAGATTTATTAAGATTTAAGATTTATTTGTTTTTATGTGCATGGGTGTTTTGCTTGCATGTGTACCTGTACACTAGCATGCAGTGCCAACATGGGTCAGAAGAGAGCATCAGTTTCCCTGGAACAAGAGTTAGAGATGGTCGTGAGTGGCCATGTGTTAGGAATCTAACCCTGGTCCTCTGGAGAGCAAGCAGTGCTCTTAGCCACTGATCCAGCTCTCCCATCTCTTCCTCTCCTGTAAACTGTCTCCACTTGTGTCTAATCATGTGTCCATGGTGCAATCCTGTGCTCTTGAACACGCAAGCCTGGAACTCAGCCCCTCTGAACTCAGGTCAGGGGCTCAGCACTTCTTCCCGATGCTTCTCCCATGCCCCAGACATCCCCCGCTCTTCCGACCTCTTTCATCTCGCCTCGCCTCCGGCCACTGCAAGGATTTTCAGTTTGTTTCTCTTAAATGTAACAAAATTGTTCTGAATCCATATTCAAATCCTTTTTTACATTTTTTTCATTACATTTTCAAATTCACTTTATGTGTATGTGGGTATGTATGTGAGCCCACATGTGGAGATCAGAAGACATCCCATTTGGGCCTTAGGGGTTGAACTCAGGTTGTCAGGCTTGGAAGTATGTGCCTTTACACACTGGGTCACCTCACCAGCCCCATCATCTCACCAGCCTTATAAAATCTTCTAAGAATTCCAAAGAACCCCAATTTTCTGGTAACTGAGGCCTGCATGTCACTTGATATCAGTGATAAACTGGTCAATGAGAGCCAAGGCTCACCCTTTAATGAGTCACACAAGCCTTTGCGTTTGGATTAATATGTGTGAAAAATATGAATGTCATGCTTCTATGGAACTCTGAACAACTGTGTCTAAAGAGATGCAGCCTAGGCAGGGTCTCTATGCAGTGTCACACGTTGGCTTAGGGGGGTCTCAGAAAACATGGCCTCTTAGCAGGGCAGCCTGAGGCTGGGGAGAGGGAAGGAAGGAGAGAGTTTAGGGAACATGGCCCTGACATCCTTGGAGGGTGAAGCTGTGGGGAACCAGAAGGTAAAAGGGCAGGAAGTGGTATGGGAGCCAAAGCTGGGAGCTGAGAGTCCAGCCTCCAGGTCCTGATTCCCTTCTGCTATAGAAGACGGTTCCTGCATCTTAAAAACAAGAGAAAGGTGGTCAAAGGAAAGCTCTCTCCCATGCGGAGAGCGCACTTGTCCAAACAAGCCACAGACTGGAGCATCTAATGGGGATGGGCCAGGAGCCCAGGCTGACTTTCCATAGTCTCTAGGTTGTGGCAGGGCCCAGAATACCTCCCCGCTCTGAGTCAGGGATCCTCCACTCTTAGCTGTGTTCCACCTCTACCAAAACAAGCCACGCCTTTCCCATTCCCACGCTCCTGGGTCGGGAAACAGGTGTGGTCCAGTGGGGCAGGTTGACATCAGTGCAAAACACATTCCTGGCTCCTCCATTCCTATGACATGTGCAATTTCTGACACTAAGTTACTCCTGACCTCTCGGCCGACTCTGTTTACTCATCCACAAACCCCACTCCTTTACCAGCCAACACTGCAGCCTCAAGAGGTAGCTCCTGCTCAACCGCAGGAGGAGTCTGTAGGACCCTAGCAAGTCTGCCCTACAGGAGCTTTGTGCTCCTCTCAAGGGGGCCCTTATATGGCATCCACTCATGTGTGGTCTGTGCCTTCTGGTCCCATCTCCACACCAGTTGCTTCCTAACACCCATGCATTGATCCAGTCATCCAAAGGATAGACCTAGACATTCTCTGTCCCCAAGATGTGAACCTATGATCTAAATCAGGCAAGATTCTGTCCCTTGTTGAACTCGTCTTTCTGTGAGAAAAACCAAATGAGAAGCAACCAAATTAACACATCAGATCATGTTAGTGTGAATCACTGTGGATGTCAGCAAGAACAGGGGGTAGGGAAAGCTGACAGGTATGAATGATCTGAGAATTACAGGATCAGCCCAGGGCTGAGGCTGAGAGCCTAGGGGGCAGCCATGATGGAGAGCCTGGGTGGTTGGTAGGAAGTATCATCCTAGCTCACAGAACACAGTAGTACATACTAGCCCACTGGCCCAAGTGTGGGCAACCCTATCCTCTAGGAAGCCCATGAGGGTTCTTCCTCTGAGCCCAATACTTCAATGCACAGCTCTTATATGTGGTAACAGGAACATGAAGCAGCTTGTTCACATCTTGGGAGATCAAGAAATAGAGAGCTAGATGGAAAGCATGGCTGGCCTGTACCCTTCAATCCAACCTCTAGCAATCTACATCTGCTAGTCCTTATGTCCCCAAAGTCCTGCAAAACATTATTTCCAGGGAGAGACCAAGTTTGTAAATTCATGAGCCTGTGAACATTCCACATCCAAACTGTGACAGCAAGCCTGCCAGGCCAGGGAGAGAGGCCATGCCTGAAGGTATTCCAGAAGCTCAGTGTTGATCTGTTCTCCTCAGGAAGCCTTCTCAACCCCTACCACAGTGTTCAGGAGCCCTCAGCCCATGATGATCACCAGCCAGCTCCTGATAACACCCCTGTGGGCTGGGTTTTTTCCTCTGAAGGCTGAAGCAGGCATAGCTCTGGCTCCTGACCTGGCCACTTTGCACATTCTTCTTTCTAGAAATATCCCTGCTCTGTCATATGGGACAAGTGCCAGACCACACACTAAGGGCTGGACTCAGAAGTAGGCACCTCCCTTCTCTCCTGAGTGTCAAAGCTCCCCATGCTTCCTAGGATGACAAATGACCTTGGTTCACGTTGGTGAAGTAATGGCTTTTGGTCTCAACCCTCTCACCAATTAGTCACGTCGCAACATAGCTCTGTGAGCGCAGGACTGGTTCCCAGGAGCTCAGAGAGTTGCAGCACCTCCCAGCTTACCAAACTTCTGGTCACACAGTCTGTCCAGGTGCCTGGAACCGCCCTGGCCCACTGCCACCAAAGCCTGACAACTGAGGCCTGGGAAAGCCTGAAGGCCTGGGGCTAATTCCCAGATATCCCTGCACTGTGTGACTCTGGAATTATTCTCTGTTCACTCCTATTATCGTTGTCTATAATAATAGGAGGTGCTAGGTCTCTCTCTTTCTCTCTCTCTCTCTCTCTCTCTCTCTCTCTCTCTCTCTCTCTCTCATATTGGAGAGTGACCTCTGTACATGCCAGGCAAGCACTCTACCACTGAGCAACATCCCAAGCCTTCTGTAGTGCAGAGTGAAGTGAACGAGAATGCGGTCAGGAAAGCTGTAAAGCATCATACACACAGAGATGGACCTGCCCCATGGGCAAACTTGTGATGATGAAGGGACCTTGGATTCTTTCTCCACAACAGCCCCTCCTAACAGCATTTCCAGTCTATCAGCGAGCAAACCTCTACATCAAACTGTACAGCTTCCCACCAAGACACCGGGAAATCCCTACATACGTGCACGCAACTCGTGCATTCACCTCCTGCCCCCAGATCGTGGCCTGGAGGGACAGATCTGAAATGCTCACTGCAGGAGGGTGGTCTGAGCTGGCTCTCCAACAACAAGATAGGGCAGGTAGAGCCCAAAGGTGGCCATGTGAACTTTTCTGATGCTGTTTTTTCAGAAAGTCTCATTTGTTGGTTTTTTTAAAATATTTTATTTTTATTTTATGTGAATTGGTGTTTTTCCTGCATGTATAACTGTGTAAGGGTGTCAGATCTTGGAATCACAGACAGTTGTTAGCTGCCATGTGGATGCTGGGAGTCGAACTCAGAACCTCTGGAAGAACAGTCAGCGCTCTTATCCGCTGAGCCATCTCTCCAGCCCCGAGAAAGTCTCATTTGTAGCTCAGACTGGTCTCAAATTTTGGTTCTCCTGCCTCAGCCTCCCAATTGCTACAATTACAGGTGTGTCATACCACTTCCTGCTTCCTTCAGAATCTACACAATGCAGAATGCCACTTGTGTGGTAAAAAGAGCCTCTTGGATCAGTTGTGCTTTACACTCACACACAGACACACAGTCTTCTAGATGACTCTTCATAAATTGTTCCAGTTTTTGTTTTGGTGTGTGTGTGTGTTGCACACACGGGGGTATGCATGCATATATACATACATATATATATTAATGGTTAAAATTGAATTTGTGGTGTCAATCCTCAAAAGCCATCTACCTTTTTTTATTTTGTTTTTTTGAGACAGGTCTCTCTGTCACTGGCCTGGAACTTACCAAGTAGATAAGGCTGGCTTAGCTGTTGAGCTCCAGGGACCCTCCTTCCTCTACCTTCCCATCACTGGGGTTATAAGTGCACATCACCACACCCAGCTTTTATTACATGTGTTCTGGGGAATTGAACCCAGGTCCTTTTGCTTGCAAGGTAAGCATTGTATTGACTAAACCATGTCCCATATCCCCCCATCCTCCTGCCCCTGCAGTCAAATCATACATGCCCATGCCACCAGGTTCTCTCTGCTTCACCAGGGCCCTGCTCAGAGCCCTCTGGTCATCTCTCACCATCATCTAAGAACAGAGATTTTCCTGGCCTTTGACATGCTACCCCACTTCCTTCTCAGAACTTCTGCATCTGCTGTTCCTCACCCTGGAGGCCTGCTTCCCAGGTTTGGTCAACCTCATCTTTCTCTGCGTCTGTATCTGAAGTTATTCCCTTTCCTCTTTCCCCCTGCCCTCTATTGTAAGAGAGACTGTGTGAATATATGTGAGTATAGGATGTGTGTGAGTATGGTGTATATACATGGTACATGTGCATGATCGTTCATGCAGAAACCACAGGAGGACACTGGGCATTCGTTCTATCTTCACCTTCCTCTCTCTGGAGACAAGGTCTCTCACTAGAACTAGAGAGGTAGGCTGCCTACAAGCTCCAGGAATCCTTCTGCTCCAGCCCCCCACAGCAGTTAGGTTATAGACACACATAATCACCCATGGCCTTCTACATGAGTGCCTTTGTATCATCCTTATGGCACATGCTACTCTCCAAAATGATTACACCATAATTTTATATCAACAATGAGCACTGTAGCAGCAAGGTCACATATGACCTATTCACCATTGTGTTCCCCGTGCTTGGAATCATTCCTAAGACAGGATGAAGTCCCCAAAAGGTCACTGAACTCCCAAGATCTTCAAGCAAACCAAGTAGGCCAGGGTACCCTGACATTTCCTATAAACACCAATAGCCAATGTCAACACCGAGGGCCACAAGACCCAGAAAGAGCTTCTGCCAATGCTTCTGAGGCATTCTGGTGCAAAAAGAGGAACTGTGCCTTTTCCACCTCCAGCCTCCTTCCCCATTCACCCTGTCCCTCCCTGTAGAAACTGGCGACTGGGCACAGCTGGCCCCAGCTCTCTGCGCTCCAGAGCCTAGGGCGGGACAGTGCCTTCTCCCTCCCTTGGCCTCCCCACCAAGCCAGGCAAGCTTTCCAATTTCCCCATCTGAAAGACAGGGACAAAGACAGTCTTGTCACCCCACCTACTTCTCACGGTATGAGGAAACAACTATTTGCTTGGAAAACACTTTGAGCAACTTGGGGAAAGGTGCTTACGGCTTGGATGACGCCAGCTTGCATTTGATTCAGACCAGAGAAGGCCAAGCCAACCAGCCATATGGTTGCTACTGCCTACCTCTGGGAGCTGTAACACCCTCTCCTGAGTCACCAAGTCCATTGGCCCAGCTCTCATCCCAGAATCTGCCCATGAGCTGTGCATGCATCCATGCTTTGAACAGAAGGCATGCTCTTCACAGCTGGACAGTGATCCCCAGATATAGGAAGAGGAGCTTCAGGCTACCTGAATAACCCATCAGTGCTCCTGACATGCATGGGGGCCTACACTTACATGCCAGGCTCTCCAGCAGGGATCTGGCAACAAAGGCAGTTGGTCTTGGCTGCCAGCCTGGGACACACAGATCTGTCCTGCAGGTACACAGGTGCTCCTCATAGCCTCAAGGCTCAAGACCAGTACTAATAGCAGGGGTTAGCAGTAATGGCACTGGTTGCCTCATGACTATGTCAGCCATACTCTGGCCTCAGGAGGAGCTGGCCCCAGCATGAACCACACACATCCCAAGGAAACCTGGCACATGTCAAAGTCAAGAACACAGGAGAACTGAGGCTCAGGTAGAATAAAGGCTGATAAGCACATCTGTCCCTTGGTCCTTGGAACTGCTTCAAAATAAAAGTCATCCCTGAAGGTGTTGACAGTGAGCAGCATCTAAACTACACGGTAGGAAGGCCTGGCAATCAGCTCAGCCTGTTACTAATTATATTTCCTGTCAAACGAAAGGGGAGGGGGTCTTCTGAAGATAATTCAGGAAAACATCCTTCATTGTTACAAAAATAAAAAAATGTCTCCTGAGGGAATCTGTGGCACTATCATTAGGTTCAAAACCTAAGGTGTAGACAGTCACTGGGAAACGCTGGCCTGGTATCCCTTCAAGTTTGTGCCTGAATCGCCTGTACATCATAATCAATAGGAAGTGTATTTCCCGAAAAGGCAACAGATTCTGGCCTCAGAGCCTACCTGAGTACTGTGTCCTGAACAGGGATGGTGACCAGCATCACAGGGAGGCCCAACAACACAGCAGAAGTTTCCCACATCAAAGGAAATGTTCTCCACCCAGATAAATGATCTAGAAAAGCTTTATCCTCAGCCTCTGTACTGCAAGACAGGTTATTAATAACAATCTCCAAAGTGTCACAAGTCATACAAATACCTCAAAGCCCCCAAATAGTCACCCACATACAGACTAATGTGTTTGGCTGTGAAGAGGTGCTGTCCACTTGCAGGTAGACAGGGCTCTCACACACACGTGAGGGTGCATATCTGTCATTTCTGTGTGTTTGGTACACACAGCTGTCTCAGGACCTGCACTGCCTCTTCCTATGAGACCCATGACCACACTGTCTCTCCTCATATCCACCCTGTGGGGGAGGGGATGGTATCCTGAGCTCAGCATCCAGAACTTCAACTTCTCAGTCTCTTTGAAGGCACTCACACTTCTTTTCTTTTGTCTTTTCCAGGAAGGCACCTCTGGCTTGAAAAAGGAAGAGGAGGGAATTTTTAAAATTCTAGTTCATTTCCTGAGTGTTTTCAAATCATCAGAAGCTGTGGCCCGAGGACAAAGGTCTCCGGCAGACTGCATGCCAAATGGAAATAAGTGTCTGTCCCCCATGCCTGCTTTGTGCAAGCCATGTGCAGGAAAGCTGACTTAGCAATCAGACAGCACTGAGGAGCTGACCAGTGAGGGACTCACACGGGTCCATCCCTTCTCACCCAACCCCACCCCATCCTTAAAAAAAAAGCTATTTTTTTTTTCAGGCAAGGTCTTGTTATATATAGCCCAAGCTGAGCTTCCACTGTGGCCCAGGCTGGCCTCAAGCTCAGGCGTTAGCCTGCTGCCCTAGTCTCCAGAGTTCTGGGATTCTAGATATGAACCATCATACTCAGTATAAAAATTTTTGTTTGTTTTTTGAGCCAGGGCTTCTCTATGTAGAACTTGCTCTGTAGACTAGGCTGGCCTTGAACTCATAGAGATCTGTCTGCCTCTGCTTCCCAAGTGCTAGAATTAAAGGTGTACACTACCACCTCCTGGCTCAAAAGAAAAAAAAATTAAGGCCAGTTTGGAATATGAGTTTATCCAGATGTTTGTTTGTTTTGGGACTGGATTATTATTATCGAGTTAGTCAAGCCAGGTGTAATGGTACACACCAGAGCTCAGGGGATTGAAGCAGAACTGCCATGAGTTTGAGGCCAGCGTGGGCTTCATAGCAAGACCCCCTTTCTGAGTATAAAAATCAGCACTCAGTATGGAGGTTCTCCAAAAAGCTAAAATAGATCTTCCACATGACCCAGCTCTTCCTCTCCCAGATGATCTTCCCAAAGCACACCATGCCAGCATACCCCATCAACATTTGCTGTGCAATAGCTGTAACTGGTAAGTTCCAGAACCCGAGTTGACGTCTAACAGCAGAGGAATAGATAAAGAAAACTTGGCTAATATGAATGACAGAATTCTCCTAGGACATTATGTAGATACAGTCAGTAAGGAAGAAGAGAAGTTACATAATCTACAGGAAAATAGATGCAACTGGAGATAGTCAATTAAGCAAATATGTGTTGGCTTACACACAGCTTCTAGATGTACACAGAAACATGAAATCACATACGTATATATGACATGAAAACTGAGGCAGATGGATGAGGGTAGCAATGGGATTATGTAAGAAACATGCTCCATATGCAACATGTATGTGTATAGAAATGCTCTCAAGTGACACTGTGCCATGTACATGGTGAAAAATTTTCACTTAAAAATCAATCAATGAACAAACAAACCAGCTTATCAAAGAGAGAAGGTGGAATCAGACCCAGGGGTGGAAAGAACAGACAGTCCAGAGTCACAGAGAGTCTTCATGCCTGCCGTGGTGCTTTTCAGGTACACTGTTTTGCCCACTGTTCACAGCAGTGCTGTAGTCCAACTGTGCTGACGTAAGGTCTGAGAAGGGACACTAGCACCCTGAAGATGCTCTCCACTCCAGCTCTCTTGTCAGTCTGTGTCACCCACACACCACGGCCGGAATCCATCGCCTGCCCACTACTGCCTGCCACTTGGAAAGAACCTATCTCCAAAAGCCTATATGATGTAGCACATACTTAGTACTCCTCTGTTGTTTCTACATGTGCGTGTGTGGTGTATGTGGACATGTGCACGTGTATGTGCATGTGGAAGCCAAAGTTGGTGCCAAGTGCCTTCCTCTGTCTGTTTGTGCTTCTGTTTTTTTTGTTTTGTTTTGTTTTGTTTTGTTTTGTTTTGTTTTGAAAAGGGTCTCTCACTAAACCCAGAGCTTCCAAATACAGCTAGGATAGCCATTCAGCCTCCAGTCTTCCAGGCCAACAAAATGTCCAGCCTGCTAGTCTCAAAGCCCAGAACACTGACCTGGCTACTGTTCTTCCTGGATTTTCAGCTCTTGCAAATGAGGGAGGAAATAAGGCCTCACTCTCTCTGGCACCTTTGCTTTTTGATTCTGTAGGGTGAGGGTTGGGGGAGAACAGGTACAGTCATAACTACACGATCCTGTAGTAGGCTGTCCCTAATGACACCCACTCTGTCTCTGGGTCACATGGAGTGAATGATGACAACTTGGTGCGTCATACCTCTCTTTCCTGTTAGGAAGGCTCTTGGGAGATTTCCTAGGCCAGAGCTCTCGAGAGGCAAGCCTACTCTAGAGCACAACATCCAACACATACCAGAAAATACATGGGTTCAGTTCAGAGATGAAGGTGCATCTTCCACTGGGGCAGCTCTCCAAAGCCTTTCTGACCACAGCCTATCACATGACTCTTCTCCTAGAGTTACATTTTCACTGGCAAAGTTTAACAACAACAGTGACTTCTGGCCTTCTAAAATTGGCAGCAGGGAAATGAACTGGAGAAGTAACAGGGCGGGAACCACCCTGTGGAGACAGTCTGTTTCCTTCACAATCTGTTTGGTATTGGATGGTTTTGTTTTTCCTTCTTCCCCTTTGTGTGTGTGTGTGTGTGTGTGTGTGTGTGTGTGTGTGTGTGTTCCATGCATGCATGTGCGTGTGTTTTCAAATGGCAGAAAATATTTTCCAGATATAATGTGCTGACATTGCCAAGCACATGTTGATGCCAAGGTTATAAAAAGCAGCTGCGAAGAGGCTTGATGGAAAGGCTTGTCCCTATCTCACTTCCCAGATGCAAAGTTACCTTTAGGACTTTCCCTTTCTTTACCATGTACCCCAGAAGGACACATGTGTGTGCTGTGTCCACCTCTTACTCAAGTTACGTGCCAGGCACTTGAGTGTCAGGTCATTATCATCCCTAATGTCCCCTGAATCCTCACACTCGACTGGATGTGATGGCACCATGCCTGTAATCCCAGCAGTTGGGAGGTGGAGGCAGGAGTATCATCCCCAGCTAGACAGCACGTTGAAAGCCAGCCTAGGATACTTGAAATTCTGTCTCAAAAGTTCAAAAGTTTCTCCCCACTCCACCTCCAAAAGAATCTCTCTCATATGCATACCAGAAACTGTTGTGAGACTCATGCATGCTCCAGATGCTTGGAAGGCTCGGAGGGGCAGGGTTAGGGTATATGGTGGATGGGATAGTAAGAGCATATGGTGGCTGCCACTTCCCCTCCCAACTCTCACCCATGTGTGTGTGTGTGTGTGTGTGTGTGTGTGTGTGTGTGTGTGTGTGTATGAGAGAGAGTGTGTGTGTGACAGTGTGTGTGTGTGAATATGTGTGTGTGAGAGAGTGTGTGTGTGACAGTGTGTGTATGAGTGTGCATGTGTATGTGAGAGTGTGTGTGTGACTGTGTGTGTGAATGTGTGTGTGTGACAGTGTGTGTGTGTATGAGAGAGTTGTGTGACAGTGTGTGTGTGTGAATATGTGTGTGAGAGAGTGTGTGTGTGACAGTGTGTGTGAGTGTGCATGTGTATGTGTGAGTGTGTGTGTGTGTGGAAGGCAGACATTGACTCCCAGGGTCCTCCTCTCTTGGTCACCCCTTCATTCTTTGAGACAGAGTCTCTCACTGAACCTAGACTTCACGTTTTGGCTAAACTAGCTGCCCAGAAAGCTCTGAAGCTCTCCCTGTTTCCATGCCCCCACCCCAGCTCTGGGGTCACAGGTGTGTGACCTGCCAAGCCCAGCTTTCTCTATGGGTGTGGGAAGTCTGAACTCAGCTCCTTATACTAGACCAGCAAGCACATTACCTGCTGAGCCATGTCCCTAATCACAAAAAGGCCACTCTGCTTGGAACCAAGACTCCCCAGTCTGTACTGCCCTCCCCTCAGGTGTCTCTCAGTCCCATTCAGTGATGAGCTCTAGCTTCATACTGGAATAGTCTTCTCTTATCCTGTACATCCCATACTGTGGGACATCCTATACGGAATATACACACTCCAACTGATCCTCTTCACTCCCCTCCCCCAGCCTAATGAAGACAGCAGTAACCTGCCCAGTGGCTCTCCTGGGGGTGACTAATTGGTTAATCCTGGGAAGGCCCTTTGAAGATGAAACACCAGTGTTACTCACAGGCTGAAGGCATGCATCTGCCCTAGGCTAGGCCTGAGTCAGCAGAGAATGGTTTCTCACCTGCATACAGGCTGGGCAGCCAGCCTAGGTCCTGCTCAAGGTCAAGGTCAGTCCCACAGGAGGGCACAACAGTACCAACAAAGGGGGATGGAGAGGTCCTGGTGGCCTATGTGGGGTGGGCTGTTCTGAGCCTGAAAACTGAGCCCTATTGAAGTTCACGTGATACAGACTCCCAAAACCACATAGCCAAGAGAACAGTGCATGCGACAAATCTTGTCAAGACAGTATTTCCTGGTCATTGTTTGGGAAAAACATTTTTCCCACAGCAAATTCCTCATGAGCCACAGCTCATCTTTCTCCTATATTCTCAGTCCATGGCTGGTGAGGAGCTGGAAGGGAATGCTGTCTGTCAGCCTCAGGCTAGAGATGTGGGCAGCCTGAGGCTTCCTTGGGCCTTCCCACAAGCTCTTAATGAAGGCAGAGGTGATGGCTGAGACAGGGTCTCACCACTAAAACCAGGCTGGCTCTCCATCTCACTGTGTAGCCCAGGCTACCCTTTCATAACTCTATTGGCCTGGCAATCCCATCTGTCTATGAGAGAATGAAGTAGAAACTAGCCAAGCATGGTGGTGGATGCTGATCATCCCAACATTCAGGAGGTAGAGGCAGAAAAATCAGGAGTTCAAGGAAAGCCGGGGCTACATAAAACTCTGTCTCAAAAAAGAAACGAAGGGAGGGAGGGAGAAAGGGAAGAAGGAAGGAAGGGAGGGAGGGAGGGAGGGAGGGAGGGAAGGAGGGAGGGAGGGAGGGAGGGAAGAAGGAAGGAAGGAAGGGAAGGAGGAAGGGAGGAAGAGAGGGAGGGAGGGAGGGAGGGAAGGATTCCAGGCACTTCTGCTGTCACTTCTAAAGCCACAAGTTCTCATACCCTTTGGCACTTCTATCCTCATGCTAAATGCTCAGGAGCCCAGGGACTCAGAAACATAGAATGGCAAAGCTTTAAAGACAGGTATCTGGATGTGGTGAAGCACGCTTTTAATTCCAGCACTCAGAAGGCAGAGGCAGGTGGATCCCTGTCAGTTCCAGAGCCACATGATAAAATTCTGCCTTCAAATTAAATTAACACGCACACACACACACACACACACACACACACACACACTCCACAATAAACCAGGAGGGGTATGGGTGTCTAAGAGCAGGAAAGGGGACACAGGAGAGTGGGTGACTGAGGCTTGTGCCAGGCCAAGGAGCAAGCACAGCAGGAGAAACCTTCTGTTTGCTTTGGGTGGCTGCAGAGGCGAAGCAGCAGTTTGGAGTGAGCTGCCCAGACTGGCAAGAGAGAAGCCTCTTTTCCCAGTTCTCACACTGCCATCAAGTGGCTCAGTGAACCAGTGCAGGATGCCTGTGACAGCCTAAGGTACCAAGAGGAAGAAGGGATCTAGGGAACTGAGGAGCAGCGGAGAGCACTGAGCCATGTGGTAAATGCCAATCCCTAGCAGTATCTGCAGACGTGTGTACAAGGTTTTTCCCGGCATATGCACAGTGTCTACAAGCCAATTCTCCCAGCACCCTCACCCAGTGCCTGAAGGCCTGTCCTGTGGACTTCCTGCCACATGTGGAGACATCTCTGAAAGCATCAGTACAAAAGCCACTGTCTCAGCAGGGCATGGTGACAAACACCTATGATCTCAGTATGCAGAAGAATCTTCTGCTTTTCATTTTATAGTTATTTTATGAGTATTTTCACTGTGTGTATATCTGTGTGCCATGGGTGTGCCTGGTGCTCATGACAACAGAGAGAAAGAATGAGATCCCCTGGAACTGAAGAGCAGACAGTTGTGAGCTGTCATACGGGTGCTAGGAATTATTAACCTGGGTCCTCTGGAAGAGCAGTCAGCACTTCTAACTGCTGAGCCATCTCTCCAACTGCACAGACAGGAAGATCTTGATCACAAGTTCAAGGCCAGCCTAAACTATATAATGAACCCTGTTTCAAATATGAAAGGGAAGGGGTAAGAAGATAGCTCAGTTGGTGATTTCCTTGTTGTACAAGCATGAGGACCTGGGAAGACTCAGCCCACTGTTGGTGGCACCATTCCTAGGCAGAGGGCCCTAAACCCTATACTAATGGACAAAGTCAGCTGAGTACACACAATCAAGAATATACATTATTTATTTCTGCTCTTGGCTGTAGATGCTACAAGACTGGCTGAAGTTCCTGCCTTGGTTTCTCACCAATGCTGGGCTGTGTTTCAGAATCTGTAACTAAATAAAGCCTTCCTGCTCACAGCAACAGAAATGACACTGGGATACTTAGTTTCCCAGATACCTTTTTATATGTTTGGCTTTTGAAAAAAAGGCTCTTATGGTGGCGTATTCACATTTGGAGTGGGTTCATACTGTCTGTTGCTCTAAACACTTCATTAAGGCATGATTCTACTTTGTAACTAGACATGGGCCACTGTTGGCTTGACAGGAAGTAGCCACAACTACAGGAGCCGGTTCAAACCTCCATCCTACAAACCAAAATGGAGTCAAATTTGGTCACAGTCAGTCTCTCTAGAGTCTAAAGCTGTGCATGTTAACTCAAGGAGCAAGGTAGCACAGAGGCAGGCAAGCACCACTGTGCACACCTATTCATCTCCCAGAACCCACCACTGGCATCTCTTTCCTGTGACTTGTTCACAAGGACCTCTTCTGTTGTTTTGGTTTGATTTCTCCACTATGGAGACCAGCTCAATTTGCAGGTTGAACAAGTGTTCTACTACTGAGCTACATCTTTAGCCCATGCAGGGTGTGTGTGTGTGTGTGTGTGTGTGTGTGTGTGTGTGTGTGTGTGTGTGTGTGTGTGTTCATATGCATAGCTATATGTGCATGTGTAGGCCAGAGGACTACATCAGTACTGTCCTGCAAATACTTTGTTCATTTGACAAGGTCTCCCACTGACCTGGAGCTATAGGGGACTACACAGCCACAGAGAGCCACCTTTCTGGCTTTAGGGAGGGTGAGGGTTTGAACTCAGATCTTCATGCTTGCAAGACAAACATTTTACCAAGTGAGTCATCTCCGCATTCAGATAGGGTCTCCTTAGGTTGTCCAGGATGGCCTTTGGGTTTGTGAATCTTCCTGCCTCAGCCTCTGGAGCAGCTGAGATGGCAGGCCTGAGCCATCTCAAGGACCTCTATTAAAAATTTTAGAACACTAGGCAAGCCAGGTGTAGTGGCGCATACTTAATCCCAGCACTTGAGAGGTAGAGGCTGACAAATCTTCATGTGTTCAAGGTCAGCCTGGTCTACATAGTGACTTCCTGATGATCAGGTAGAGGTACAGAATGGGATCTTCACTCTTAACTAACACACAATACACTAGGCAGACTGCCTAAATTCCCAGCATAAGATAGATCTACCTGGCCTAGTGCAGTATATCTCATTTCCCAGGCCACATCCTACTTCAGAAAATAAAGGATGCTTTCTAAAGAGAGTGCCATCTTATGAATTACAATGCTCAAAACAACACAACATGTAAAGACTCAGCAAATATGACTGTCAGCTCTACCTCTTCAAACATTCTTAACAAGCCAATCACTGTTCTCTGGGATATCAAGTTTAATCTCAAAAACATTTGGTAGTTTGTATCTATCTGTACCACCCCTGCTGATTACACTAATGCTTTTCCTTAAATTCATGTGTTCATACAAAGTGAAGGATGCTGGCCAATGCCCTGTCAAGGAAGGGAGAGGGGTTTGTGGGACTCCACTGCTCCCTGAGGTTTCTAAAAGGCTAACAGTTACTAGATGATGGTGTGAAGACTAATAGGGTTCTTATGTGCCTGTAAATAGCCCCTGATACCATACTGAACACACATAAGACATGGAAGTAGAAGCAGACTAGTGAGGGAAACAGATACCAGGAGTCAGGGGGGACGAGAAAGGGCGATAGGTGGTGATCTGATCAAATATATTATGTATGCATATCAAAATGTCATTATGTATAATTACTAATATGCTAATAAAACATTAAACATGTGTCTGTTCTAAACTTTTCACCCAAGGACTTAAAGGTCTATAAGTGGGGAGGTGGTGACATGGCCCAGTGGGTACAGGCAGCAACTGCTGAACTGATGGCCTAAGTTTCATGGCTGGAACCCACAGAATAAGAGAACTGATTCCTGAAAGCTGCCCTTTGACCTCCACACGCATGCCATGGCATGTACCCCTCCATCACATACAAAAAAATAAATAAACAAACATTTATTTATTTATTTTCTTTTTTCCTTCTCATTTCACTGTTTATTTATACACTTCTAGTGTGAACGGGGTGGGGATCAGAGGACAGCTTTAGGAGTTGGCTGTCTCCTTCTACCATGTGGGTTCTGATTGTCCATTTGGCAGCAAGAACCTTTACTCACTGACTCTTTTCTTTGCTTATTTGTTTATGTAGAGACAGGCTCTCATGTTGCCCAGGCTAGATTCAAATTTGCTATATATCCAAAGCTGGCCCAGGACTGGAGCCCTGAGTGACCAAGCCCAGCTCGATTTCTCTACTCAGATACTCTGGATTTAACAAAGAAAGACAGATCATTTTCCTGGTCATGTTAGTGCTTCCATGGAACTGGATGCAGGGAGCTACCCAGAAATCACTGCTCTTCCTAGCTCACGGGTCACAAAGAATCACCAGGCATTATCTCAGGTACTCCCTAACATGTCAGTAGTGGCCTCTAACAGTAATGGCCATATCTATGCAACAGCAGAGAATTTATTTGAAAAGTGCTTTTGTTTTGTTTACTAGACTCAAAATAACCAATTTTTTTTTAATTTTTAATTTTATTTTTGTTGTTCTGAGACAAGGTCTCACTATGTAGACCTGGCCTTGCTACGTACACCAGGCTGTCCTTGAACTCAGAAATTGTCTGCTTTTGTTGGAATTAAAATCATACGGTACTATATCCATTTTGTGCATATATGTGGGATGTATGTTTGTATGTGCAGATATATTCATAGGCACATGGAAGCTAGAGGGCCACCTCAGGTGCTGTCTACTTTTTCATTTCCCCTTGAGACCTCTCAGTGGCCTCGGACTTGTGAAGCAGGCTGGGCTGGTTGACCAGTGAACAGTTTCCCAACCAATCTATCTCTCCAGAACTGTATCTGGCATAGTACAGCATGTAGCAGCTAACAGCATTGCTATGGAATAATGCTCTTGTAGACTACAAAAATTTGTCACTTGGATTGGTTTAATAAAACACTGATTGGCCAGTAGCCAGGCAGGAAGTATAGGCAGGATGGCCAGACTAGAATTACAGGAAGAGGAAGGGCAGTCAGGAGAGATGCCAGCCACCCACCAAGCAGGCAGGACATGTAAAAATGAGGCAACAAGCCATGAGCCACATGGCAAAGCATAAATAGAAATATGGGTTAATCTAAGTATAAGAGTTAGTTAGTAACAAGCCTGAACTAATGGCCAAGCATTTATAATTAATATTAAGCCTGTGAGTCAGTTATTTGGGAAGCAGCTGCTAGGTATTTAGGAGTTGGTGGTGGGACAGAAACTTTTGACTACACAGCAGCCCTTAGCTAATCCAGTCTTTTGAAAGGCAGCCTCAAAGACTCTTTCTGTATGTAATATAAGAGTGTCTGGCATGAACAAGAACCCTAGATGACTGCCACACAGTCGGGTCATGGCCTGAACTATTTTTAGATAGAGTAGCACCTCCAGGTGTCCACAGTAAAGCTTTGATAGATCTATCCTTGCCACAGTTATCTTCTAATTTCTCTTCCTATCATTATTTTGCCATTAAAATATTTTGTTCCAGGCTTGGTAGCACATGCCTGCAATCTTAGCTAATCGAAAGCAGAATTCGGAGGCTTGAAAGTGAGGCTTTCCTGGGCTACAACATAAGCCCAATGCTAGTCTCCACTATATGTCAAGAGCACCTCAGGTAAGTAAATAAAAGTAAAAGTAGCCAGGCATGATGGCAAATGACTTTAATCTTGAGGATGTGGCTCAGTGGTATGTGAAGCTCTGGGTTCAATCCCCAGTACCATGAGGTACATGGGGTAGTGTGTGTGTGTGTGTGTGTGTGTGTGTGTGTGTGTGTGTGTAATTTGGTTAGGTAGTGTGAATGATGGTGGTTTCTTGTTTCATTTCATGTCTTCCTGAGGCCAAATAAAATCAATAACTATATCTCACCAGCTCTTTTCCTTTCTCACCGCATATGGGGAATGGCTAATACAAGCAAAGCCAGTAGGATTTTGTCAACTAGAAGTTGTGGTGACATATTTTATATTTAATAAAACCAGCCTGGAATATCAGAGAATAGAATCACCCACAGTCAAGCCATGTGGGTCAGAGAGTGGTAACTCACATCTTTAATCCCATCACTCAGGAGACAGAGATCTTTCTGTATTTCTGTGCATCCAAAGCCTAACAACCAAACAGTAGTAGCTCACACCTTTAATCCTAACTCTAGAATTATGATGCAGAGTTGAACCTAGAAGTAAAACAACTGGGCAGAGAAGATATTTAAGGCAGGTGAAGGCAGAAATTCATTCATTCTGTAAGAGTGACCAGCCAGGCAGGACTCTTGAAGATAGATAGCATTTACCCTGTTCGACCTGAGAAGTTGACTGGGTGAGAATTGGCTGTGGTCTGTTTCCTATCTCTGATGTTCCAGCTTTTCCCTAATATCTACCTCTGGGTTTTTATTAAATACCAAACAGAATTTGTGCAAGAAGTATTTTGTCAGGGCTGGAGAGATGGCTCAGAGGTTAAGAGCGCTGACTGTTCTTCCAGAGGTCCTGAGTTCAAGTCCCAGCAACCACATGGTGGCTCACAACCATCTATGATGACATCTGGTACCCTCTTCTGTATACATAATAAATAAATAAATCTTAAAAAAAAAGAGAAGTGTCTTGTCAAAACTGGTTCCTTCTAAAGCAGAGTAGGAACATAAGGCCCTAGATTTAAGATTAGCCTAACATGGTGTCCATGCTGTAATCCCAGCATTTGGGAGGCTGAGGAAGATGGGTAAGAGTTCTGTGGTCAAGCTGAGCAAACACATAAGATCAGAAAGAAAAAAGGGAAGGAGGAAGGAAGAAGCTGAATAGAGCAGCATACACTTGTGATCCCAGCATTTGGATATTAGAGGCAGAAGAATCAGTTCAAAGTTATCCTTAGCTATATAGCAAGCTCAAAGCAACTTAAACTATATAAGATACTATCTTCTCTCCTCCCCACTCCAAAAAAGGGGGGGGGACTAGAGAGGTGACCCAGTTGTTAGGTGCACTTACTGATTCCAGCATCCATATCAGAAGGCTCACAATTGCCTGTAACTCCAGCTCCAGAGGACCTGTCATCCTCTTCTGGCCTCAAGTGTACCTGCATGTACATGGTGTGCTTAGGCACACATACACACTAAATATTTTTCTAAAGAAAGGATGCAAGAGGCAGCAGGACAATTTTAAGGGGCTTTACTGGATCCAGCTGCCCAGGCTCAAGTCCTAGATTGCTTGCACTATGCACCCAGCTGACCTCAGAACCATCACCCATCAGATTTCTGTGGACCCACCATATGCTTGCAAAACTTCCACGGGCTCAAGCTGAAAACTTGGAAGAAATGAACCCAGTGTTTCTGCATAGGAACAATGAGAAAGCACACCTTATTTTGAGTCTTTGTCCTGCCAGCCAGCTCCTAAGTCACAAGGGAACTTTCTTTTTTTTTTTTTTTTTTTTAAACTTTATTTATTTATTATTTACTTATTTATTTGCCTTGGTGTTTGCCTGGAACTGGAACTACAGACAGTTGTTAGCTGCCATGTGGGTGCTGGGAATCGAACCCGGGTCCTCTGGAAGAGCAGATGGTGCTCTTAACCGCTGAGCCATCTCTCCAGCCCCACAAGGGAACTTTCTAACTAGCTCTCATAAATTAACCTATTTCTATTCATTTACTTTCTGCCTCTTTGTTGCCTTTATTACATCATCTCTGTAGTATAACCTGCTTGCTCTTGTTCCTCACAACTCCCTTTCTTCTTCCCAGCATCCTTGGTGCCTGGAAATCCTGCCTAGCTATTGGCTGTTCAGCTTTTTATTAAACCAACCACAGTGACACATCTTCACACAACGTAAGGAATATTCCGCATCACACCCTTATGGCTGCAGATCAAATACACCAAGCTTAGTCTTCTCTGACATCTCCTAAGATAACCCATGCCTGTCACACACATCATGGCCAAGAGATGTTTCTTAAATCAATGGTGTGAAGTAATTCTGAGAGAAAAGAGAAAAGTTGGACGTGCTTGGTACAAAAAATAATTTAAGGAAGCCAGGGGTAGTGGTACATGCCTGCAGTCCCAGCACTCATGATGTAAGACTTGCCCTAGCCTGGGGCTATAGTGTAAAACTACACACACACACACACACACAGCCAGTAGCTTCTAGACCTGGCCAGCCAGTCTTCAAGTCCTACTCAACCACCAACTACCACAAAGGCCATGATTCATATTCCTGGTGCTCTGGGATTCTCAGCATTCCAGAACCCTGCACACAATGGCAGTGTTTGTGGCAACTCAGAGCAGACTGGGAAAGTTTTAAATGTCCAAATGAATGATGCAGAAAGATGAGGCAAGAAGCATAAGCCAAGAGGCAGAAGAGGGGTGAGGGCAGCCATCTAGGACTCTGTTGTCCTTTAATAAAAAGGGTTACATCCAAGCACAAACGTCAAGAGCTGTCTGTCAGAAGGTGAGATGTGTTAAGAATGTGCAGACTCATGAAGTTCCAGCAGGGAAGACTGGGTGTGGACTGTTGATTTTATTCAGGAACTCCCTCCCTATTGGTGGCTGGAGAATGTTGCCTGCTCAGTTCAGATGAGCTGGTTAAAATGGCATCAGAAGGTACATTAAGTCCTTAGAAACCAAGCTCCACATTGAAGGCCAGACATGTTGTAAAGGCCCTGGGTCTGTTGATCCCTGAAGGGGACACTGTCCTAAGCTCTTCCTCTGCAGTGCTATACCCACATTACTTGCATTCTGTGTTGGATTTAGAAAGTTGTGGCTTTGCCCCAGACCCTGACTTCCATGTTTCATCTGCAATGGACCGGGGGCCAATAGTCCCATTCCCCTGGGATGGCAAGAAAGCAGCACCCAGGCTGAGGGTGTAGCTCAGTAGCAGAGCATTTGCCTAATACACACAGGTTAATAAGGTTAAGTCAGGAGTAGTCAGGAAGGTGAGACAAGGGGATCAAAAGCCCAAGGCCATTCTCTTCCAAGTTCAAGACCAGCCCAAGCTACAAAAGACCCACAAGACCCTCTCTCAAAAATAAATATAGGAAGCTCCATTTTGTAGGTGAGGAAACTGAGTCCAAGAGGCAGATACTAAGCTCTTTCAGTGACAGTGGGAGGCCAGCCTGGCAGGGGGACAGATAAACAGTCGTCCATCAGCATGGAGGACATCAAGCCATTTTGCCTGCCCCTTCCACACACACCCATGACACTGTTGTTTCCAGATTCTGATTCCTGGAAGTAGTACCATTAAAAGGAGCGGCTCTGCCTGTGCCTGACATCCCACATGAAGTGGATCCCAGAGCTGACTCGTCTTCACATGCCCACCCCTCCCCAGCATCCATCTGTGTTCCTGTACTTCTGACTGCCCTAGCTCAGCTCTTCTGAGGACCCAGAGCTACTGGACAGCTTCACCCCTATGAGGATGAGGTTGTCATCTCCCCACTCCTACCCTGCCTACCCTTCAGCAAATCATCCTGTCTAAAACTTCAGCCCTTTGTTCCTTGTTTAAAGCTCTGCTCCTTAACCACACACTGACACACTGTGACAACTGCTTTTGCCCAGGGCTCTTTCATCTGTGCCCAGTCCCAAAATGAAAGAAACCATCAGTCTTTCAGAGTTTACAGCAAACATGCAGCAACAGTAACCACCCTTGAGTTCCCCATCCTGGCTCAGCCTCTCAGCTCCTGATCAGATTTCTGTCCTGGCCCCGTTCTTGCTCAACTACAATTAGCTTTTATTCTGTCTCTAACTGGATGGGGGACAGAGCAATTGTCTGTTGTCTGCTGCAGTGTCCTATGCATAGAAAGCCCTGTTAAGTATTGGCTGAATAATAATAATTAAAAAAAATCTAATGATGTACTTAAATATGGACATCTACTATGTGTTTAGGTGTCCCTAGGGATAAGAGGTGGAATGGCCAGCACATTGCAGTACCTAGATGTGACACCAGGTGGCACAAAAGCACACAGAAAATTTGCTTCAGACAGGCAGGAAGGGCTTGTCATTTCTGTACAGGGTCTAAGAACAGCTGCCAGCAGGGCACATTGGAATTACTAGGTTATCCAGAGACAAGTACTATGGGGCATGTGCTCATGCAGGTCCAGATCTAGTGTCCAAAAGAATGGCAAGGTCTTCTATACAGTATATCTTTGCTTAGGGAGCCCTATTTTTTTTCTCCATGCCCACCCCTCCCCAGCATCTATCTGTGTGCTGGCCTTTGCCAGGTTGGATGTCATCCACCTGCACTATGGAGCAATCTGCTTTCTACTGGCCAGTCCAGTAAGAATTTCATGCAAGAACACACACACTCAAGATGACACAACTAATTTCACACTCACATTGGAGGTGAGAAGCTGTCTTTCGTAGAGACGGAGAGGTGTCTTCTGCCGTTCCCTCTCCCAGGAGCATGAGGTCAGGTCTGCAAAGCACTTTCCTCATCCTCCCAGGGAGAAACTGTGTTGTGTAATTTTGTGAATAAACTCATCTAATCTAGCTAGATTATAGAGAAAATTTAATTTATTTAAAATCTTGAACATTTTAAAAGTGGTACTGAGTTGTTATGCTCCAGACTTTCAACAGTGACTAGGTATTATCAGTATCTCACTCTATAACCAGGCTTTCCTATTGGTGGTTCCCAATAGGTCACTTTTAGAGATCCTAGTCTAGTGTCTACTCTCACACTGGCCTTCAGACACCACCCCCACCCCAGACACTACTATACAGAGTCCCTTACCTACTGGTGCTAGGGCAGGGCTTCTTAACCTGGAATCTGAGATACTTTCCATGCTGCAAGTCAGGATGTAAATGGGCAAAGGCCATACAGCTCTTTCTTAGACGTTAACCTAAAAGGTTGATATGCTTTCTAGGTAGTCACCAAAATCAACAGTATTCAGTTCTACAAACATACACCAAGCCAAACGTTCTCCAAACCCTTTAATATAGCTGAAGCACAAGCAATAAACACTTTTTTTTTAATGTTAGAATATTTGTTGTCAGGAACATATACCAAATCCACCACCATTTCTTCAGCAGTTCATTTCATCCATACTCTGGTCCATAAGGTGATTCACGGTGGACAATGGCATAAATACCACACTTGCTAGAGATAAAATGAACACAACACCTGGACCTTGCCTAAGTATACACACTACACTATGAAGGGTATTTATACTACCATTCCAGGCAGTCCAATTAAAATGTTTCCAGTCAGAAAATATGGGGGCACTCACCAATACTTTTGCCCAAAGCAGCATGGCAACATGTTGTAACATACATGTTCCCTACTGCCCCTGCCAACACTCAAACTGTTTTTATACTACTTGAGTGTTATGTCTTTGACCAGCACCAAGTCTTCCTGGTTTCATTATTTAACTTGAGGTGAAAATAGTGTTCTGCACTTGTTTTTGTAGAGGAAAGTTTGTTTCTCCATAAACATTGCTAGTGTTCAAAAGTGACAGTGCTGAAGCCCTACTTTGGTCACTTACATTCTGTCTTAGCTTGATTGGCCTTTAAGCAAAGACACTGCCAGAGGAGCTAGGACCCCCATCCCAGTACACACTGCAGAACAAGCAGTGTCCTGTCACTCACTTTCTCAGCTCCACTCTCCCTTTGGTCCTCTTATCCATCTGGGTAGATGCAGGACTTTCTTGGCAGCGTAGTACATCTCTAGCTAGTCACCAGTATGATGCTTGGGACTGGAGATCCTACTAGCAAAACTCAGCCAGCATACTGTAGCATCATGCCCCAAAACACACATAGCTACCTAGAAGGCATTGTTGAAGGGTCTAGAATCTGGAAAGGGCCTAGAGATGGTCTCAAATGTATGCCTCCACGCCTAGCATTCCACCAGAAAATACTAGAGTAAGGGTCTTGACAACTGTCTCAAGCTTTATCTGCATACCAACCAGAGGCAGAAGGTTATAGTTAAAGACTCATTTTAGGTTCTTCCTACTACACTACCATCCAAAAGAACCTATGGAAAAGGTGAGGAAAGCCAAAAGAAGTATAGGACCTGGAGGTGGACAAGCTGCCCCATAATGCTGCTCGGTGAACAGATACCAGAATAGACCACATGTCTTCACTCTTGATTCAGAAACAGCCCATGTCCAGGTGAAGTGTTGCTATCTGAGAAGAGGTCCCACCTGCTTCACCCAAGTTTCTAGTCAAGATGATACTCCACTGTCACTGTATAAGATAGTTTGACTAAAGATAGTCTACGAGGATTGAAGAGATATACTGTTAAAAGCAAAAATGAAATCAACACCTTCACAAGTAGACCATCAAAACTGCCTTAAAGACAAGTTTCGGGTTAATTGACACAATAGTAACAGAATCACTTTAGTAACAACTGACAAACAAGTTATTCCACTTAGAGGTTTAATTGAGAAATACCAAGTCAGGCAAACATGCAAACTGAGAATATAAACAAGTGCAGAGCCTGGTTGTTCTGAAATAATCATCAGCTATCAGCTGGGGATGGACCTGAAGACACTCAACAGAACCACCGTGCTATAAAGGGATGCCCATAGATGAGCAGACTGGTCCTCTCAGTCTATAAAGAG
>PVIH01001828.1:0-11944 GCA_004025045.1 Sigmodon hispidus
CCTTGGTGTTTGCCTGGAAGGATTTTTAAAAAATTTTGAGATAGGGTAGCTGCTCTGTTAAGATAGCTTTGGTGCCTTTACCTTCTGAACTATCTAACCAGCTACTATAAATCAATCTCTCTCTCTCTCTCTCTCTCTCTCTCTCTCTCTCTGAGATAGGGTTTCTCTGTGTAACAGCCCTAGCTGTCCTGGAACTCCCTCTGTAGACCAGGTTGGCCTTGAACTCACAGAGATCCACCTGCCTCTGCCTTTCTCCTGAGTGCTGATATTAAAGGCATGTGCCCCTACATCCAGCATTAAAAAAGGGTACATTTGTATATTTAAAATGTTTTTATTATTCAGAAAACAGCAATAACTGAGGATTGAGATACTTAATGCAGTCATGTTGAGTCATTTGAAGAAATAAGTCCGTTCTATGAGAAATAAAGCAAAATGCTGCTCCCATGAGACTCGTACAGAAATGTGAAGTTTTCACATCCTTGGGTCTGGAGAGATGATTCAGTAGCTAAGAGCATTTGCTTCTCTTGCAGAAGGTCCAGGTTTGGTATCTTGCACCCACATGGCCATGTACAAATATCTGTAATTCCACTTCCAGGAGATCTGGCACCCTCTTCTGAACTCTATGGGCACTGCACGCAGGTGATACATATACACACAAATAAGCAAAACACTCATACATACATAACACATGGTATGTTACAGGCCGAACAGGGCTGTACAGAGAAACCTTGTCTCAAAAAGCCACCCTACTACCCCCGAAAGAGAAGAGATACACTAGTTATTAAAGAGCTAAACATGAAAAACTAGAACAATTGTGTATTATTGCAAACGTCCAGGGGACTCTCTTTCTAGAAAACAACAATACCTGGGAGCCAGGAAGAAGGTCTTATGGATGCTGCAGCAGGTTTATGCACAGACCCCTGTGTTCCACCCCCAATACCACAAAGCCAAAAAAAACAAAAAAAAAAAAAACAAAACCCAAAGATGTCACTATATTTCAGAGTTTTATAGTCATGGCAATTCAATAAGACATTAAGTTGGGGAGGTATAATATAAGAACAAAGGCAGAGACTAGGAACATGGCTTAATTGATAGCATGTATCTAGTATGCACAAAACCTGGGTACCAACCCCATCAGCACATAAACCTGGCATAATAGTGCACACCTGTAATCCCAGCATTCAGGGCATGAGGATCAGGAGTACAAGGCCATTCCTTGTTACAAGAGAATTTGAGGCTAGCCTGGGTTATAGGAGACCTTGTTTCAAAACTCTAAAAAAATAAAAAGGAAAACACAGCTGGAGGAGCTGGAAGAGCGTTGGCTCAGCAGTTAAGTTCTTGCTGCTCTTCTGGAGGACCTGAGACTGATTCTCAGCACCCAGGTTGGGCATCCCACAACCACCAGTCACTCTAGATCCAAGGCAGAAGTACCTGGGCTTTGCTGAGGTCCACTGAGGTAAGGCTTCTTTCTCTCAGTTAAAGGAATAGAACCTGGGGCCAAGCAGACATGTGATACACATACATACAAGAAGGAAAACACTTACACACAAGAATAAAGATAGTTAATTCAAGCAAGTCAATCACATACCCCTTCAAGAAATCTAAGTCACCCGAATGAATACATGTTGTGCTAGCTAGTCTTACTTTGACACACAATCTAGAGTTATCAGAAAGAAAGGAACTCATTTTAAAAATGCCTCCATTAGATCTGGCTATAAGACATTTTCTTAATTAGTGGTCAATGGGAGGAGGTCTGGCCCATTGTGAATGGTGCTATCCCTGGGCTGGTGGTCCTGGGTTCTATAAGAAAGCAGGCTGAGCATGGGTATTAAGCAAATAAACAGCATCCTTCAAGGCCTCTGTATTAGCTCCTGCCTCCAAGTTCCTTCCCTATTTTAAGTTTCTGTCCAGACTTCCTTCAGTGAACAGCGATATGGAAGTATAAGCCAAATAAGCTCTTTCTTCCCTGGCTCTGCTTTTGGTCAAAGTGTTTCATTATAGCAACAGTAACCTTAACTTGTGGGCAGAGTTTTTCTGACTGCCAATTTTCAAAAAACACAGAATATTCCTATTAATAAGAAATGCTCAGCCAGTAGCTCAGCCATGTTATTAGCTAACGCTTACATTTAAATTAGCCTATATGCCTTATCTATGCTCTGCCTCCAGGCTCAGTACCTTTTGTCAGTACAGCATGACCATTTTGTTTCTCTCTGCATCTGCCAGCAACTCCTCTGACTCCGCCCTTCTTCATCCCAGAATTCTCCTAGTCTGGCTCTCCTCAATCTCTTCCTGTTGACCAATCAACTTTTTATTAACAATTATTGACACATTTTCTTTTTAAATTTAATTTTATGTGCATTGGTATTTTGCCATGGAAATGGAATTACAGACAGACTCCCCTCTCTCTAATGGGATTTGGTGTCTCTTCTGGCATGCAGGTATTTGTGCAAATAGAGTGCTAATGTACATAAAATACATATATAAATAAAAAGTAAAGAAATAAAAAGGCTTCCTTTGGTTGTACGTGTTAGTTTTGCGCGTGAAAGCAAATATGTACTATCAAGGCCACACACTAGAGTTTATTTAAGAGAGTTTCCAGGCGGGTGCAGAAGCAGGAGAGCAGGACAGACCATGGGCAGAGAGAAACTGGAGCATGGGCACGCAGTCTCTTTTAAGAGAAGGGGCGTGTACAGATATGCGGCACGAGTTCAGGGAGGTGCTTCCGTACACAGTGGCACAGGGTTTACGCAGCCATGCCCAGGGGCATACCTCCATTCAAGGTGCATCCCACCTGAACTGAGTTGGCTCAGCTACGTGGAATGCCAGGAATCCTTACAGATCACCATTTTGTTTATTATAAAAAGAAAACCAGGTTTATTGGGAGGGGGAATGGACATAGTGGACATGGTTGTCATGATCTTCCTGCTGACACAGGGACAGAGATGTCTGTTGGATTCTTTAGCTCATCTTGCTTGTAGAATAGAGGATTTGAGTCACAGGGCTGTGAATTTTGTTTCCTGGAGCTCGGAAAAAATATGGGTTAGTGAGATAACTTTGGGAAGTGATAATATAGTGAGTGGTATACTCTGCTAGTTCTGGAGATGGAAAAAGGTTTTTGGAGAGGGGATAGGAAATGGTCTGTTTTACCTGCATTGACTTTGTTTCTTTTGGTCCTGGGAAGGGGTAATTTGTTTTACCTGTATTGACTTTGAAAATGGCTCTTGAAGCAGCAGCTGTGGAAGTGGGGTGGGTTGAACCAAAATACCTTGGAGCTGTTTGTTGACCTTCATCTTAGAAGCAGCCTGGAATGGAAAACTCAGAGACGGGGGATTTTAGAGAAATGATTTATATTTGGTGGTCTACCTGGGAGACTGAAACTGACAGGTTGAAGCAAGGTGAATAGAGGTGGCTAGAGCAGTTGGCAGTCTAAATTTAGGTGAAATGTTATTTGCTTTTTATTTTGACAATGGAGAAGCTAGAAAGAGAAGTGAGACCCCAAAGCTCTTGCCTGCAGAACTGTGAGTATATGGCTTTTAGTGTCCACAGGGAGATGGACTGCTTTGATATTATTATGACTATTCAAGGCTCCCTCTTTGCAATGAGGGTGGTCAGCTTAGGGAAGCCTTGGCTGCACTAACTGCTCACAGTCAGACCTTAGATTAGTTGGGAGTGATCTCTGTGTAATGTCTCCTTGCCACTCAGGACTGGGAGAACACACACTTAGACCAGCATTCCCTTGATGGAGTTCTTTTTTATCTCTGCTTGGATTTCCCACCTGCCTCTAAGATGACTTGCCATGGGCCAAAACACTTTCTTTATTAACCAATGGTTATAAAGCGTGGTATTAAGCATATTTACAGCATAAAGAAAGATATCCCACATCTCTTCTTATTTTCTGTCTAATCAAAAAGGAAGGTTTTAATTTTAACACAGTAAAATTACGTATAGCAAAACAGTTATCATAAAACAAGAATTTTAGTTACAATATCTAGTTTATTTGTATTTAGCAAAATTAAAGAAAATATTCTTTTTTTTTAAAAAAAAAAACCACTTTTTATTTATTTATTTATTTGCCTTGGTGTTTGCCTGGAACTGGAACTGCAGACAGTTGTTAGCTGCCATGTGGGTGCTGGGAATCAAACCCGGGTCCTCTGGAAGAGCAGACGGTGCTCTTAACCGCCATCTCTCCAGCCCCTAAAGAAAATATTCTATCATCTATCTTTGTGAGGCTAAAGTTTACTATCTAATTTACCTTTTATTATAACTAAGGAAAACTATACTTATAACTATCTAGACTTCAACTCCATCAAAGACCACAGAAAGACATAATATTACTTGAGTAAAAATAAGTTCATTGTAAGCAACTTCCAAAATTCTAGAAATAGCAGAGACATTTGGCTGCGTGGACAGTTACCCAAAGTTCTTCTGTAATATTTGGGCGTTCATCTTCAGCCAACAGGCCTAGAGTCTCTGGCATACCTTTAAGTGAAGCAGAAAATTTGAAGGACTATACCACCTATTTTGGCAAAATTTATCAGTCACTTCTCCCTGTGTCTTGTCAAATGTCTGGCAGTCTCCGTGAGGCAGGAACCTAAAGGACCATCTTGGCTTGCTCTGGCAAAGTTCAGAAGTCACCTTCCTACAGGTCCTGCATGTCCAGTTTATACTGTCATGCAGTTGAGCTAAAAGTAGTTTTTTGCCTAGTGTCTAAATTTTGCCTTAAGGAAAGAAAACTCCATATGAAGTTTCTTCAGTGCCCATCATCCTCTTAAAGTAGATTGATTCTGTTAGGAACAGACATGTTTCACTTTCCAGAAAAGTTCTTAAAACATTTTAAATGCTATATTCTATAGGTCTTTGAAGTGTTTGAAGATTACCTATTTAATTAAAATATATCTTTATATATCTAAAAGAAATCTAATATGACTCTATGCTTGATTATCATAGATGATTAACTATTAATCCATATTTCTTAATTATACATTATAATTTTAAAGTAATTGCATAAACATAATTCCTTAAACAAGAGTTGAAATATGCATACCGTATAACAATTGACCTTAAATTTGTATCAATAAACCAAAATTCATACCAATGTAAAGTATTTTGAGATTAATAGTTGTTTTTTGGATCAAAGTAGATTCAATAATTTATCTTTTTTCATCATTTCTATATTATATCCCCCTTTTTTTCCTTAGAAAGAGATTGACTATGACCAATAACCATTTACAATGAAAGCAAATATTTATAAACAGTATTTTGGGAATTTGAGCATAGCTTTCCATACTACTTTCTGCCTATTGGGGGCACTGGCAAGCTTATGGGAATCCTGAGAAAATTTAGAATTATGGTTAAATCTTGGCAGTAGTAGTTGTCTGTGAGACTGTATCATGTCAGTCAGTTGCCTTCAGGGGGTCTTGGTTGATCAAACCATATTAGCCTGGAAACAATCAACAGGTTCTCATTTTCTGTGGAAACAAAAGCAGAACCTCCTTCCAAAGTGACATATCTCCTTTGACCAAAATTTAAAAATCAAGATACCTTTAAAATCTGTATGTTGGTCTAATTTAGGAGCCTTTATAATCAAAAGCCTTTCTGCAGTTAGGTCATTAACAGTTAAAAAAAATTAAAAGAAAATACTATAACATACATAATCCAGACTCTGTATTTTCCATCTTTATGTGGCTATTTTGTAATATTATTTTTACTGTCTCTTTTAAGATTTTGCTTATTTATTTTTGGTTTTTTGAGATAGGGTTTCTCTGTGTAGCTTTGGAGCCTGTCCTGGAACTCACTCTGTAAACCAGGCTGTCCTCACACTCACAGAGATCAGCCTGCCTCTGCCTCCCAAGTGCTGTGATTAAAGACATGCACTATCACCACTCAACTAAGACCTTATTTAGTTTTTAAAAACTTTTTTTATATGACATACTTTTTTAAAATTCTAAGCCTATGTACATTTTCAGACATATTGTAACCTGTTTAGAGGTTTTCTCCATCTGAATCGGTGTTATTGCATTTTTTAAATCATATTCTGACCAGGAGACTTTTTGTTAAACTTTGAAGTGCTGCTTTGGCTACTGGCAAAGGCAGCAAAGCCACCTTGCATGCTTTTTTTTTTTCAACATGGCCTAAGAGTTACACTTACCTCCCTAATTCTGGGAAGCAGTATTAAATAATATGGAGCTGTGCTCCAAAACCAACAAGCAGTGGCTGGGAGAAGCCTTTCTGTACTACAGCCCAGTAGAGAGAATGTGGGAATTGGCCATGCTTCTCATTTTATGGTGGCTGGTGGCTGATGGCTGGCTACATCTCCCAGGCAGTTGCTGGGAGATAAGTCTCTGTGCTTCTACTGGCATGAGACTGTGAGACTGTGAGACTGTGAGACTGTGGCTCGGAAGGAAGCTCACTGTGGCTCTGTTTCTGTGTATTCAGAATCTTTTGAAGCCTCTTCACTGTTCCACATTGGGCGCTATTTGTAGTCTGAAGTTTCTGGTCTAGCCTACAGTTCTGCAGCCACTTAATCCCAAATAATCACACAAAGGCTTAGATTAATTACAAATTGCTTGGCCTATGGCTCAGGCTCATTATTAACTAGCTATTACAACTTAACCCATTCTTAGTAATCTATGTACCTGAGTCCTGTACAAGAGCAGCAAATGTTCTTAACCATTGGATTGCCTCTCTAGCTTGTATTTTTTAATCCTTATCAACAAAACAAAGGACCTCAAAGAGGGAATGTCAGATTTCCTGGTCACACTGCCTCAGTCACCCGAGGGCTGGGAATACATCAAGCCTTGCTCTCCTTGGTAGTTTTAGAGAACACCGAGGAATGTGTGCTCTGTGTGACTGCCAGGCTTTTTAACTTCCTTTCTGTCTGTACAAAGTGGAGACTTGGAGATTAGGTTACATCACTAGACTCCTTTTATTCCAGAATGGGGCACTTTGCCAAATAACTCAGAACTGAGCATGTTCTCTGTATTTGTTTCCAAAACATTTGAAGGGTGTAGTAAGAGCTTTCTGGTCTATTCAGACTGAGGTCCAGATCTGCAGTCATGAAGCTGCTTAACCCCAAATAATTATACAAAGGCTTATATTAATTACAAGATGCTTGGCTTATGGCTCAGGCTTATTACTTGCTAGTTCTTTTAACTTAATCCATTTTCATTAATCTGTGTATAGCCACATGGCTCATGGCTTACCTGTGAATCTTTACATCTTTCTTCCTTGGACAGCAGCTCTCTCTCTTGACTCCGCCCTCCTCTTTTTTCTATGCTTCCATTTCCCACCTGCCTATCAGATGGCTTGCCATAGGCCACAGCTCACAGCATCTCTCTTGATTTTTTTAAATATTTTTTTAAACTTTATTTATTTATTATTTATTTATTTATTTGCCTTGGTGTTTGCCTGGAACTGGAACTACAGACAGTTGTTAGCTGCCATGTGGGTGCTGGGAATCGAACCCGGGTCCTCTGGAAGAGCAGACGGTGCTCTTAACCGCTGAGCCATCTCTCCAGCCCCCGTTTGTTTCGTTTTTGAGACAGTCATACTATGTAGTCCGGGATGGTCTTGAACTCATACAATCCTCCTTCCCCAGCTTCTGAAGTGCTGGGATTATAAGTGTGTACTACTATACCCAACGAAGTTGATATTCAGACAGTATGCATATTTTTCTTGAGGTTGTAGGGACTGAACCTGTGGCCTTATGCATCGTAGGCCGGTGCTTCACCCTTGAATATACTCCTCCCACAATGACAGGACACTTGAAGTCCTTTCCTATGAATGAGGTCCACACCACATTCCAAATCTCAGATTCTGTCTTTTGTTTTGTAAGTTTCTCTTTCCACCTCCAACCTGGTGCTGGGGATTACATGTGCTGTCTAACCCCGGTACAACTGGGCTATAGCTGTATGAAATTCCCCAGAATCACAGAAGCTAACACATCTCCCTAAAACCTTCTATTCTCCGGAGTGCTATGATTTCAGGGATGAGTCATCACACACAGCCCAAATATGTGTGTGTGTGTGTGTGTGTGTGTGTGTGTGTGTGTGTGGTGAGAGAGAGAGAGAGAGGGAGAGGGGGAGGGGGAGAGGGAGGGAGAGGGAGAGAGGGAGAGAGAGAGAGAGAGAGAGAGAGAGAGAGAGAGAGAGAGAGTTGAGTTGTATACAGGTTCACATGGGTGATGATTGTATGTGTGTACCAGTGAATGTGTATGTGTGTGCATGCTTTTGAGTGGAGACTAACTGCCGTGGAAAGCCCTTTTGTACACTGTGAAGATTTGCTGCTGGGATTGATTTAATAAACAAGCTGACTGGACAGCTGTTGAATAGCATACAGTTAGGCGGAAACACCAAACTAAAAATGAGAGGATGCGGAGGGTGGAGGAGGTCAGACATACAAGATAAAGGGATAGAGGCAAAGGCCACCAGCCTCAGGGATAAATACATGGATTAATAGAAATGGGTTAGGTTGTAAGAGCTAGTTAGTAACAAGCCCATGCTATCGTCTGAGCACTCTGTAATTAATATAAGCTTCTCTGTGTTTATTTGAGACCAGGTGGTTGGGATAGAAAAGTTCTGCCGGGCTGGAGAGATGGCTCGGAGGTTAAGAGCACTGACTGTTCTTCCAGAGGACCTGAGTTCACTTCCCAGCAAAACCACATGGTGGCTCACAACCATCTATGATGAGGTCTGGTGCCCTCTTCTGCAAAACTGTATGCATAATAAATAAATAAATCTTTAAAAAAATTAAAAAAGAAGAAAAGTTCTGCCTTTGTTTATGACTAAAGGTTGATGTTTTGTGTCTCTGTATCACTTTCCAGCTTATTATTTGAGACAGGCTCCGGGCTGATCCTGGAGCTCACTAATTCATCTAGGCTGGCTGGCCAGTGAGTTCCAGGACTACCTTCCAGTGCTAGGGTTATAGCCACTAGCCAGGCTTTTTTGTGCTACTGGGGATCCAAAACTTAGATCCTCAGGCCTCCACAACAAGCCTCCCATCAATTGAGCTATCCTCCAAGCACCCCCAAATGAGATTTTAGCATTTATTATTACTTACAAGTTTGTATATATGTGTGTGTGCCTTGTGTAGTGTGGGTACCCTTGGAAGCCAGAAGAGACCTTTGAATTTCCTGGAGCCAGAGTGGCTATAAACTGCCTGGGGTGGGTGCTAGAATCCAGACTTGGGTCCTGTAGAAGAGCAGTGCATTTTTAAACCCCTGAACCCTCACTTTAGCTCCACATTTGCTTTGACATGAACCAGGAAGATCCCATTGCTTTCCTGTTCAAAGGTTCCTCTGACTACTTTATGGGTCCAATTTACATGCTGCTCTAAATAGACCATTTCTAGTCACTCTTCGTAGAGAGGGCAATGGCAAACCAAAGAAATGAGTTTACCCAAATAAGGCTTGGTGAACTGGTGACTTGGGGGTGGGGTGACTCACAGGAACATGAGTGTAGGCTTATTTACAGGAGCCAGGGCCACTGCCAGCAGCTGGATCACTGAGAAGAACCTGGGCAGTTTACCGACACCACTGACAAGTCATTTCTCCTCCAGCGGCTGTTTACTGAGTCAGAAGCATCTTGGTAACAAGATTCATAGGTGTGCAGGGTCACTGATGACACTTCTGCACCCTCTGGTGTTACATAAGCTAATGTCTTAGGGTTACTATTGCTGTGAAGAAACCATGACCAAAGTTGGGGAGGAAAATGTTTATTTGTCTTCCATGTCCACATCACTGTTCCCCACTGACGGAAGTCAGAACAGGAACTCAAACAGAGCAGGAACCTGGAGGTAACAGCTGATGCAGAGGCCATGGAGGGGTGCTACTTACTGGCTTGTTCCCCATGGCTTGCTCACCCTGCTTTCTTATAGAATGCAGGAGCACCAAGCCAAGGATGGTACCATCCACAATAGATGAGCCCTCCCTTATCAATCACTAATGAAAATGTCGTCTAGTCTGATCTTATGGAGGCATTTTCTTAACTTTCATAACTTAACCTCCTTTTAGATAACTCTAGCTCGTATCAGGGTGACATCAATCTAGCCAGCCCAGCTAGAGAGGCTCTGGCTTGGTTTCCCCATGCCCTACACCAGAGCAGGTCACATCTCCAGCAATAGTGACTTCCCATTGATTTTTGGCATGCAGCTGACAGCAGTGGTAACAGCTTGTGTTGCTGGGGGCCTCAAGAGTCTCCCTGACCAATAGCTCATAGATACCGTTCCTGATATGAAGATTTTTATTTACCAGCTATCAGATGGCTCCTGAGAACACTTTCTCAATAGATAATACAAGGTACCTGTCTGTGTAGATGGAAGTTTTTGTCCCGACAGAAACTTTCAATTATCTGGCAGCCACTTCCCAAATAATTGACTCAGAGGCTTAATATACTTATATCATATATACATTATATATAAATATATATAATATACTTATATTATACTTAATATACTTAATACTTATAAATGCTCAGTCAGTAGCTCAAACTTATTACTTAACTAGCTCTTACACTTAAATTAAAACCCATAATTCTCATCTATATTCAACAATGTGACTTAGTACTTTTTCTCAGTCCAGCGTTCTCATCTTGCTTCCTCTGTGTCTGGCTGGTGACTGCTTCTCTGCCTTTCCTCTTCCCAGAATTCTTCTAGTTTGATTGCCCTGTCTGTATTTCCTGCCTGACTACACTAAGCCTTTTATTAAACTAATACGAGTAACAAATCTTTATAGTGTACAAAAGCATCATCCCACATCATACCTGCATTTAAACTCTGTTGTTTTTACTGTTTGTGTTTTTTTATTTTTCAGAGCTTTTCCAAATCTGGAAGATGCACAAGGATTACTGTTATATTTATCAGATCTAAAATTTTTTTTGAAACAGGATTTCTCTACACAACCTTGTCTGTCCTAGAACTCACTCTGTAGACCAGGCTGGCCTCACAGAGATCTTGCTGCCTCTGCCTCCTGAGTGCTGGGATTAAAGATATGTGTTGTTATGATTCCCTTAGATGCTAGAATCTTTTCAGTGAGGGTACACAGAATCCCAAGGCCCACCACTGTCCATTTCATGCAAACAATAGTGTGTGTGTAGTGGGGAGGGGGGTTACAAAACAACAGAAATGTCAGGGAAGTTCAATACAGTGCATGGACAGTCACATTTCTGCTGGTTGTTTCATCCAAACTTCTTGCTGAATTAACTCTGCTGTGAATTACTCCAGCCCTTCAGAGTCTGGTGAGCCTTCTTTCACACTCAGGATTCCCTCATGATGCCTGGTCTTCTGCTGTATTCCAGTCCATAACATTTAAGGGAATTCATCCAGAGATTACCAGACATCCCTACCATCAAGGACTGAATTCCTTCCTCTGATTGTGAAGACTCCATCTCAAGAAACATTTGAATTGCAAGGCAGTGGTGGCTCTCTTGGAGGCAGATGAGGTAGATCTCTGAGTTCAGAGGCCAGCCTGGCCTACAGAGCTAGTTCCAAAACAACCAGGGCTACACAGAGAAACCCTGTCTCTAATTAAACTACTGAGTTTCTCTGCTTCTGTAGCACTCAGAATCATTGTGTTCCCCTACATCCCACCCACGGGTTCGTGAGTCGGACATGAGTTCTTTTTTTTAAAATTTATTTATTTTTATTTTATGTGAATTGGTGTTTTGCCTGCATGTATAACTGTGTAAGGATGTCAGATCTTGAAATTATAGACAGTTGTTAGCTGCCATGTGGATGCTGGGAATCCAACCCAGGTCCTCCAGAAGAACAGTCAGTGCTCTTAACCACTGAGCCATCTCTCCAGCCCGTGAGAAGTTTTTAAATCTTTCTTGTTTTAAAGTATTTTCCAGGGACTGAAGAAATTGCTCAGTGGTTAAGAATGCTTGTTGCTCTTGTAGAGGACCTGAGTCCACAGGAAATGCCAGGTGTGGTGGTGCGTGCTGGAGAAATG
>PVIH01001828.1:12044-59814 GCA_004025045.1 Sigmodon hispidus
ACACACACACACACACACACACACACACACACACACACACACAGACACACACACGCTGGCAGTAAATGCAGTCATAGGCAAATAGGCTGGTTATGTGAAGCCAATCCTAAATCAGGTGATTCGTCCAGGGCTCTTCACTATAAAGCTGCTGTGCCTGCGGGGAGCTGGGTGAAAATTGTTGCTGCCACTTGGTAACCAGATTGTCCCATCCTCAGGAGAAGTAGACCTTAGAGTGGTTTTTATGCCGTCCACCTGACTGGCTATTTTCCTGAGAAGAGCTTGGTTTGCCTCATTTGACTGTTCTCTTAAACTCAGGCTGCTTTGTTAAGAGCACCAACTTTGGGGGCTGGAGAGATGGCTCAGCGGTTGAGAGCACCGTCTGCTCTTCCAGAGGACCCGGGTTCGATTCCCAGCACCCACATGGCAGCTCACAACTGTCTGTAGTTCCAGGTCCAGGCAAACACCAAGGCAAAAAGATAAATAAAGTTTAAAAAAAAAAAAATTAAAAAAAAAAAAAAAAGAGCACCAACTTTGACCCAGTAAGTGGATCTTGGAGTTCAAGGCTAGTCTGGTCTACAAAGAGCATTCCAAGACAGCCAGGAAACCAGTCTCAGAAAACCAGCATGTTAAAATCCTGTTGTATGGCTGCCTCTGCTTTCCATCTGCCTCTTTTTGCTCATCAGGTTTCCTTGAATGCACAAACAATAAGTTTCTTGTGACGATAAATGTCCTGTGACAAAAGTTGAATCTACCCCCTTAGAGTATTGACTTGTCTATTCTAGACAGCTTCACCTGAAGAATCCTTAATGTTCAACCAGACCTGTTTGCTTAGGTCTAATGACACATACTTCTTGTCCTTTGCTTCTGTCCCTTCGACAATAATCTAGGGACTCACTTCCTGTCAGTACACTAGTCCTCTGCCTTTCCTATATAACCGTACAAACTGTGCGGAGTAAGATAGTGGGTAAGAGGCTGCTTCCATAGATGAGAAGAGTCAGGGTTAAAAACAAAGAAGAAAGCCTGGTGGTGGTCGCACATGCTTTTAGCCCCAGCTCTTGGGAGGCTAAAAGATCTCTGAGTTCTCAGAGGCAGGCAGATCTCTGAGTTCAAGGCCAGCCTGGGCTACAGAGTGAGTTCTAGGAGAGCTATAATCCCAGCACTTGGGTGGTTGAGGTAGGAGGATTATGTGAGTCCAAGGCTATCCAGGCCTATGATTCTTCTCCTCTAGGGTGCGGGGTCAGGAAAAGGTGGTGGGATAGAAATAGGAAAGAAAGAATATGAATTATTCCCACTGACAAACCTGCTTGAGAAAGAAATCGGACAGCAAACACTTTCATTCACAAAAGGTTAAAAAAAAAATACCTAGAAATAGCCCTAATCTAAGCCAGGAAATGAAAAAAACTTCAAAACACTGAGGAAAGAATTATTTGGTTATTTTTTTGAGACAGGGCCTCACATATACCAGGCTGGCCTTGAACTCACTATGAAGCTGAAGATGGTGTTCATTTCCTGACTTCCCTGCCTCCATTTCCCAAATGCTGAGAGAACACTCGTAAATCATCATGCCTGACTAAAGAAAGAATTTGAAACTGAAGAACACATTAGAACATGAAAAGAGCCTCCAAATCCATGCATTGGTAAAATTAATATTGTGTAAATTCAAAACTCTACAGTCAGTGTCATCTGTGCCACAATTTCAACAATATTCTACACAGAAGTAGAGAAGGAAAGTTACAACTCATCTTGTGAAAGCACAAAGAACCCCAAATGACCACAGCAATCCTTACAACGAACCATGCCAGAATCATCACAATGCCAGATCTCTGTCTCCGTCTCTGTCTCTGTCTCTGTCTCTGTCTCTCTCTCTCTCTCTCTCTCACACACACACACACACACACTCACTCACTCACTCACTCAGTGCAGTGAACTGGAAAGCTGGCTCAGCCAGCAGTTAAGAGCACAGAGCACTGACTGTTCTTCCAGAGGTCCTGAATTCAATTCCCAGCATCCACATGGCAGCTAACAACCATCTATAATGGAATCTCATGCCCTCCTTTGGCGAGCAGAGACCATGCAGTGTACTCATCTGCATAAATAAAAAGAAATCTTTTTTAAAAGTCAGTGCAGGGGGCTGGAGAGATGGCTCAGCGGTTAAGAGCATCGTCTGCTCTTCCAGAGGACCCGGGTTCGATTCCCAGCACCCACATGGCAGCTCACAACTGTCTGTAGTTCCAGTTCCAGGCAAACACCAAGACAAATAAATAAATAAAGTTTAAAAAAAAAATAAAAGTCAGTGCAGAATGTATCAAAGATTTCAGTGGAAGATCTGAAACTTTGAAGCTGCTTGAGGAAAAAAATGGAAAAAACCACCAGAGAATGTAGGCAGGGGATGTACTTTCCAAAAAGTAGTGCAATAGCCCAAGAAGTAACCACATAAATGAATGAGTAAATGGGGATTTGTAAAGTTAAAAAGATTCTGCACAGCAAAAAATAACAATGAAAAGAGGCTACTGACTAGATGAAGAATATCTGTTATACATTCACCTGACAAGGACTGATAGTTAGGATACATAAAGAACTAACAATTAAATGTCAGAAAACCCTTCAATCACTGAATGAGTGAGTTGGGGGCTGGAGAAATGGCTCAGCAGTTAAAGCATGGGCTGCTCCTGAGGATGGCTCCCAGGATCCACATAGGACAACTCAAGACTGCCTGGAAGTCCAGTTCCAGGGGGACCCAATGCCCTCTTCTGGCCTCTGGGCATGCTTTGATAGAGTTATATACAGAAACTAGGTGTCATGGCTCATGCGCTTGCAGAGTAGATGTGGCGGGCATCAGAAATTCAGGGTTATCCTCGGCTACATACAGAGTTCTAGGAAGTCGGGACTATATAGTGAGACTGTTTCAAAGCTGCAAATGTACGTATCAGAGACCCAGGGGGTGGGAACGCTTGTTTACGAGAGTGTGGGTGGGTCCACTCTCCACGACCTCCAAACCTGCTAATATTTGACTAGCTGTTTGACTAGCTACCTTCCATAGTTACCCCACGTAACAATGAACAAAGAACAAAGTCTAATGTGGTGAGCTGATAAGTTCACTGGACCTGTTTATAAGAATATGGGGTGAGAGGAGCTAATTACCTGCATAACCAAAAAATCCCTCCAGCATGGATGATTACCTCATGGGGACTCCATTGTGGAGCCGCCCGGCTTCAGCTAATCTCACTACTGTCGCTTGTAGCTGGAATGTAGGAAGGGCCAATGGGTGTCATTTCAGGTTATAGTCCTATCATCCTCCCTGCCCTCTGCCGGGAGTGGTGATAGCTACATTGTTATTACTGTAGACATAACCTTAACCCAAAGATTCTCAACCACTTCTCAATACAATCAGTTAATATTTATTAGGACGAAAGGCACTTACTAGAACAATCAACTCTAGGAGATGAATGGAGGCTGAAACTCGCAGAGGGAGGAGCTAAGAGCGAGTCACCTGGGGGTGTGTGTGGGGTCTCCCAAAAGCTGGTCACGCCCCAACAGGATTCAGTTTCTTGATGTCACAGCGTTTACCTGGGTAAATTCTGATTTCCCTATACACATAACTGTAGCTCAAGAGCTTTGCTTGTGGCATTGCAGTGGCTATGAGGCTTAAAGGTAGCTCTGCTCCCTGATGAATGGGGATGGTGGGGTAGACCTGGAGGGAAGAGTCCTTAATACTCCTTTCCTGCATCCACCCTTCAGGGGCCTCGATTTATTCACCTACTACAAAATTCTACACCACTCCTTGGGAATTTATAATCTTTTTACCTTAATTTCCTGAGCTGAGATTTTTTTTTTAACTTTATTTATTTACTTATTTATTTGCCTTGGTGTTTGCCTGGAACTGGAACTACAGACAGTTGTTAGCTGCCATGTGGGTGCCGGGAATCGAACCCGGGTCCTCTGGAAGAGCAGATGGTGCTGTTAACCGCTGAGCCATCTCTCCAGCCCCCTGAGCTGGGATTTTTAAGAATGTGTCAAGAGGCGGTCTCACTTGATGTGTCCTGGAACTCACTGTGTTGCCCAGCCAGGATGACCTTGAACTCATGAGCCTCCTGCCTCAGCCTCCTAAATGCTGAGATTATAAATTTGCATGATGTATATTTCCCTTTGGTTGTTTGTTTGTTTTGAGACGGGGCCTATTTAGTAACTAGCTGTCCTGAAACTCACTATGTAGAGGAAGCTGTCTTTGAACTCAGAGAGATCCTCCTGCCTCTGCCTCCCAAGAGCTGGAATTAAAGGTATGCACCAGCACCTGGATCTTTTGAGTTTGTAATGAAGCTTTATAATGTACTTGATAATACTTAACTGGGTGGGAGAACCCCCAAGGTATCTAGATTCTTCTTGGCTTTTCTGTGCAACATTCCTTCTTCCTGCTTCTGAATTAGGACCTCTCTTCGGTGGGGGTCAGACAGGGGCAGGAGAAAAGAGACATTGGGACATGGGACTTGGTCAGGGAAAGGACCCGCTCACCCCACAGTCTGGTTTGGAAGTCTCTGCAGCTGAGAAAGAAGTATGTCAGCAGAATTAACAAAAATGATCCTAGGACTGTATTTGAATAAACATGATATTCCTTTAATGGAGACTTAATGAATTCAATACACTAGTGATTAACTTGTGGGTCACTAACAATATATCGGTGTCCCATTAAGGAAAGAAAAGTGTTGTAGGAATTCAGCAGAATCACTATGTGGGGTATATTATATTAGAAGGGGCGGCTGTTTTTTAAGAGTACTTTGACCTTGTGGAAAACAGTGACTGTTTCTCTCCATCTGTAGAATTGTTTTGGGGAAGGGGCTTTACAGCCATCCCAGGACTTTGGTCAAAAGAAGCTCTTGTATTATTGTGATTGCAAAGGATACATAATAAAGGGCATGTGATGTTCTCCTTCAGTAAAATATGTAAATTAAGATTAGGGACTTTAGTATGAGGAAATATTTTGTGTAACTTTTAATAAATAAAGCCTTTACAACCACAGCTTGAGATCTGAAGCACCTTGGACCGGCACCTTGGAGCCCATTCCCACCAGAGGAACACCTGACCCAGTCTTGATATTGGAATGAGGAAAGTGGATTTGCCTGGAGTGGATGCTGAACTAAGCCACCTTGGGACTTCCTGCCCTTCCTGGGGAGGAGTTGAGGAGAAGGGGAGAAGAGAGAGTGGCTGGGAGGGGTCAGGAGGGGTCGGGAGTTTGAACAAGGGGGTACATGGATAAAAAAAATGAGACTTGGGCTGGAGAGATGGCTCAGAGGTTAAGAGCACTGACTGTTCTTCCAGAGGTCCTGAGTTCAATTCCCAGCAACCATATGGTGGCTCACAACCATCTATAATGAGATCTGATACCCTCTTCTGTACACTGTATACGTAATAAATAAATATTTTAAAAAAATAAGACTTTATTCAAAAAATTTATAGTACTATTAAAATAAATAAATAAGTAAGCCTTTGTATGGCTGTTCCAAGATTCAGTCCATCAGATGAGCCTGGACCTTCCTGCTGCCACAAGGGCCTTAACATTTTATCCTGGATGCCTTCTTTCTTCAGCCAACCTGTGCTACACGGTGTACCCCAACATTTTGCAACCAAGGTTGTGGGTGGGGTTCAAGGAAAGAAGGGTCTTGACATCCCAAGACCGGAGGTGATGTGCCGCACCCCCATAGTAGTAGGTGAAGCTATGAGATAGGGCAGGAGCATGGAGAATTTAAATTCTCCATCTCAGGAAAGGCCACAAGTAACATGGCTCCTGGGACAAAGAAAGATATCTTTACAATAGAGAAAGGTGGAGGAAAGGAAATAAAAAAGAAAATAAAATTTCTCAGTGAAAAAAGGAGAAATGTTTAAACAAGAAAAAAAAAAAGGACTTTCCTAGTAGAAGAGGGGGAAATGATGAATCAAGGCCTAGAAATAAAAAAAACCCACAAATAAAAAATAAAGAAAAAAGCCTCTTCCTAGTATAGAAAAAACTACAACCAGCCAAACAAAAAACAGGTTCTTTCCAATAATAGAAAAAAAATTAAGGATTTCTGAAACTTAGAGCTGCATTTTTTCAGCTCTTTCAAAGATCAGCCTGCCAGCACAGAGCGCTGACAGCTTTGGAGAGAAAGGCATCCTGGCCTCTAGGGGATGTTGAATTGCAGTGAGGCATAGTCTCCCCACAAGATGTGGCCATCTTGCTCATCCCCCAGAGAGACCTGCTACAGCTGAGCTTTGCTATGCTCCCCCTTAAGGAGGCTTCTCAGCAGAGGTATTTGCTTTTGCTCTGCTCTGCTAAGGAATGCCCTAGCAGAGGCATCGGTTTCTTCTCAGCTTGGTCCAGGATGTAACTTCTACTTCACTCTGCTAAAGGGGAAACCCCTGCAGAAATGCAGCAACCTTCTCTGGCTCTGATGACTAGCTGTTAACTTTTATTGCTCAGCCCTCCCCTCCCCCACAAGGAAAGTCTCCGCAAATGTTCTACTCCGTGCCAATGAAAGAAAATCATCACCCGAAACTTTTTTTTTTTTTTAAACTTTATTTATTTATTTATTTGCCTTGGTGTTTGCCTGGAACTGGAACTACAGACAGTTGTTAGCTGCCATGTGGGTGCTGGGAATCGAACCCGGGTCCTCTGGAAGAGCAGCCGGTGCTCTTAACCGCTGAGCCATCTCTCCAGCCCCCCGAAACTTTTTTTAAATTTTTATTTATTTATTTATTTATTTATTATGCATACAGTTTTACAGAAGAGGGCGCTAGACCTCATCATAGATGGTTGTGAGCCACCATGTGGTTTTGCTGGGAATTGAACTCAGGACCTCTGGAAGAACAGTCAGTGCTCTTAACCTCTGAGCCATCTCTCTAGCCCCCCGAAACTTTTTTTTAAGAAAGATTTTATTTGGACAGGAGGAGTACAGGACAGTTGCTACCTCTACCAGGGTAGAAAAAGTCAGTCCACAACTGAACAGGCAAAGGAGCTTATATAGGGCTTTTTAGAGTTTTTCCAGGGAGGAGATAGTCTGCTCAGGAATTGGTTAGTGTTCCTGTTCAGGAATTGGTTCCTTTGGTTGGTTGGTCAGGGGTAGAGTTGGCTCTGGTTTCAGGGCCAAACTGTGCTCCTTTCACTGGCCATTTTTAGCCTTTGGCCCTACTTTGAGGGCCAGGGCGTATTTCTTTCACTGGCTCTTGTTCTAGGGCCAAAGTGAGTTTCTTTGGCTCCGTTTCCAGGTCCAGGATGTGCTTCTTTCACTGGCTCTGGGTTCAGGGTCAGGGTGATAGATTTTGTGCTCAGGGATTGGTTGGTTTGCTGCCCAGGGAGGGTTTCTTTGGCCCTTTTACCCTCTTAAGTTCATTAAAAAGTATTCTCTCACTGATAAAGAGTTTACAAAAGTTATTTTTCCACTAAATAAGATATGGGTACATTGTTTGTTCCTCACTGTTAAATACTGGAAAGTTTTATTTACATGTTACTTGGGATCTATGAAAAGGATCCTCCTTTTAAATTTTTATAAAATATACTCCATGAGTATTGCCTAAAGTTAACTCTTAAAATCCTGTAGAGACTGGTTTAATGCTTTTATGGGTGTCCTATGTAGAGAATACTTTGCAGATAGAAGCTGGTGATAGAATTGCCCGATTACTATCATTTCCATATCTTAAAGGTAAAGCAATTCCAGTGTGTGGAACAGGAGGTTTTCAAAGTACTGGAAAGAAAGTATTTTAGTAAACTGTTATTAATGATGAAAGGCCAAAGCTAAAATTACAAATAAATAAAAGTGAGATTTCAGGCCTACTAGACACTAAAGATGATATATCTATAATTTCTCAAAAATCATGAAATCCTAACTGGCCTTTAACAAGAAGTTTCTATTTAATTTTCGGGAATTGGAATATTTTCTAATATGAAACAAAATGTGTAAGGGACTCAGTGTATAGGCCTGAAGGACAGGCAGGGATATTACAGCCTGGGCTGGCAGAGCAGTGCCTCTTACTAGAGAAAAATCGCAGGCGTTTGGGGAACAGTTAGATGCTGAACACATGAAGGAAACCACAAGTCCTTGAAATTCTACATTTATATAAAAAGAAATCTGGAAAATGGTGAATATTAACTAATTTGAGAGCTGTAAACAGAGTAATTCAACCCATGGATCCTTTACAGCCTGAAATTCCCTTACAAGCATGGCCTATAATAATAATGATTTAAAAGATTGCTTCTTTACTATTCCTTTACAAGAACTGGACAGAGGAAATTTTGCTTCTCTAGTTCCTATTTGTAATAATGCTCAGCCAGTAAAACGAGATCATTGGAAGCCTTTTTCCCAGAACATGTTAAATTATCTAACTTTATGTCAGTATGTTATAAATCAACCACTGGGGGGGCTGGAGAGATGGCTCAGCGGTTAAGAGCACTGGCTGTTCTTCCAGAAGACCCGGGTTCGATTCCCAGCACCCACATGGCAGCTAGCAGCTGTCTGTAGTTCCAGTTCCAGGCAAACACCAAGGCAAATAAATACATAAATAAATAAAGTTTAAAAAAAAAATAAATAAATAAATCAACCACTGGAAGTGATACATAAACAGTTTTCCCAGTCTATTATTTATCATTATATGGATATCTTAATAGCTGCCTCTAATACAGATATTCTTGAAAAGGTGTTTGCTGGAGAAAAGCAGATCTTACCTCAATGGGGGGTGCAAATTGCTCCTGAAAAAATTCAAAGAGGGGATGTTTCTCTTAGTTATCTAGGATTTAAATTGAGTAAACAGAATTCAGCCAAAAAAAAAAAAAAAGGTACAGATAAGAAGAGAGCAATTGTACACACTTAATGATTTTTAGAAATTATTGGGAGATATTAATTGGTTTCAGCCTAACATTGGATTGTCTACTCAAGAATTAAGTAATTTGTTTCAGATTTTGCAAGGTGACTCAGATTTAAAAGTTCCAAGACATTTAACAGTTGAAGCAGAAAAGGAGCTTTTACCTAAGTAGAACAGCAAATTCAGAATGCCTATATAGATTGATTAGATCTCATGACTGAGTGTATTTTGATAATTTTACCTTCTGCTCATTCCCTTCTGGACTTATTATGCAAAGAGAAAATAATATTTTTTAATATCTTATTTATTTATTATGTGTACAGTGTTCTGTCTTCATGTATGCCTGCATGCCAGAAGAAGGCACCAGATTCTCTTTTACAGATGGTTGTGAGCCATCATGTGGTTGCTGGGAATTGAACTCAGGACCTCTGAAAAAGCAATCAGTGCTCTTAACCTCTGAGTCACCTCTCTAGCCCGGAAAAATAATATTTTAGAATGGATATTTTTAGGTCATAAACAGATTAAGAAGTTAAAAAACGTATATAGAAAAGGCTTCATTTTAATTATAAAAGGAAGAATAAGACTTCATCAATTGTATGGAATAGACTTAGCTGAGATTGTAGGACTTTATTGCTAAGTGTTGAAATTATGCATTAATTAGTCAATTAGTGATGACTGGCAAAGAGCCTATAGTAATCATCTTAGAAGAATTCAACAATAAGTATCCCCAAAGTAAAAGACTTCAGGAGGGATGCTTCCCAGCATGGTGAGGGGAGCGTCTGTTTCTGGGACTCTTCCATTGTTGTGCCCAGAGTCCAGACTCCCAAAAAGACCACCGAGAGACTGGTTGCAAAAGCAGAGTCTCTTTACTGACAAGCTAGCTTGTTGCTGTGGAGTAGGATCGACCCTGAGCAGCACAAGGCATGGGATTTTACTTCGGGGAGCACTCTAGGGGCTTCAGAGCTTTGAGGTTACAGTCCTGGGATTGATCCTAACTCAGGCTAGGGGCTGCTTTGAATTCTAGGAATGTTTCAATTGAAACATCCTATATCAACAGATCAGCAGGTATACCTGGAAACTATCTGTCTCTTTCCCAGGAAAAGAATGTTTGGAGTGTCAGGTATTTTCCCCTAGATGCTGGCTCCTCCCTGGTATCATTAGGTGCTCCTAGCAAGAGCAGGAAATAAAATTAAGAACACAGGGCTGGAGAGATGGCTCAGTGGTTAAGAGCACTGACTGTTCTTCCAGAGGACCTGAGTTCGATTCCCAGCATCCACATGGCAGCTAACAACTGTCTGTAATTCCAGGATCTGACACACATGTGATACATGCAGGCAAAACACCAATTTACATTAAAAAAAAAAAGAATTTACAAACCGTATTTATCAAACATACCTTAATTTTCAAATATATGCTGTTGCTTCTCTAAAATTTTCTAGAAGCTTGGTGTTGAACAGTTTGCAAAGATACAGTGGTTAGACCTACACCTCTAAGACAGTATGGTGGCTTTAATAAGAACAGCCCCATAAACTCATAGATTTAAATGCTCCGTTGCCAGGGAGTGGCACTATTAGGAGGTGTGGCCTTGTTGCAGGAAGTGTGTCACTGTAGGTGGGCTTTTAGGTTTTGGAAGCCCAAGCCAGGCCCAGTGACTCTCTCTTTCTCCTGCTGCTGTAGATCCAGATGTAGAACTCTCAGCTACTTCTCCAGTATCTTTTAAAAAATTTATGTGCATTGGTATACAGGTGTCAGATCCTCTGGAACTAGAGTTACAGATAGTTGTGAGCTGCCGTGTGGGTGCTGGGACTTGAGACCAGGTCCTGTGGAAGAGCAGCCAGTGCTCCTGAGCCATCTCTCCAGGCCCCTCCCTCCCCAGCATCTTGCCTTCCTGATTGTTGCCATGCTTCCCACTGTGTAATAATGGACTAAACCTCAACCTCAGGCCAGCCTCAATGAACTGTTTTTCTTCTAAGAGTTGTCATGGTATCTCTTTGCAACAATAGAACAATGACTATGGCCTATAAAGGTTATAGACCTTTATAACCTTAAGAAATTATAAACCTTATTCATTAAAGAAATACCTTATTCATCAAACAAATGTAGTTTCTAATCTGAAATTTTTAGTCTCACGACAAAAATCAACATACAAAATTCATCCTAATCCAAAATATCGTAGAGACTTCTGTTGTTTCCTTAGTCTGGAAAGGAGACGCAGAGATAAGGAGAGGTCTCAGCAGGACTGGGAAGCCGAGTGAGTGCTGCCTTAGTTGGTTTTTACCTTGTGATCATCTTGAGATGGTGATGAGGTTCCGTGGTGTGTACTCGATATAACTTTAGTAAAGGTGGCTGTCAGCCACATGGTTGCTTTCACTCTGATGAGGTCATCGGCCAAGATCCAGGACACCCACACGATTGCTACTTAAAAATGTCTGAAACAGACTTGAATCCAAGCTATTTATATAGTTTGTTATAGGAAATTAAGGTTTCCTTATATATTTTTAAAACTAAAACTATCAACCTTTTGTTACTTTTTTTTTTTTTTTTTGAGACATGATCCCTCTTGTAGTCCTGGTTGTTCTAGAACTCACTTTAGAGGCCATGCTGGCCTCAAATTCAGAGATCTGCCTTCTTCTGCGGGATGTGCCTTGATGCTTATTACAGCTTTTTTTGTTTGTTTTTTGAGACAGGATTTCTCTGTGTAGTTTTGGCCTACAATCTACTCTATAGACCAGGCTGGTCCAGTATTCACAGAGATCCTCCTGCCTCTCCCTCCAGAGTGCTGGGATTAAAGGTCATCTGTTATAACTTTTGTTTTTGATTATTTATTTATTTTATTGATGTTTTACTTGCATGTATGTCTGGGTGAAAGTATCAGATCCCTTGGAACTGGAGTTACAGACAGTTGTGAGCTGCCATATGGGTCCTGGATATTGAACCCAAGTCCTCTGGAAAGAGCAGCCTGTGCTCTTAACTGCTGAGCCGTCACTCCAGCCCTTGTTATAACTTTTAAGTTTTAACTTAAAGTTTAAAGTTTGATATAATTTTAAACTTTGTTAAACAAAATCTGTTTGTTTAGATTTTACAGTTTTAAAACCATACCCAGTGAATTTACAAACCCCGAGAAAGAGTTTACACAATAGTCTTAAGAGATTTCTTTATGAGAGCAGAGAACAACAAAAAAAAAACCATAGAGATGAAAGATTTTTAAGAGTAGAAAGTAGCTGGATGGTGGTGAGGTCAGCCTGGTCTACAGGTCAGCCTGCTGAGTCCAGGACAGCCAGGGCTACACAGAGAAGTCCTGTCTCAAAAAACAAAAACAAAACAAAAAAACACAGAGAGAAGTAGAAAAGGCTTAGAGACAGGGGACTTTTGAAATCATTTGCTTGTGCAGTAGCGGAAGAACTGTTAGAGTCGGTGAGAATTTGAAAACTGACTGTGTCATTTTTGTGGCCTTGGATTTGTTTGGAGGCCAAGGCATTGTGGCAAGATACTTCGGCTTTAATGTAATCAGTGAGTCAAAGGATGAAAAGAGAAAGGTCTGCACACAGACCTCCAGAAGGGAGCTGGGGGACGGCAGGGACAAGGGTCACAAGCAGGAATTTCGCCAGAGGGAGGATTCCAATACCTTAGAGACCCAGGAGGGAACAGCTCCTAGAGGAAGTGAGGAATCTCCAGGGAGGGGTGGAGAACCTACCTGCGGGGAGGAGGGGGGCGGGGTGGGAGAGAGAAGGGTAAGTGTCCTGTTGACAGGCATTTCAGTTCATCCTCAAACAGGCTGAGAGACTTGTCAGAGACAAATGTCCCAAATCACAGAAGAGAGGAATCCCTTTCTATGTAATGGGGTACCAGTGTGGCTTTTATGGTACCCACAGACTCCCCAAAAGCAGTCAAGGCAAGCAGCCCCAGGGTGACACCCAGGAGACAGGGAGAGAGCTGGCTGAGGGAGGGACAGGTTCCCAGGAGGGCAGGCTCTTGGAGCCCTGAATCACAGTGGAGAAGCATAGCAGGCGGGGAGAAGAAGAAGTTGAAGAGGCACATTCTAGAATTTGGAGTAGCATATAGTGGGTGACAAAAGCCAGCAGAAACAAATGATCCATATTTACTTTAGAAGAGACAAATCAGTAGCAGGTTCAGTTAGGAGGCTGGGCCCCTTGGCAAGGGGTTTACTTAAGCCCCACTGAGAGGTTTTGGCATCAGATATAAAAAGTGAGGATCAGACCCCTCCAAGATATGGTTGAGGAGAAGGTTTTTATTGTAGATGGAGGGAGAGTCCCGAGCATGGAGACAGAGTTGCAGACCAGTAAACTGAACACCGCAGGCTGACTGGACTTGGTGGGTGGCAGCAATAGAGAGGCAGCCAAGACAGGAAGACAAGAGAGAAACCGGGAATAGCCCAAATGGCGGGCTTGTTGGGGACTAAGATGTGGGGGAGGGAGGGTGGAGAAGCTTAGGGTAGGAGGGTGGGGTGAAAAAAGCAGAGAAGAACCACAGGTAGTTGTGTAACTGAGGGACCCTCAGGACCAGCACGTACTTTGGTGTGCTCATAGACGCCACAATTAGCGGTTTGCCCTGACTTGATAACCTGCCATGTCAATACCCAGAAAGTTAAATTCATATCCACCATGAAAAGGGAAAAACAGACCACCCCCCAAAACCTCCCAAAACCAAAACCCCAAACCTATGATGAAGTTGAAACAGCAACACAAGACTTTGTTTGTTTTCTGAGTTACTTGTATATTCTACAGTAATCCTCTGTCAGGTGTACAGCTGGCAAAATGTTTCCCCATCCTATAGGTTGTATATTCACGTGTAAATGAATTCTGATCCTCCGGCTTCTGCCATCCAAGCCCTGGGACCACAGGCGCACTCCACCGAGAGCATTATGTTTTTGCATACTTATGACGGTATTTTTTTCCTAACTGGTTTGGGAATTTGGGATTACTTTGTTTTTAACCTTACTTCCTTATTGTGAGCCAGCAAGGTATAATAAAATGCACACCGTGTGTTCACAGAGGAACCCACGCGATCTTGTCTAAATGAAACTAGTTTTAGGCATGCAATGCGGCTGCGTCAAAATAAAACAGTACAATGCCATTAAAGAAGAGCCCCTGGAAAAACACCTCCACCGCCTTTCGAAAAGGGTTTCACTAATGCAAGTGCGGACCAATTTTGTGTCAAATTTGCTTTCTTATCTTTTTAAATCAAGCACAAAGACATCAGGTAGCCAGCGAGATAGGTACTTGTAAGAGGGATTGAACTACGGCTGCAGCTTTATCTTCCCGGGGTCTTGCCACGGCAATTTGCAGTGAAGTGTTGGGGAAAGGTGGAGGTAGAGCAGAGGCCGAGTTAGGGGAAACTGAAATTTGAGCTATGGATGGTGGTGGCAGGGAGGTCTAGGAGTGGACTGTTACTCTGTAGGATGGACAGAAAAGCTTGACGATCCAGGGAAGCGGCGAAAGAGGACCAATTTGGAGAGAAGCGAAGGGAGCCGGGTGGTGGAACTCTCTAGGAGTTTGCACTCTGTGCGATAACCCGACCTGCAGCGGCAGCCGGGAGAACGACCCGGTGACGCCTTTGGTTTCTGGTGGGGACTTTGCCCAACTTCACCTAGTTCTAATTTATCCTGGAGTTTGGGAGAAATTCCGAATCCACTCAATTTCCCTTAGAAAGACCTGACCACTAAGGATGTGTAGTGGGGCTGGCCTGGGGTTAAGCAGAAGTGGTTTGCATTCTTAGTTCTGAACTCAGGGTAAATAAAATACACCCAAAGTGAGTTGAAGCCGAGTTACTCTGCTTACGGTTTGGTTACTCCCACCTTGCCTCATCTGAAAAGCAAGCCTCAGAACTGTCCTTGGGGATGTAGTTTATCAACAGCTGAGCTCGCAACTCTTCTAGTAGAGAAGGCTGGGGTTGGTGGTCGCCGCAGGGACCATCTAGTTCCCGGGGCATGAAACCCTGGCGCCTCACAGTCACAATGAACCAACTCAAATAATGAGAGCGAGCAGCTTGGACACCAGTCAAGATCTAGCGCCTGCGCGGGGTCTGTAGGATGTGGGCGGGCACGATCCCACAGCTTTTTCCTGCTGGGGTTGGGACAAAACAGACGCTGTCTGGTCCTCTAAGCAGTCAGTCGGCAGAGATGTGGCCGGAGCAATCCTCGATGACTTCCAGCTAGTGAGTGTCCCCGACCCGAGTAACATTGGTGCGCGATGCTGGGGAGGAACAGGAGTAGGGGGGCGACACTGCGCAGGCAGCGGCCAGGTGGCGGATGGAGCCTGGGGAGTCCTTGCGTGGGTGACAGCAACCTCCAGGTACCACTTGCAACTTTGGCTGAAGATACTCCTGCGCCCCAGCCGCCCCCTGTCTCCGCTGCTGCTCCGGCGCAAACTGGTTTTCCCCGTGGGCAGATCTGACCTGGAGTTCTACGGTCAAGAACTCCCTGGGGGCAAGTCTGAGCGTGGGGTCGTGTCTTTGGAGGTGCGTGGCAAGCAGCTAGAAGCCCTGAAGCGCTGAGCAGAGATTAGGTGCCTACCAAACTTGAGTTTAGGCGAGGTCCCTAAATCCTATCCAGAGTTCCATAGACACCCTCGCAGACCCAACGGTTTCAACGATCTGGAGTGAGGTGCTCAGCTGTACCTTAGTAAGCCTGCACCACAGCACTGCATGCTAAGGAGAGGCTGGAAGGTTGACTTAATAATGAACGTGGTGTGTGTGTGTCCTTGGACGTGTTCGATTAATTTTTACAAAGTACATAGATTAGAATTGAGTGTGGTGGTGGCACAGGTCTTTAATCCCAGCAGAGGCCAGAGGCAAGTGCATTTCTGTAAATTTGAGGCCAGCCTGATCTACAGAGGGAGTTCCAGAACAGTCAGGGTTGCACAGAGAAACCCCCGTCTCGAAACAAAACAAAATGTTGTGAGTTAGAAATCACTGTTGTACGTTGTTTTCATACCTCTCCAAGGTTATTTTCTCTGTATTTTCCCCCCAAATACAAAGCCAGTTACGGAAGATGTAGCTCAGTTGGTGGCGCCCTTCCCTGACACTCTAGAAACCTCGACTCGCAGAGGCCCGCAATTTTGAGGGTAGATGGGGAGTCCCTGTTTGAAAACTTTAAAATGGGCTGAGGAGGGTGTTGCTCAGTGGTATGGTGCTTGCCTACTAGTCACCAGTACCTGGGATTTTTTTTTTTTTAATTTAATTTTTTAGCACACACTTGTTCTACAAAGGATGCTGGGAGTGGAGGGAGGAAAGCAGATCTTGTACCCTTGCCCACTGTTAAGGGAGAAGGCAGAATCTGGGGCCCATTTAACAGGCCTAATCAACATGAATGATGATGCCAGTGAATTTTAGGCTGGCACATTTTGGGCAAGCTTCATTTTTTTTCTTCTTCACTTATGAAAATCTAGAATTTTGCCTCTAGATCTACAATCTTTTTTTTAATGATTTACTTATTTATTATGTGTACAGTGTTTTCTGTCTGCATGTGTATGCCTGCCCTGACACCAGATCCCAGATCTCATTTTAGATAGTTGTGAGCCATCATGTGGTGGCCGGGAACTGAACTCTGAACTTCTGGAAGAGCAGCCAGTGTTCTTAACCTCTGAACCAATCTCTCTAGCCCTAGATCTACAATCTTAATCCATATTGTTTGCTATTTTTCTTTTCCTACTGCTCAGTGCTGGCCGGTGTGGTCCTGGGGAAACCAACATCTTTTCTAACATCTGAAATGCGATAGTTCCCCTCAACAGACCCTACTAAGTCAAGGAGAGAGTTTTGTCCCATAAACTACATTGAATACGTGTTAATTATATTAATTTCAAAAGCCAGTGTGATGGTGCATGTCTGTAGTAATTTCAGCAGTTCAAGATTTTTTTTTCTTTCTTTTTTTTTTTTTTTTTTTTTTACCTTTATTTATTTGAATTGGTGTTTGCCTGGAACTGGAACTACAGACAGTTGTTAGCTGCCATGTGGGTGCTGGGAATTGAACTCAGGTCCTCTGGAAGAGCAGATGGTGCTCTTAACTGCTGAGCCATCTCTCCAGCCCCAAGATTTTTTTTTCTACATTGTGAGTTTGAGGCCAGCCTGGGTTTCATGAGACCCTGTCTCCAAAGGTGGTTAAAAGTTCAAGTTCAGTTCATTCTATACCCCTTGGGCACTTAGGAGTGGCTCCAGGACTGTATTTCTCTGTCAGTGGACAGAAAACCCTAAGACAAGGGAAGAATAAAGGAGACCAACATGGAAAGATCCATTTATTCCCTGTGCTGTGTTTATTTAGAGAGCATCGGCCAGCAAGTATGAAGAAAGGACTGATGATATCTCATTTTACAGTTAGGGAAACTGAGGGAGAAAGTTGTCTGAGGACCATACTGGAAGGAGCTGATGGGAATCTAGCTCGATCCTAATGGAGTTCTGATTTTATATCTGATAGACCCCAGACTCAGGGTACTATCTTCAGGAAGGGAGGCCCCAAGAACTCAGACTCCAGGCCGTTGATGTAAAAAAGCATGAGAGGTTTATTACGCCTGCAGATGGGCTACCTCCCTGCCTCAGGAAGCAAGGGAGTAGCAAGGGAGGGGCAATCTCATATTTCTTTTAAAGACTAAGACCATAAAATCACCATAGCAACTGGGGCAACACATGATTGGTCACTTTAAAGGTCACACTATAATCGTAAGGTTGCTCACAGTAGTCATGGGGTTGCCTTAAGACCAGCTGGTTAGGGGGCTTTTACAACCGGGTGTTGGTCACCGCTATTCTGCTTGAAACTTCTGGTATTTTAATCACAGGTTTGACCAGACCGTTATGTCCTATCTGAGTTGATTATGGCTATCTGGGCTGGGTCACTCTGTTTCCTGGGACAGATTTTAGTTCCTTGTTCTCATGGAGGGTGCTCTGCTGAATACCTGAACTGAATGCCTGGGTCAAGCCTTAGAACCCAGGGTCCTTCAATATCCATTTCTAGAATTTCATTTGTCAATTGTTAGGGGTTGGAGAGATGATTCATGATGCAGTAGTTAAAAATACGTAGTGCTCTTCCCAGAGGCTCTGTGTTCAATTCCCAGCACTAAAGTCTAACAGCTCCTAAGCACCTGTGACTCCAGTTCCAAGAGGTCTGAAACATGCATGTGCACACAGACACACACACATAGATACACACACACAGACACACACAGAGATACATACACACACAGTGGCACACACACACAAATAGACACACACACACATAGACACACATACACACACACATACTTAAAAAAAAAAAAAAAAAAAAACCTTAAAAAACAGAACCAAAGCCAGATGTTGGATGCTCCTGACTATGTGCTGGGTGTCCTAGGTCCTGGAAATATAAAAGTCCTAACTTCTTGGAGAAATGTGTTTCACATCAACATCAAATCAGATGTTCTAGGCAAAGACTTTCATTCCAACATTACTTGTTCCTCCCTGGACCTTAACAAGACATTTCTTTTTCCAGGGAGGAAGAGGCGATTCTCTGTGTATTCCTGAAACTAGCTCTGTAGATATGGCTGGGATCCACCTGTCCCTGCCTTCCAAATGTTTCCATTAAAGGCATTTAACGTCACTACCCAGTACACAATTCTTTAAATGAGCTTAAATTAGCTTCATTGAGGTTGTGTGTAGATATGTCTACATATGTTAAATATTTAATAAATCCTAAGATATCAGAGAGACCACACAGTCAAATCCTAGGCAAACAGCTCAAAAATCCTTGATCCTTGAATACAAGGATTAACGGCTGAGTCAACCACACACACCTTTAATCCCAGCACAGGGAAAGCCGGGAGTGGTGACCAACATCCTTTATCCCATAACTCCAAAGACAGAACTTCTGTTTCTGTGAGTTCAAGGCTACACACCTATAATACTAACCTAAATAAGATAAACTATATAAAGACTCATAAAAACCAAACAAAAACAAAAACAACTAACTGAAACAACAAAAATAACCAAAAACAAAGCTAAAAAAATTTACAAAGTAACTAAATTAAAAGTTAAGTATAATACTTTCTCTAATATTTCAGTCTTCCCCCAATATTTAACTCAAAGTCTCATTTATACAACCCAAATTCATACTACCACAGTTGTGCATTTCTTTCTTCCTTCCTTCCTTTTTTCTATCTTTCTTTCTTTTGTTTTTGAGTGGTTTCTCTGTGTAGCCCTGGCTATCTTGGAACTTGCTTTGTAGACCAGGCTGGCATTGAACTCACAGAGATCTGCCTGCCTCTTCCTGAGGTAAAAGGCACTGGGCATCACCCCTTTTTGTTCGTTCTGTTACACAGTTTGTGTAGCTCTGTGTGGGAATTCAAACTTGCTTAATAGCCTAGGCTGGCCTGGTCCTTCTGCCTCATGGTATTTTATACAGACAATCTGAGACCTAACACCAAACATCCCAGACCTAACATCCCAGGTAGATGCTGGGAGCCAGTTACTCAACTATGAGTTCTTCAGATTCAATTCCACATTAAGGAAGCTTTTTTTTTTTTTTTTAAAGATTTATTTATTTATTATGTATGCAGTGTTCTGTCTACACATAACCCTACCATATGGAAGTGGGCACCAGATCTTATTATAGATGGTTGTGAGTCACCATGTGGTTGCCCAGAACTGAACTCAGGACATGTGGAAGAGTAGCCAGTGCTCTTAACCTCTGAGCCATCTTTCTGGCCCTAAGGGAAATTTTCAAAGACACAGTGCTCATCTGAAGCTCCTGTATGTCTATAAAACACAGCGGTAAGCAACTGCACAGAAATTAAGACAGAGGTCTTACCTTTGTGAGATAAAAGACTGTGCAAAAATTAAAGATTCTGGGGCTGGAGAGATGGCTCAGGGGTTAGGAGCACTGGCTGTTCTTCCTGAGGACCTGGGTTCAATTCCCAGCACCCACATGGCAGCTAACAACTGTCTGTAGTTCCAGTTCCAGGAAAACACCAAGGCAAATAAATAAATAAATAAGTTTTTTTTAAAAAAAATTAAAGATTTCCCAAATTATACATAACAAAAGGGCCTGTGAGATGATTCAGTGGGTGAAGATACTTGTACCACAGCCTGATAGACCTGGGTTTAATCCCTGAGACCACAGAAAGAAGAAAAGAAGAAACCAGCCACATCCCCCACACTTGCATGTTGTGTGTGCCTCATCCCATCATGCCTGTGCATCTGTGCACCTGTGCTCATGTACACACACAGCAAGCCAGGCATGGTGACACACTTTTTTAATCACAACACTGAGGATACAGAAAGCAGCATACTTCTGTGAACTGAAGGTCAGCTTGGTCTCCATAGTTTTAGGATATTTAGAGCTACATAGGAGGAGCCTGTCTCAAACCAAAAATGAAAAAACACACAAAGCTACAACAACAACTTCCGAAAAGCTATTGTTTACTTGGAATATATTTATTGCTATTTGACAAATTGTAAAGATATTTAAGAATTCACTAAACATGTCAGAGCTGGGGGTGGGGGTTTAAATGCTAGTACCACAATCAATATAATCAATCACCCAATCAATCACAAACCTACTAGATGCTATCACAATTTCATTTATTTACTTATTTTAAAGAGTTGCTATGTATCCTAGGCTGGCCTGAAATTTGCTTTCTATTTTCGGCTAGCCTCAAACTCTCCTTCCTTAGTTTCTTGAGCTCTGGGATTATAGGTATGCTTTGACACACTCAGATTCAAGCATATTTTAATTAAAACACTAACTATAATTAGTCTAAAGCTCAAATAAGGCTCCAGTATCCACTTCCTAGCTCATTCCTATGGATAGAGGTGGTAGATCCTCTTTAGGTGGGACTCTGCCAATTTACTACATGGAAGCTAGCTACTGAATGAAAAGAAGTAAAAAAGGAAGAACGTGACTGATCCTAGGTATGGTGGAGAAGAAAGTTTACTATAGATAAAAGAGAGAGCATAGCTAGAGGCAGAGAGAGAGGGAGAGCCCAGAGTGGACATGACTAGACTGAGTTATGTGAAGAGAGGGTGCAGACAGAGTTTTCCTATTCCAGCTGCCTGCTCCCAAATAACCGACGGCCCTTTTTCAAATAACTGACCCAGAGGCTTAAAATATTAAATTATAAATGCTTGGCTGGTAGCCCAGGCCTGTTACTAATTAGCTTTTACAGTTTAACCCATTTCTATTAATCTATGTGATACCAGTGACTTGTGGCTTTTAGCTCTGTCCCATTTCTGTGTACAACCCGTTCTCTGTCTGGGCAGTGATTCCCCAGACTCTGCCCTCCCTCACCACAGCATTCTCAGTCTGGCTTTCCCACCTGACTTTATCCCGTTCAGCTACTGGCAAGTCAGTTTGTTTATTAAACCAATTATAGGAATATATATTCACACAGTGTACAGAAGAATTATTCCAATGCATTTCCCCCTTTGTCTAATTAAAAAGGAAGGTTTTAACTTTAACATAATAAAATTATATAACAACAAAACAGTTATCAAGTAAGAATTATATTTATAATATTCAGTCTATTTGTATTTGGCAAAATTAGAGAAAATACTCTATTATCTGTCTTAGCTTGTTGAGTCTACACTTATTACCTAATTTGCTTTTTTTTAAAAAAAAACAAAAACTTTATTTATTTATTTGCCTTGGTGTTTGCCTGGAACTGGAACTACAGACAGTTGTTAGCTGCCATGTGGGTGCTGGGAATCGAACCCAGGTCCTCTGGAAGAGCAGACGGTGCTCTTAACCACTGAGCCATCTCTCCAGCCCTGCTTTCTTTCTTTTTTTTAAGATTTATTTATTTTGTGTACAGCATGCAAAGCCCTCTTCTGTATCAGATGTCATCATAGATGGTTGTGAGCCACCATGTGGTTGCTGGGAATTGAACTCAGGTCCTCTGGAAGAACAGTCTGTGCTCTTAACCTCTGAGCTATCTCTCCAGCCCCCCTAATTTGCTTTCTATCATCACTAAGTTAAATAAGTTTTAGCTCCATCAAAGACACCAGAAGGTTGAAATGTTACCTAATGACAGGGACATCAGGCTGCCTGGACAGCTATACAAAGTTCCTCTTCAGTGTTGGGGTACCCAGCTCTGGTCTACAGGCTTAGCATATCTGACAGACTTTGCTGTGAAACAGGGAATTCTGAAGGACTGTCTTACCCTGTCTTGGCAAAATTCAGCAGTCACTTCTCTTGCCTCCTGCTGGTCTACTTTGGACAACATATTGTCAGCAATTGAGGCAAAGGCAGGTTTTTTGCCCCAATGGCCAGGTTTGCCATACAGAAAGCAAAGCCCACATGAAGGTTCTTGGATGCCCATTGTCTTCCTTTGAAGTAAATTGGTGCTACCAGGAGCAGATGTGTCTCACTAGCATGAAAAGTCGTAGGTTATTAAACATACTAAGTGCCATATTTTGTAGATCTTTAAAGTCTTTGAATATCATTTATCTATCTAAATATATCTGTGTATGGCCTTAAAAACATACCTAACATGACTAAGAATTTGATTATTATTGATGACTATTAATCTGTATTTCTTATTTATACACTTTTAAATGAGCTGCATGAACACAATACAACAAGAGTAGAAATATACATATAGTATAACAAAATTAAATTTGTATCAATAAACCAAAAATGCATGCCAATGTAAAATATTTATGACTAACAGTTGCTTTTTTGGTTTAAAAGTAGATTCAATGATCTATTCTTTCTCCTATTATTTCTATATCTCTTATTTTTCTTTTTTTTTAAACACTTTTATTTATTTATTTAATTATTTGCCTTGGTGTTTGCCTGGAACTGGAACTACAGACAGTTGTGAGCTGCCATGTAGGTGCTGGGAATCGAACCTGGGTCCTCTGGAAGAGCAGACGGTGCTCTTAACCGCTGAGCCATCTCTCCAGCCCCTCTTATTTTTCTTTTTATAACAAGATCCCTGAATCTATCTCCTTTGCTCAGCTTTTTTTTCTACCATTACCAATAACTTATAAGGAACCTCCCTTAATCATAGTTCTCTAGACTTCTTCCTGTTGATTGGGGACACTGGTAGTCTTTAGGGGGCCCTGAGAAAATTCAGGATTATGGTCAAGTTCTAACTAGAGAATTCTGGGAGGCTGTATTTATCTCAGCCAGTAGCCTTGAAGCTGTTCTGGATGCAGAATTTTGAGGAGATTGTAACAGAGGTAATTTGAAATGCTGAATCACTCGGGCCATCTGTTTTTATTAGTGTTTTGTTCCCCTTTCTCTGAAAATACATAAATGTTTAAAGATAACATACATATCTGCATTGATACAAGTATAGACTGTGCATTGTATATAAGTCAGCCAAAAATGATTTTTTTGTTTTATGTTTAAACAGGTAAAATATACATCATGTGTCTTGTAGTTCTTCTAGGTCTATTTCTTTATATTTATAGTCATATTTTTCAGGAGGTCTTCCTTAATCAAACCTGATTTTCCTTACCTGAAATGAATCCATAGCCTCTCATTTCCTGTGAAAATAAAAGCATAACTTCTCCTCCACAATAACATATCTTTTGACTTAAATTTTGAAATCAAGATATTTTAAAAATATATAGGTTGGCTGACTCTAGCAGTTTTTATAATTCAGAGTCTCTTAGAAGGCAAAAAATTCACAGACAACACAATAACATACAGGATCCAGACTTTCTGTGTATTTACCATCTTTATGTGGCTCATTATATATTTTTATTACTCTGTTTTTAAGAACTATCTCTACCTTTATTTTCTTCTACCAAGTTTATATATATATTTTAAAAACAACGTAACCTGCTTAAAGTTTTTTTTTCTGTCTGAATCTGTCTTTACTGTGTATCTCTAACCTTTTCTGTCTGCATGAGCAAAACCCCAAACCTGCCCCTGCAGCATATTGCTAGGAGATGACTCTCTGTATTGAGGCCTGGCCTGTGTGGGAGACAGTGCTGGAAACTGCTAGGAGATGCATCTCTGCTCTGTGACTAGCATAAGAGAGACAAGACTGGAAAGCTGAGTTTAGCTCCTTTTTTTTTTTTTTTTTAAAGTGTTTAGAACCTTTTTAAAGCTTCCTTAGGTCTTATGTGAATCTAGCCAGATGGTAGAGTTGTTTTTGGTTATTTTGTCCCAGTTGCCTGCTCCCAAATAACTGGCAGTTGCTTCCCAAATACCTGACCAGAGACTTAATATGAATTATAAATGATTGGCAGATAGCTCAGGCTTGTTACTAACTAGCTCTTACAATTTAACCCATTTCTATTAACCTATGTGATGCCCAAGGCTTGTAGCTTTTACCTTTATCCCACTTTGTGTGTCCAACTTGCTTTCTGTCTGGGTAGTGACTCCCCAGACTTCATACTTTTTTATTCCATCACTCTCAGTTTGGCTTTCCTGCCTAACTTTATTCTGTTCAGCTATCAGCCAGTCAATCATAGCAACATATGTTCACACAGTGTAAGAAGGATTATTTTACAGCAGAGGGGAGAGGGTAGGGAAAAGGAGAGAGGAACCAGGAAGTTTACAGGTAGATAACCAAAATGGATGGGTTATATAGGGAAAGGCAGCCCAGTCCCTGGACTGGAGAAATTTAGGGTAAGGAGCTGGGTGTGCCAGCCAGGAGGGCCCTGTAACAGGAAGGGACTGAGGAATGCTAGGAGAACCTGGCTGCCAGTGCCTGCTTCAATATGTTAAGTATATTTCCTATTAGAGATCTCAGGACTTCCTTATCAGAGCAAATCATCTGAGAATGCCAGCCAAGGTCAAACCCTGTGGTGAGACTGTTCTCTGTAAATAAAGGAGCTGTTTTGGCCTATGTGGAGCACTGCAAAAGTGAATAAAAGATCAAAAGAGAGACGAATAAAAAGAGGGCAGAGTTAGTCAGTCTCCATCTGACCCCCAAAAAAGAGCCATGTAAAGAATCCAGATGAACCACAGGCCGGGCCATGTGGCAGATAGAATACTAGAAATGGGTTAAATTAAGATAAAAGAGCTAGCTAGTAATGTGCTTGAGACATAGGCCAAACAATATGAAATTAATATCTGATTCATTTATTTAGAAGATAAAAGCTGCCACAGGCCAGGTCTAACCTGCTGGCCCAAACAGGTCCAGAAATCTCTCTACAACGGATGTCATCCCTGGGTCGGCCAAACACCGACATAAAGCCTAAAAAAGTTTAAAAAATGTTCTAGACCACTAAAACAGAGCCAAAAGCGGCTTTCTAAATTATATATCTAAATTGATTTATAATACAAAGACAGCATAATGTTCAGGCTAAAATTTAAAAATGACCGGCACACAGCTTAAACTCATATGTTTCACAAAAGACTTAACATAAGTGTGATTGATTTAAAGTTTCTGCTTATACTAAACAAAACAAAACAAGAAAACAGTTTTTCTAATAGCAATATTTTCTAAGTCCTCTCTATTTGCTGATAGCAAGCAGAGATACAGCAGACACCTCCAACATATTAAAAAGCCGCCAAAAGGGGTGGAGTCAACAATCACAATAATACTAACATTTTAAAAGCTCTTCTAGTTAAAAAATAATTAAAATTCTCAATAAAACAGATTTAGACTCACAAAACCTCTAAATACCCTTAAAAAAAACTAAAAATAAAGATAAAAAGGCAACATAAAAATGACAAATAAACAAAAAGTCTAGATTATAGTTATTGTGTTTTCTTTTAATTTTTTTAATTTTTTAACTTTTAATAAACTAACTACAAAAAGATAGTTAATTGCTAAGGCTACTAAGTTAAGCAAACATATATATTTTAAAGACCTTAAAATTTGTTTATAAAAATATATTATTTAAAAAAAGAGTTTCTGTTTTTGTCACCACAAAAGATCAAAACCTATCTATAGATTAGTTCCAGGCAAATGTGGTTTCATTTGCCCAGGCCACCTAAAAATTCTCTAATAAAAAGATCATCTTCCAAGAGACCAGTTGAGATGATCCAGCCTCAAGATCTCATAAGATCACCAACGTCCTTTAGTCAACAAATAATAATAGAAAAAAACTACATCCAATTTCCCAAAAATATTATTTATTAATGCTTGTTTTCATTATAAATAGTTATTAGTCATAGTCAATCTCTTTCAAAAAAAGGAGGGGGAAGGAGGATATGATATAATAATGAATAAAAAAGATAGATAAATTTTAGTTTATTGATACAAACAAGGTCAATTTTCCTTCTGTGGTCTTTGATGTGGTTAAAGGTTTAATAATTATAAGTATAGTTCTTCTTAGTTTAAAAGGTATATTAGATATAAAACTTTAGATTCACAAAGATAAAATAGATAATAAAATATTCTCTTTAATTTTATAAATACAAATAGACCAAATATTATGACTATAATTCTTACTTGATAGCTGTTCTGTTATGTATAATTTTGCTATATTAAAATTAAAGCTTTTTTTGATTAGACAAAAAAAAAGAACTGTGGTGAGTCTGTTCTCTATAAATAAAGGAGCTGTTTTTGCCTATGTGGAGCACCATAAAAGTAAATAAAAGAGGGGCTGGAGAGATGGCTCAGCGGTTAAGAGCACCGTCTGCTCTTCCAGAAGACCCTGGTTCGATTCCCAGCACCCACATGGCAGCTCACAACTGTCTGTAGTTTCAGTTCCAGGCAAATAATTAAATAAATAAAAGTGTTAAAAAAAAGTAAATAAAAGATCAAAAGAGAGACAAATAAAAAGAGGGTAGAGTTAGTCAGTCTCCATCTGAACCCAAAAAAAGAGCCATGTAAAGAATCCAGGTGAGCCACGGGCTGGGCCAGGTGGCAGATGAAATACTAGAAATGGGTTAAATTAAGATAAAAGAGCTAGCTAGTAATGTGCTTAAGACATAGGCCAAATAATATGAAATTAATATAAGTGTTTGATTCATTTATTTAGAAGATAAAAGCTGCCACAGGCCAGGTCTAACCTGCTGGCCCAAATGGGCCTATAAATCTCTCTACAACAAAACCTCCCATGATTTTATTACCAAACTGCAGAAATTGCAAAGTTTATGTGCATGTTTGCTGATCACAAAAGCCAGTGTGAGAAAGGAATACACAAAACTATTGTTAATTCGAAGCAGAGAACAAAGAGAGGTGCTTTGGAGACCAGTTACCACAGTGAGTCAAAAAGGTAGCCTTTGATGCAACTACTTGATAACCACAGTTGAATATAACCTGCTTCCTAGAAAAACCGTAGGCAGACTGCTGACAGTGTTGACTGACAGTTCCTCTCCTGTGTCGTAAAACCCTTTTATAAACCCCAAAAAACTGGACAAGGACAATCCAGGCATGGGACTCTTCATGCCAAACTGCTCAGACCCTGACCCAAGTCCAGAACCTCTGCATTCCTCTCAGGGTTCTCTCATATCCTTGTGTGTGTCTCTCTCCCTTGCTGCTCCACAGACCTCTTTCACCTTGACACTGTGAACTAGGGAGACGTGACCCAGTGTTGACCTCTGACATTAGGAGCTCTGGTGACTTGGTCACCTAACAGCTTTACACCAGTACCAAGCCTCTTGAGTCTACTAAGGAGACTTCTTTGAGCTCAAGACAAGCTCCCTTCTCCATAGGACTTGACATTTTTATTTATTAGTTGTGTGTTTGAGTGTGTGTGTGTGTGTGTGTGTGCTCACAGCCTGCACACTTCAGGGTGTAAATGTGCTGTCTCTGAATAGCTTTCAGGGATTGGCTCTCAATGTCCTCCTTGTTTTTGAGGCAGGGATTTTTTTGTTTCTGTTGCTGTACAGATGCTACAGGTCAGATGGCCCTTGAGACTCCTGCTGATTCTACTGTCTCCTCTTCCCATCAAGCACTGGGATTACAGATGTGTGCCTCAGCATGTGGCTTTTTACATGGGCTACAAGGTTGAACTAAAGTTGTCTAGGCTTGCAGAACAAGCATTCTTACTTGGGACTCCACAGGACTTATGTTCTCTGATATTTCAGACTATTTTTATTAAATATATATTATCACCACATATTCCTTTTGTGTCAAAATAAAAAGGTTATAACTAGTATAAGAAAAAATGTATACACCAAACACAATAGCTATATACAACATATACAAACAATAATTACATCAATAACTTCAGTCCATTAACAATTGATAAATTCAAAGAAAGTATTCTATTATTTATCCTATTTTGGTGAGTTCAAAGGATTGTACCTAATTTACTTTCTATCTAGCAGGAACCCTGAATCTAATCTTTTTTAACTTTTTTCTTTACCATTACTAACAGCAATTTGTAACCAATCATCCTAAATAATTACAATTATAGATACCATTCAAAGACCAAAAACCACTCACCCTACCTCTTGGTAGGTAGGGTGGGCATTGTGTTCTTAATTTTTTAAAAAAAATATTTATTTATTTATTTATTTATTTATTTATTTATTTATTTAATGTGAATTAGTGTTTTGCCTGCATGTATAACTGTGTAAGGGTGTCAGATCTTGGAACTACAGACAGTTGTTAGCTGCCATGTGGATACTGGGAATTGAACTCAGGTCCTCTGGAAGAACAGTCAGTGCTCTTAACTGCTGAGCCATCTCTCCAGCCCCCCTATTTCTTTTTTTAAAGGACTTTCTATATCCCTTTTTCTCTCTTTTAAGACTGTATTTTAAAACACACTGTAAACCATCTACAGGTTTTTTGTTGTTTTTTCTGTCAGAATCTGTTTTTACTGTAAATCTCTATCTTTTCCTGACCATCCACATGCCTTTAATCTGCTAAAAGTGGCTAGGATTAAAATCTGGGCTATGGCAGCTGGCTCCACCCAGCTCCTTGGTCTGGGAGAGCTTAGCTTTATAGCAGGCATAGAACCGTCCACAGAGCCAAGCCTTGAAGGTCAGTGGGGAGTGGCGACCTATACCTTTAATTTCATCACTGGGAAGGCAGAGATTCATCTGGATCTCTATGAGTACAAAGCCTAACAGAATCAGACAGTGATGGCTCTGTCCTCTAATATTTCAGACTGTTTTGAATTAAATATACAATAAATCACCGCAGACTTATTTTCAGAGCAGAGAGGGATTTTATTAGGGAAACATCTTAACATAGATTTAAGCACACATGAGCATAGAGGTGCTCAGGGAAAAGCTTAGACACACTTTGCCAAGGGGAGTAACCCCAAAGGATTCTTGCATCTTTTATGGTTTGAAGGATAGGTTGGTTGGTTGTTTTACATTTATTTTATGCTGTATTTTGGTTGTGATCTTAGTCTTTTCTTTAAAAAAAAAAAAATTATTTATTTATTTACTTTAGTGTTTGCCTGGAACTGGGAACTGGAACTACAGACATTTGTGAGCTGCCATGTGGGTGCTGGGAATTGAATCCCAATCCTCTAGGAAGAACAGTCAGTGCTCTTAACGGCTGAGCCATCTCTCCAACCCTCAAGCCCAGCCTTTAATGGCTGAACCATCTCTCTAGACCGTTTTAGGCTATATTTAATCACACGTTGTAAGTTTTCATTTCTTTGAATGCATCTTTTCCTCCTGCTCAACACCTTCTTTTGGCTTAGGACCGTGAGGATGAACTGTATGAGGCAGGGGAGCTCCTGTATATGTCAGTCTGCTCATGGACTCTGTCAATAGGTAACACAGCTTAACCACCTCATTGACCTGAATGGGTTCATTGGAAATCAGAATACCAGGTCTCCAGGGAAGCATAAAGATAGAATTTAGATTTCTATGGGCTCAATGAACCTTGATTCCCCACCCCATGTGGCTGTTTAAATCCTAAGGAGACACAAAGCTGATTCTTCCTCTTCTAGAGTTGTGGGAGAAATGGGAGATGGATCCAAAGCTGATTTTGAGAGGAGAGATCATTTTCACTTCCATGCCTTCCAATGCTCATCCAGCCCCCTAACATTGCAGCAAAAATCAGCACTCATTTTGAACTCTATGTCTAGCATCACCATTTGGTCCTGTCACATACTCTACCCGTTTTTCCACTTTAGCTCTGGAATGGCCCTCATTGCTTGTTTCAGATATTTGGTGGGTTTGTGGATATGCATATTTGTTCCCTTCTGGAAAGTTGTGGACTAATGTCTGTTTGTCCCAAGTAGAGCACCAATGAAAGATGGAAGTATGATTCCACCAAAACCCAACTGAACAAACCAGTGAGTTTAGGGCACTTAGAGACAGAGCATGAGTGACCTCAACTGCATTAGTGAAGTTGTGCCCCACTGTGGATGATGACCTGATGGAAGCCAGGCTGTGGAGCTCTGTCTCCAGTCACTATCTACCTCCTATGTACTCTAGCATTTCCCAAGATCACTTGCTGCCAAGAGAGAGCAGGACTAATGGCTGCCATCCCAACAGAAAGTCCTGTGACCATCTCTTGACCCTTTCTACTTAGAGCTACCAACAGCAACACTACCAGCCAAAGAATCTTTACTTCCAAATATGCTGGGAAGAAGAGAGTCACATTACAATATCCTTGAAGGTGGAAACAGTTTTACAGATAGGCACTGAGTGATAGCATATATCTTTAATGCGGACATTCTGGGAGGCAGAAGCAGGCCAATCTCTGTGAACTGGAGGCTATCCTGCTTTGTATAAAGAGTTCCAGGCCAGCCAGGGCTACACAGAAAGATATTGTCTCTAAAAAAAAAAGAAAAAAGAAAAAGAAAAAAAGGAGTAGTCTCTCTCTCTCTTATCTTACCCTTTCTTTCTTAATTTTTTAGGTGAGGGCTTCACTAATTTAGCTCTGTTGGCCAGGAACTCACAAACATCTTCCTACCTCTGCTTTGGGAGTTCTGGGATTAAATTCCCAAACCATCACACTTGGCAATGTGTTGAATAACGAACGATTTTCACAAGTTACCTCAGACTGCTTACAGGGAGAGTTTTTTGTACATTGTTGTTGTTCATTATTTTTCCTATTGTCTTAGTACGTCATGATATCTCCTCACAGATTTTGTGTGTGACTGGAAGAAGGGAGGGTCCAGCTTTTTAAATTACCATTGGTAATGTGATGTGTGCATGGTCTGATGCACTGTGATTGGACAAGGAGGAGATTGGTCCAGTTCCACCGCAGCCTTTTAGATAAACCATGGGAGACCAGACACCCCACCACGCCCCTGTGCAGCACATTACTTCCGGTTTTCATTGTTGGAACAAAATAAATACCAAAATCAGCTAAGAAAGGAATGACTTCTTTTGCTCAGAATTCGAGGGCACATTGATCATGGGAAAGACGTGGTAGCAGGAGGTTGAGGTAACTGGACACATTGTACCTGCAGTCAGAGAGAGGGTGCAGACAGAGGATGCCGTTACTTAAATCTCATCCCTGCTACCTCCCCCTCCTTCCCCCTCCTACCCTCCCCTCCTACTCCTTTTTCCTTTTGAGACAGGGTTTCTCTGTGCGGCCCCGCTGTCCTGGATATCAATCTGTAGACCAAGCTGGCCTCAAACTCAGAGATCTGCCTGCCTCTGGGATTAAAGGTGTGTGCCAACACCACCTGGCTTTATCTTCTTCTTCTTCTTCTTCTTCTTCTTCTTCTTCTTCTTCTTCTTCTTCTTCTTCTTCTTCCTCTTCCTCTTCTTCTGTTCACTCTAAAAAATTTTTTAATTTAATTTCTAAGAATTTTATGTGCATTGGTGTTTTTGCTTGTATGTGTCTGTGTGAAGATGTCAGAACTCCTGGAGTTTTAATTATAGACTCTGTTGAGCTGCCTTGTGGTTGCTGGGAATTGAACTCAGGTCCTTGGAAGAGCAATCAAGTGTTCTTAACCACTGAGTCGTCTCTCAAACCCCCACTTTCTTCTTTTTAATTCTCTCTCTCTCTCTCTCTCTCTCTCTCTGTGTGTGTGTGTGTGTGTGTGTGTGTGTGTGTGTGTGTGAAGGGCATAAGTGTAGGTGTACATACAGTGTGGACATGTGCAAGTTTAAGTTTGATGTCAAGAACTGTCCTCATGTACACTACACACCTTTTAGCCTGGCAGTGATAATGCACACTTTAACCCCACAACTTGGGAGACAGAGGCAGGAGATCAGCCTGGTCTACAGAGTTGAGTTCCAGGACAGCCAGGGCTACACATAGAAACCTTTTATCCAAAAAAACAAACTAAAATAAAACAAAAACAATCAGGTTACAGGGCACTTTCTTAATTAACTATTGATGTTGGAGGGGCCAGTCCATTGTGGTTAGTGCAATCCCTGGGCAGATGGTCCTGGCCTCTATAAGAAAGCAGCCTGAGCAAGCCCTGTGGAACAATCCAGTAAGCAGCATCCCTCCATGGCCTCTGTCTGCATCAACTCCTGCCTCCCAGATCCTCCTCTGTTTGAGTTCTTGTCCTGACTTTCTTTGAAGATGAACAGAGATATGGGACTGTGATCCTAATAAACTCTTTTCTCCCCAACCTTCTTTTGGTTTTATCATAGCAATAGTAACCTTAACTAAGATTCCAGCAATGCTTTTCACAAGGCAGGTATTGTTAAAAGTTCTGATACATATTTAAATATTCCATCTCTTCCACTACTGGTGTTTCTGTACATGTGTGTGACTCAGGGGAGGATGGTGGGAGAATAACAATAATATTGTTAGGTGCTGGAGAGATGACTCGGCAGTTAAAAGCCCAGACTACTTTTGCAGAAGACCTGAGTTCAGTTCCCGGTACTCATGGTGGGTAGTTCACAACTCCAGCTCCATGGGATCCAAAGCCCTTATCTGGACTTCATGGGCACTCACGTTCAAAGATACACACAGTCACATACATACATACACACACACAATTAAAAAATAAATCTTAAAAATGAGTTTCTAAAACAAAAGGCAAATCTTGCTGCTTTGTGTGGTGTGCATAGACACAGGTTGACAATGGCGTGACAGTTGGGAGGGAGGTTAGAGAGGGAGAATTATAGTACTCGGAACACTCTTCATACATGTGTGAACTTGTCAAAGAAAAAAATGAAGTAAAAGTTAAGGAAGTTGGAAAACACAATAATACAATAATAATACCTTCCTGTGTGGGAGCAAGAGAAAGCAGTATTCAGGGCTCAGGCTTCAGTTACCCATTTCTACTCATTACAAAAGCAAGTAGAGGGACTCAACATCAACCACCAACACCCATGGCTGCCCTGTGTCCTTATTTGACATGGACTTTTTAAACTTCATTCTGTACCTTTCTTGGAGGTTATTAAATATAATCCAACCAGAGGATCAGACACATTATTATTTCAACCACAATCCATGGAAACACATCGGACTGTCCTTTTTCAGAAAGACAAAACCTTTGCACTTACCCAGTAAAAATTAAACCCTTTATTAATAATCCCCTAGTAGAACAGTCTCTGTTAATGACTATATCATAGAATGTTTTCCTAGCTAGAGTCAGATTCAGGAAATCAGAAGTCCAAGGATTTGAGGCTGAAAGTGTAACTCAGTGATAGATTGCTTACCAGACATACACATGGCTGTGAGATCAATTTGTAGACTTACCCAAAACCGCACATCCAGGAATTAAAACTGAAAGCATATAATTCCAGGCTCGGGAGAGAGGGCAGGGACAGAAGCACAGGGCAATGAAGGTCTACTTTGGCTAGACAGTGAGTTTGAGGTTTTTGATTTTTTTTTTTTAAAGATTTATTTATTTATTATGCATACAGTTTTACAGAAGAGGGCGCCAGACCTCATCATAGATGGTTGTGAGCCACCATGTGGTTTTGCTGGGAATTGAACTCAGGTCCTCTGGAAGAACAGTCAGTGCTCTTAACCTCTGAGCCATCTCTCCAGCCCCCTGTTTTTGATTTTTAAAGGAAAGTCTGAGGACCAGGAGGATCACTCGACGTGTACAGATTCTTGCTACCAAGGGAGACAAACCAAGTTCAGTCCCTGAGTCCCACATGGTAGAAAAAGAGAACCCATTCCCCAGAGCTGTCTCCCGACTCCTACATATGTACCACAGCCCATGAACACTGATAGACCGCCCTACAGACCAAATAAATAATAGTTTTTAAGCGGTTAAGAAATCAATAAAGACCTGGGCTTGGTGGTGCACACCTTTAATCCCAGCACTTGGAGGCACAGGCAGGGGAATCTCTGTGAGTTCAAGGACAGTCAGAGTTGTTACACAGAGAGAATCCATCTCAAAAAACAAAACAAAACAAACAAAAAAGTCAATGAAAAAAATAAGAGTCTATTTTCTGCTAGTATTTATATAATTTGATTAGTTTAAATGAATGTAGTTTTTGACCCCATTTTACAAAGTTCAGATGTAAACAAGAATACATAATAAAGGTAGTGGGAATTCCCCATAAATTTTTTATATACTTGAGCATTTCTGGTCTTATGTTTGATTCCTGGATCAATAACCATTTTTTTTAAACTTTATTTATTTATCTATTTGCCTTGGTGTTTGCCTGGAACTGGAACTACAGACAGTTGTTAGCTGTCATGTGGGTGCTGGGAATCGAACCCGGGTCCTCTGGAAGAGCAGACGGTGCTCTTAACCGCTGAGCCATCTCTCCAGCCTCCCAATAACCATGTTTTAAAATTATCAGCTCTTAGAAGCTCGGCCTACAGTATGGCTATTCCTCATTTTCTTTGTTTTGTTTTTGAGACAGAGTCTCTTTATGTATTCCTGGTTCTCTTGAAACTTGCCATGTAGACCAGGCTGACCTTGAACTCAGAGGTCTGCCTGCCTTTGCCTCCCAAGTGTCAGAATTAAAGGTGTGTGCATGTGTATACCATGTGTACCACATGTATGCAAGTGCCAGAGGAGGCCACAAGAGTGTGAGGTCAGATTCCAGAACCAGAGTTACAGAGGACTGTGAGCTGCCATTGGAGACTGGGAACTGAAACCACTGAGCTATCTCTCCATCCCCATAGTATAGTTGTTTTAGTGTATGCTTAATTTGTTAATTTTATATTTTGTGATTAAAAGTGTGTATTTAAAGTTTAACATTTCCCTATAAGTATAGTTCTAACATGTTCCATAATGTAATATGTTCTGAATTTATTATTTTTGTTTTGTTTTGTTTTGAGATAGAGTTTTCGTGTGTAGCCCTAGCTGTCCTGGAACTAACTCACTTTGTAGATAAGGCTGGCCTTGAACTCACAGAGATCAGCCTGCCTCTGCCTCCCAAGTGATGTATTGTAGTCTGAAGTTTTCTGACCTGTCTGGGCCCATGGTCTAGTTTTCTACCTGTGATACTGCAACAGCTTATAAAATAATTACTCAGACACATATATTACTACAAGGTCTTTGACCTATGATTCGGACTCATTACCAACTAGCTCTTACAACTTAACCAATTTCTATGAATCTAATGTATTTCCATGTAGCTCCTCCTTTTTACTCTATCTCTGCTTGGATTTCACCCTCCTCTCCCCAGCCTCCAAGCTGCCTTGTCATAGGCCAAAACAGTCCCTTTATTAACCAATAACAATTCACAGCATACAGAAAGACATCCCACATCAGTGTATTTATTTATTGTTTATTTATATGTGTGAGGAACCTCTTTGGGGCCACCTTTGCAATGGCTGAACTGAAACCATGGGCCAGGTGAGCCCTGCATCTGCCTTGACACAAAAATGACTAATACTCGAGTTTCTGTACCCCGCCCTCCAGATTGTTTTGCCCATCCCTTAATTTGAAAATTTCCAGATTCTCTTTGTTGAGTCTTTCTTCTCTATTTCTTGCCCTTAGAAATACTTTTTGCTTTCTTTCAAAGGGCCTCCCAGAGATGGCTCAGCAGTTAAGAGCACTGACTGTTCTTCTGGAGGATCTGAGTTCCATTCCCAGCATCCACATGGCAGCTAGCAACTGTCTGTAAAAAGGGCCTCCCTTTGTCTGGAGCTTACCATTAGGCTAGCTCAGCTGGACAGTGAGGTCTCAAGATCCTCTGTTGTTTTCCTGATTATCTTGGGATTATAAGCACATAGCAACGTACCCAACTTTAAAAGTTTAATTATTAACTCTTGGGAGTAGGGTCATACCCACTTAGTCCCAGCATGAGAGGCAGATGCAGGCAGAATTCTCTATGAATTCAAGACCAGAATGATCTACACAGTGAACTCCAGGCCAGCCAGGGCTATATGGTGAGATCCTGTCTCAAATAAAACAAAATATTATTCTGTGTGTGTATGCGTCTGTGTGTCTGTGTGTGTGTGTGTGTTTCTGTGGGTGTGTATGTGTGTGTGTCTGTGTGTGTGTATGTGTATGTCTGTGTGTCTGTGTATGTGTGTGTCTGTGGGTGTGAATGTGTCTGTGTCTGTGTGTGTCTGTGTCTGTGTGTATTTGTGTGTCTGAGGGTATGAATGTGTCTGTGTATGTGTGTGTCTGTGTGTGTGGGTGTCTGTGGGTGTGTCTGTGTGTGTATGTGTATGTCTGTGTGTCTGTGTATGTGTGTGTCTGTGGATGTGAATGTGTCTGTGTCTGTGTCTGTGGGTGTGAATGTGTCTGTGTGTATTTGTGTGTCTGAGGGTATGAATGTGTCTGTGTATGTGTGTGTCTGTGGGTGTGAATGTATATGTGCAGATGCCATGGTCAGGTATGGCTATTGGAGGACAGTTTGTGGGAGCTGGTCCAGCCCTTCCACTGTGGGTTCTGGGCATCAGAGCCTCAGGCTTGAGTAGCAAGTGCCTTTTACCCACTGAGCCATCTTCCAGTCCATACCCCGCTTTTCACATAGGTGCTGGAGACTGAACTCGGGTCCTCTCACTCGGCTTTACTAGTTCAGCTATCTTCTCAGGTCTTGAGATTAAGAAATTTTTAACGAATTTGGCTTTTTGCTGTGTGTCTTGCCAGCTCCAGATGTCTGTGGCTTCTCAAGCTATCACTCCTGATCCTGGGACTTACTGTTGTTATATTCATGACCAGAAACAACTCCCTTTCAACAATTTTCATCAGCTCCAAGCCAGACCTCCCAAAGCCTACACCGGGTAGCCCAGAGCTGAAACTTCTACCTGAAAAGCACCTGCAGGACCTCTTTACCTATGAAGGCATCTGGTGAGATCTGGGTGCTCTGGCCTCATTGTAGTGTCCCTGATATCTCTTCCCTGCCCCTCCATGGAGTCCTAACCCTCAAGGGCAGTTCTGAACAGGTACTGATTACTAAAGTGACCCTCAGAGAGCAGGCTTGGTCTGTGGGATCCACAGAACCGAGAAACCGTACAACATCTTCCTCAGGAGGAAGATGCCGCCTTCTGGCATCTGCCCTAGTGGGACTTGCTGTCCAATGAAGTGCCTGTGGCTCTTGGGTTTAAAGAAGCTAGGTGGAGGGGGTAATTTAAAAGAGGGCCCTTGAACATGGTGGTGCACTCAGGAGACCGACACAGGGGGTTTGCCATGGATTTGAGGCCAGTCTGTGCCACACAGACAAGATCTTGTCTCTAAGGAGAAAAGGAAAAGAAGAAAGAAAAGAAAGAATGGTACTTCCCTCTTTCCCTTTATCCTCCACCCCACCTCCCTCAACCCATCTCTGCGAGAGCTCACTGCTGGGTGACCCAGGGTGTCAATCCAGTTAGGAGAGCCCTGTGGGAAAAGAAAATTTCAGGGTGTCACACAACCTAAGGGCAAGGTCCCTGCCTCCCATCAGTCATCCACATGTAAACACTTCTATCGTTTTTTTTAGGCTTGTTCCCAAAAATCAGTGTGTCTGTGACTCCAGCCAACTTCGAAGAAAACACAATTTTCAGAGTGCCTATAACGAGAATGATCTCCCAGCTGTGAATGCCAGGAGACAGGCAGAGTTTGAACACTTTCAGAGGAGGTAATGCAGGCTGTCAGGGCTCTCGGGTCACCGGGCGAAACAAGCATCCAACCAAGTGTTTGAGGGAGTGAGGAACCCTAAGAAAAAAAGTTTGGACCTTGGCCTCCTGAGAGGCCCCTGGGAGATACTATTGGGACTAAGGAGAAGAAGACAAGGGAGAATAGGGTTCACCAAGGAAGATTTGGAGGGTTTTGTATGCATAAAACATAAACCAATAGGACTGGAGAGATGGCTCAGAGGTTAAGAGCACTGACTGTTCTTCCCCAGGTCCTGAGTTCAATTCCCAGCAACCACATGGTGGCTCACAACCATCTATGATGAGATCTGGTGCCCTCTTCTGGCATACAGGCATAGTGGAGGCAGAATGTTGTATACATAATAAATAAATCTTTAAAAAAACCACATAAACCAATATAGAGATAAAGGAAGAGAGCTTAACACCACCCCCTCAGTCATGGTGGTGGCACAGTCACTGGGTACCCAGCCCAACACAGAAGTTGGGAACATACCATCTGCCAGCTCTGTGAAGAGTGTCACTTTTTATTTTTTTTTATTTTTTTTCAAACTTTATTTATTTATTTGCCTTGGTGTTTGCCTGGAACTGGAACTACAGACTGTTGTTAGCTGCCATGTGGGTGCTGGGAATCGAACCCGGGTCCTCTGGAAGAGCAGACGGTGCTCTTAACCGCTGAGCCATCTCTCCAGCTCCGAGTGTCACTTTTTATTTAGTTATATTTTATGTGAGTGCTCTGCATGTATACCTACATGCCAGAAGAGGCCTTTATATTTTATTATAGATGGTTGTGAGCCACCATGTGGTTACTGGGACTTGAACCTCTAGAAGAGCAGACAGTGCTCTTAACCTCTGAGCCATCTTTCCAGCCCAAGTATGTCACTTTTTATCTTTTGACAGTGGTGGGTTCAGAACCCAGGGCCAGGCAAGCATTCAATTGCCCCACCTCCAGTTCTGTCCCTAGAGTGCTGGGAAGCAAACTCAGATCTTTGCATGCCCTAGGCAAATGCTCTGCCACTGGTCCCAGCCTCAGTGTCTCCTTTTCAATCACAAGGGATTAATACCAAGATTGTTGGTTGAAGGTGGAATTAAAATAAGTTCTGGCTAACATTTATCAAATGAAGGGATTTTGTACATGTTGGGCATGGTAGTACTTCTCCATAATCCCAGAATGTGGGAAACTGAAGCAGGAGGATTGTAAGTTCAAGACCAGCCTGGGCTTCTTGGTAAAACCTATCTTGGATCAACAAAATAGAGCTGCTTGTGACAGCCTCTTTAAAAGTAACTAAAAGCTGGGAGGTCTTAGAGAAATAATTCTATTCAGGGATAGTTGGCTGTAACTGAGCATTAACCTTGATTCCTGATCACACTGTTTCTAATACTTGTTTCAGACACAGACATATTCCACCTTAGGAAGCAAGCAAATATAACTGACTGGCTTGTCAGGGATGAAGATATTCTTTCATCAGGATTTATTTTTTTTATTATTCTAAATCATATATATGTGTATGTGCAGGTGATAATTTCTCTTGTTTTTATTGATTATGAGGGTGATTTTTAAACATGTTTTGTTGCATACTGACTCTCATGCTTGCTGTCTCCTGAAGAGAAGGGCTGCCCCACCCACCGCCTCTGCTGGCTCAACCCAACCTCCCCTTTGGATACCCAGTCCATGGTGTAGAGGTGATGCCCCTGCACACAATTCTCATTCCAGGTAGGTACATCTGCATTCTAAGAGGTTGCAGGCAGTGCTCTGCTCTTCTTAATCTGAAGGAGGGAGTGGGGGCCAGCCATTCATCAGATGTCCTTGTGCACTTGGTACAACCCAGGAAGCTTGCTGTGGTTTCATTTGGTGTTAGACTCCCTGGTTCCACAACTGGGATTCTTTTAAGTTGCAGATTCCCCATGGCTTTAAGATAATATAGAAATTAGAATTCTGTGGGCCAATAGGGAGATCTTAGGGAATAACTGGCTTTCAAAGGTCCTCTAGCATCAAGAGCAAATTGATGAACCTATTTCTGGGGTGGCTGTTTGTATCAGTTCAGCTCCTTTCTAGGGCTAGAGGAGTGAGTGGCCAGGCAGGTAAAGCTGATTGGGCCAGGCAGGTAAAGCTGATTGGGCCAGGGTTGCCACCTGAGGTCTATACTCAGGATCCACATGGTAGAAAGCCAGCTTCCTCAGGTCTGCTGTAAGCTCCAGGCATGAGCCTTGGCATGCACGTACCCCCTCATGCCCTATGCATAAAATAAAAACGCTTAAAATGTAAAATAAAGGGGGCTGGAGAGGTGGCTGAGAGGTTAAGAGCACTGACTGTTCTTCCAGAGGTCCTGAGTTCAATTCCCAGCAACCACATGGTGGCTCACAACCATCTATAATGGGATCTGGTATCCTCTTCTGTATACTGTATACATAAAAAATAAGCAGCATTGATTCCCATCTTCCAATCCTCAAGGTTTTTATTCCACCCACCTCCTGGAAAGTTGTACTTCCAAGAGTGTGACTATTTCCAGATTCATCTAAGGATCATTCATTATGTCTCTATTATTGCTTTCCCTTTAGTAAGTAGCAGGACCATCTGGAAGGCTGTTGGAGTTCACAGAGCCCAAAGATGAGGATTAGCCCTGGAAGCCTTAGACCCAGAAGCACTGAGTTTGAGACCAGGCAACCATCTCACAGCCTATAGAATGACATTTGGTGGCTTTCCAGATGTGGTAGTCGGAGAGAGGGAAGTGTACTAGGGCACGTCAATGTCCTCTCAGACATTTTTGTTTGTCTCTCCCATGTCTTTTAGGCCTCCAGTATGAAGGGCCAGATGCCCTTGTCTATGAGGTAAGAGTCCCCATCCCAGCATTTTTGGCAACTGCCCCACAACTATGACTGATCTCAGCCTTCAACCAAGTCCTATCGCTTATCTAACTGTGTATCACATAGATACAAAGTGGGACATGGGGACATCGCACAGAGGTGTTGCAGGTTTTGGAAAGGCTACAGGGAGGACTTCTAAAGCTACACAAACCTCAAAGCATCATCATGGTCATTTTTACTTTAGGAAGAAGCTGCCACCACGTCCACATTCACAGCTGCTGCTTGTGTGACCCCTGAACAAAAGTGTGGGATGTCCTGCTTCCCTCCCCTCTCAGCGGCGCTCTGGGTTGAGGTCTTAGGAAGGGATGTCTCATGACTGAGATATAAGCTCATCTAGAACCTGCAAAAGAGCCCTGGGAAATGAGGCTTGGAGTGTGTGTGCAGATGTAGTGCACAGGGAAGAACATAGAGGACAGAGAAGTAAATTGTCTCTACAATGGCTCACCGCCTTATTCCCTTGAATCACTGGGGAGCTCACCGTTTTCTGGCTAGTCTGATAGCCAGTGAGCCCCTACAACCCTCCTGCCTCGTTATCTATCTTCTTTGGGTACCGGTTTGCATGACTTTCTAATGTGGTAATGAGGCACTCAAAATAAGGTTCTGATACTTATGCAGCAAGTGTTCTTTGCCATCTCAGCTCAGAAGTGAGATTCACATCCTTCACCCCCATAGACCCAATAAGAGGTGGAGTTGGGGTGAATGAGCTGCTCTGTGACCTCGGAGGCCTCTCCTCTGACCCCCACACAAGCTCTCTCATCTGTCCCTGTCATATTTTTTAATAACTGTGATTCATTTATTTATGAGTGTGCTAGGGATGGAATCTAGACCCTTGCAAATACAGGGCAAATATTCTACCACTGAACCTTTTATGCCTCCAGCCCCTTCTATTACGTGCTTATCCGTGCCTGGTTATGGTGTGGGAGTGGCTGTATGCTTCTTATCCTCATGGCCTAGAGACTTGCTTCTCAGAGAATTATCTGTTGATTGGACTGAGTTTCCAGCAGGACATAATTCAGTTGGTTTCCCACAAAGAGGCCTGGCTATTGCAGACAACCAGAGAAAAGAGCGTAGCCTTTAGAGCTGGGATGGAGAAGCTTGCTTCTTGCTCCAAGAAGATCTCTCATCTTCAGGGAGAACTAACGGGCAGGACTTGCTCCCAGGTGGGCTGCAGGTGGGAGGAGGAGGAGGACAGCAGGGTAAGAATGGCCACTGTCAGCCTCGAGCACGCAAGGGTGGCCGTAACTTTCATCCCAGCACTTGGAGCTCCAGGACAGCCAAGGCTACACAGAGAAACCCTGCCTCAAAAACCCCAAATAAATAAATACATAAACAAATAAATAAATAAGCAAATCACTCTTTGGGCACTTGAGAGCTGGAATGGACGCAAGTGCCTTCTACACTAGGGTGACGGGGGTGATGGGCAGCAGCAGTTTCTATTAGTAATGACATGATTTGTCAGGTTTGGGTTTTGTTTGTTTGTTTGTTAGGTACTGAGAATAGAAAGTACCTGGCTCTCTCTCTCTCTCTCTCTCTCTCTCTCTCTCTCTCTCTCTCTGTATACTTATGCACGGAGGCCAGAAATGCCATCTGATCTCTCAGAGCTGGAGTTACAGGCTTTCACACCATGTCCAGATTATTATGTGTGTGCTGGGCCCTGTATTCTGTTTCCTGTGACTATACAGTGGACCCATCTCTCCAGCTCGGTGCTTTAGTTTTTAATATACTAAGTTTGAGCTGCATGTGAGTCTTCCTAGCAGGTGTCTTGGTTAGGGCTTTATTGCTGTGCTAAGCACCGTGACCAAAAGCATCTTGGGGAGAAAGAACTGTGATGCCATGTCACGGGGCATTGGCCAAGTCAAGGCGGGAGCTGAAAGCAGGAATTGGAAGGATGCTGCTCACTGGCCTGCTCTTTTCCTCCTCTAACTGTTGATCTCTTGTTTCTGTTTCCCCTACTTACTCTTTTTCATTGTAGGCCTCCATTGGTGTTTTGCCTGCATGTGTAACTGTGTAAGAGTGTCAGATCTTAGAATTACAGACAGTTGTTAGCTGCCATGTGGATGCTGGGAATTGAACTCAGGTCCTCTGGAAGAACAGTCAGTGCTCTTAACTGCTGAGCCATCTCTCCAGCCCTTGTTTTTTTTTTTTTTTTTTTTTTTTCTGAGACAAGGTTTCTCTGTATATCTCTGGCTGCCCTGAAATTCACTTTGTAAACCAGGCTGGTCTTGAACTCACAGCCTGCTTCTGCCTCCCCTGAGTGCTGGGATTAAAGGCTTTCACCACCATTGCCCTGCTTTAAAAGCTTTAATTGGGGGGCTGGAGAGATGGCTCAGCGGTTAAGAGCACCCTCTGCTCTTCCAGAGGACCTGGGTTCGATTCCCAGCACCCACATGGCAGCTAACAACTGTCTGTAGTTCCAGTTCCAGGCAAATAAATAAATAATAAATAAATAAAGTTTAAAAAAAAACACAACAAAAAACCAACACAAAGTTATAAAAAAAAAAAAAAAAGCTTTAATTGGGCTTACGATTTCAAAGGGTTAGAGTCCATGATGGAGATGCAAAGATGTGGTGATAGGAATAGTAGAGAGCTACATCTCAAACTGAAAGCTAGAGGCAGAGAGAAGATCAGGGGTAGTAGGAGTCTCAAACCACCTCTGTGACACACCTCCTCCAGCAAGGCCACACCTCCTAATCCCTCCTAAGCAGTTTCACCAACAGGGGACCAAGTATTCAGAAATACGAGCCTTTGGGAACCTTCTCATTTAAGCCACCACACAGGGCAAATGGTGAAGGCAGTGGGTGAGTCAGGGACAAACGTTTGGTTTCACTTATTTATTTATTTATTTTTTCTGAGACAAGGTCTCTCATGACTCCTCGCCCTAACTGGTCTGGAAGCTGCTATGTAGACCAGGTTAGCTTTAGTTTCACAGCCATCAAAGTGCTGAGACTGAAGACATGTGACACCAAACTGAGCTGAGATAAACATTTTGAAACCACTTGAAAATTGATGGTATCTATTTGATGAGGGATAAATTCATCTGGCTGGGAGCTGTGCTATAATAAGAGAAAAAGACCCAGAGCTAAGTCCTGGAAAACTCGTATTGGATGTTGGAAGGAAGACAAAGAGGAGTGATTGACAAACAGAATCCTATAGCTGCATCGGGGAGCAAGGCACAGTGGCCCCCATCTGTAACCCCAGCTACTGGGGAAGCAGTGGCCGGAGGCAGACAGATCTTTTGAGCCTTGGAGTTCAAGGCTGGAGTTCAAGAGAGACTTCAGAGGGAGGAGGAGGAAGCAAAAGAGGAGGAGGAAGAAAAAGAAGACGACGAAGAAAAGAATAATCTAGAAGTCTTGAAGAACAGTGCCTCATAAACCCAAAGATAAAGGTGTTTGCAGGAATGAGTCCTTTAAATCTGAGTCTCTAGGTCTTGGGGGTGAGGGAGAGAGCCTTAGCTAAAACTGCCACTCCTTTTGCGCCCATCCTTATCCTGTCCTAGCTCCTGATGGGGCTCTCCAGTCTGGGTGCTCTGCCCCCTGCTGGCCACCCTGGGTACTTATCTGCCTTTCCTGTGAATGGGTTTTTTTCCATTCATGGTACTTAGAACCAGGGTTTGGAGGATGGGCAGCGAAGGAGTTACAGTCAGATGGGTATAGAGTTTCTTTGGAGATGACAAAGAGCCTCTAGAGATGGATGGGGTATCTGGAATCTGCACAATAACATGAGTATGCGTAATGCCATCCCCAGGTCACCCTGAGAGCTTCTCTGGGGACACTGAACACCCTTGCTGATGTCCCAGACAGTGTGGTGCAGGGCAGAGGCCAGAAGCAGCTAACCATTTCCACCAGTGATCGGGAGCTCCTGAAATTCATCCTTCAGCATGTGACATACACCAGCACGGTGTACCATCTCCACAGGGTGGACATGGGTGAGAGTCTGTTTTTGATTGCAAAATCATGATGGGGCTGGAACATGGCACCAATTCCTCTGAAAACCTTCCTCCTCCAGGAAGCCAGCATGCTCCAAAGATTCTTCTTGTGCACCGGATTGTAAGCCTAGACACCTTCCTTTCTATTTACCGCACTCTATAGTGTCCCATTGTTGCCACTGACTTGAGAAAGGTCATTGACACTGCTCACCTTGCATGCAACAGACACCAAGCCAGCATCCTGTCACTCTAGCTAATACCTGAAGTAAAATAGAGGAGGAAAGGGTTTCTCTAGCTCACAGGTGTGGACACTCCAGTCCATGGAGTACTGATGTATTTTGCAAATAAAGATTGCAAATCAAATAAAGATTGCGTGAGGATCAGAGGACAGAGTCAGCCACAGAGGTCAGAGTTAGCCATGTAGGTCAGGCCATGGTGGCACACAGCCTTAGTCCCATTTCCTGGGAAGCACACAGGCCTTTAATCTCAGCACTAGGAAGGCTGAAGCAGGCAGAAATACAAGGCAGGAGGAGATAGAGTGCAGCCCTTCCATTTTGCCTCCCAGTTCTCTTAGCTTCTTCCATTCAGTCTGAGGAGCCATGGAGGATTCGTATGATAGAGTAGAGCCTCTCACCTCACAGCTAGGAAGGAATCAGGAACAGAAGAAATGGGAAGTGGGCCCTGCTGTTACATTAAAGGCATGCTCACAAAGACCTGAATACTTCCCATCAGACTGTAGTTCCAAAGGGCTCCATTCCCCAACGCCACCACAATGGCTGGAGTTATATCCCTAGTCTTGTTGTTTCTTGAGACAGGCTCTCATGTAGCCTAGAATATTCCAAACTCTCATGTAGTTGTGGCTGGCTAGCCCCGAACTCCAAATCTTCCTTTCCTCACCTCCCAAGTTGAGGGATTCTAGGTGTGTACCATCACGCTCAGCTTATTTTGTGTTTGTTTGTTTACTTGTCTGTTCATTTGTTGAGGCAGGATTTTGTCACATATCCTGGGCTAGCCTCAAATAATGGATTTCTATACCTCAGCCTCCATAGTGCTGGGATCATGGAGGCAGACATCACTATGCCTGGCTAACCTTATCTAGTTCTGATAGCCATTCTCTGCAACTTTTGTATTTATTTATTCAAATCCCATTCTGTTATTTTGGGGGGCTTGGACATACCACAGTGCATATGGAGGACTCCTTGTAGGAGTTGGCTCTCTCCTCCTGCTGTGAAGTCCCAGGGATTGAACTGGGGTCACCGGATTTAGCAGCAAGAGCCTTTGCCTGCTGAGCCATTTTAGTGACCTCAATGTATCTTCTAAAGCTGCCCCAGCTTCTGTTGAGCCAACCAGCCTGTGTATCAATATCTTGTCCTGAGCTCTATGGAAAGAGAGAATGTGCCCAGTTCCCCTTGGGAAGTCTTCTCTCCACATTCCCTCATTACAGAAACTTCTGGATTCCTGAGAGAACAAACCTTTCCACCCTCAAGACAGCTTCAGTTTCTATCTGCTTCAGTTAAAAGTCTTTGTCTGTCTGTCTGTCTTGAGTAGCTGGCACAGCACAGAAATGGGGAAATGCAATATGAAGAAATAACACTTTATCTTAGTCGGTAGAGGATTGCCTAGCATGCACAGAGGTTCAATCCCCAGTACCACCTGTAGTTCCAAAGGGCTCCATTCCCCAATGCATGCATAGGGTGCTATGTCTAAAACTCTAGCACTTGGGAGGTGGAAGCGGGAGGATTAGATGTCTCAGGTTATTCTCTATAGTTATAGCATGCATCCTCCTTACCTTCAGATTTTAAAGTATTTACTTTCAGAAAATGACCCTGGGTAGTAAGGTGCAGTGATTATTACTGTCTGGTTTCATCATTGGAGAAGCTGGGTCATGGCAGCATCAAACTCAATCCAGATCTTGAATCCACAGCCTGTTCCAGCAGCATGGCTTTACAGCAGGTTGTCCCAGGAACTCACAGGCCGGAGTCAGGATGCCCAGCCTGCTGCATTGGGTCCTCAGTTTTCTCCCAATCAGGACTCTCCCTGCAGCTGCTGGCTTCGTCAGCATCCTCAGGGAACCAGGGTCTTATAATAGCTCACACTGCCTGCGCTTTTACCTTTCTTTTCCTTCCAGTGAGTTTGGAGTCCAAGTCCTCAGTGGTGAAGTTTCCAGTGACCATCAACCAACCTGTTGTACCCAAGTTGTACGACCCTGGACCTGGTAAGGCATGGTTTGAGCACATATGAGACCCTGGAGCCCACCCTACAGTGACACACTCCCTCCAACAAGGCCACACCTACTCCAATAGCCATCCCTCTCAATAGTGTCACTCCCTAGAGGCTTATAAGGGCAATTACATTCAAACCACCACAGCCATGGACTCACCTTCTGATTGATTTAATAAAGAGCTCAGTGGCCAATAGTTAGGCACGAGAGGACAGGTGGGACTTCTAGTGGGGAGAGAGGAACTTGGGGGAGAATCTGAGTGATGGATGGGGTGGTGGTGGGGTGTAGTGGTGGTGAGGGGGATTCACCAGCCAGATGAGGAGGAAGTTGGACATACAATATTGAGGCGAGGATGTAGATTAAAAGAAACAGGTTATTTTAGTTTTATGAGCTAGCTGGGAACAAGCCTAAGCTAAGGCCAAACTTTTATAATTAATAAGAAGTCTCTGTGTCATTATTTCCTAGCTGGAGGTCCAAAGAAAGACTGTCATTATACATGGTAGTGTCTTTATTTCCCAGGGCTGCTGACATACAAACTCCAATTAAGCAGGTCCTGTATACAGAAGGCCTGAGGTCCCCAATGCTGACAGGTCAGGGGAGAAAGAGGTCATCAGATGATGGAAGTGTAGCTCAGTTGTTGAATGCTTGCTTAACATGCATGGTTCAATCCCTGGCCTGGAAGAAAATAAAAGTAAAATCCACCCAAACAGAAAATCCAGAGTCGGGTTCCAGCATCCACTTTCAAATTTTTCTCTAGAGAGGAAGCTCAGGAATCTGGTGACCATTGCCACAAAGACTTTCCTCCGTCACCACAAGCTGAAGATCTTGCTGCAGAGTATTCGAAAATATTACCCAGACTTAACCGTGATTGTGGCTGATGACAGCAAGGAACCCCTGGAAATTAAAGATGACTATGTGGAGTATTACCTCATGCCCTTCGGGAAGGTATGTCCCCCTCAGACTGGGACAACCCCCTCCCTCCCAGAGCAGGAAAGCCCCAAATTCAGTGGTTTCCATGTTCCTCTCTAGGGGGCAGAGTCCTGAGGTAGGAGAGGGCGGGGCCTCTCTTGTTCAGATGCAGAGGGAAATTGGACCAATCTCATTTTTTCACATTAATGAGGTGTTGGCTTAATTCCATCTTCCACTATTCAATGTGGAAATTAACAAGTTTTTTAAGACTGAGTTTCTTTGTGTAGCCCTGGCTAACCCTAACTCACTCTGTAGACCAGG
>PVIH01001828.1:59914-74914 GCA_004025045.1 Sigmodon hispidus
CCCCCCCCCCCCCCCCCCCCCCCCCCCCCCCCTCTCCCCCTATCCCCCTCCCCCCTCTCTCCCCCTATCTTCCCACAAGGATAGATAGAGGAGGGAAGGTTATCACTGATAGCACATGTTTCCCAAACCAACATCCTCCAGGAGGTAGAGGGAAACTGAGGTGAAAAAGGCCTCCAGTCTAGTCTCAGAGGCCACTGGACCAAAGAGGGACTTGCCACTCTGACTCAGTCTCTGATTCTGGAAAGTCACGTTTCTCTGAGGCATGGATTCCTTTGACCTAGCAGTTGTCAGCCTTGTCTGAACTATGGAATTCCCACTTTCCCTGTGGTGGGAGGCAGTCTGGCCACTGAGAATCCAGGAAGCCCTAACCCCAGATGACAACTGCTGATCCAACCCCATGCCACTTCCAGGGCTGGTTTGCTGGTAGGAACCTGGCCATCTCACAGGTGACCACTAAATATGTCCTCTGGGTGGATGATGACTTTCTCTTCGACAACAAGACCAAGATTGAGGTACTGGTAGACGTCCTGGAGAAAAGTGAACTGGATGTGGTAAGGAACAATGGACAAGGTCAGCTCCCTGCAATCTGTGGCGATGAGGGAGCGGGCGGATGAGGAGAGAATAGGAATGTCAGTGTCTGAGTGGGCAGTGAGGGAAGGATGAGGAGAGGCACTCACAGCCAGGCTCAGAGTGTGTGCCTTCTTCTTTTGACTCCTCGGTTGCTTTCTTTGAGCAAATTTTGTCCCCTCCCCCACTAAAAAGTTCACAATTGTTGTGTTTTAAAACAGCATGTTTATGCATCATTTCTAATTTTTTTCTTGGACTGCATGAAGTTTGAGAGAACAGTGTTCTTGTTACAAGACTTAAAAAAATTGTTTAGATTTATTTATTTTTATTTTATGTGTAGAGCTATTTTGCTTGCATCTATATCTGTGCATCATGAATATGCCTGGTACCCACAGAGGCTGGAAAATGATGTTGGATCGCTTGAACTGAAGTTTCAGATGGATGTGAGCTACCATGTGGGTGTTGGGTAGCAACAGAACTCAAGACCTCTGCAAGAACAAGTGCTCTTAACCTCTGAGCCATCTCTCCACCCCCACAACATTTGTTTTAAGTATAAAAATGCAATTGGGCATGGTGGCACACACCTTCAATCCTAGCAATGGGGAGGCAGAATCAGGAGGATCTCTGTGAATTCAAGGCCAGCCTGGACTACAGGGTTAGACCCTATCTCAAAGACAATGATAACAACAAACCTTAAAGATAGAAATATTAGCTGTGAGTGGTGGGACATGCCTATGATCCTAGCACTTGGGAGATGGAAGCAGGATGATGGGAGTTCAAGGCCAGCCTCAGCTACCAAGCAAGTATGCATGTGTGTGTATACATATTTGTATGTGTGTGCCTGCACATGGAAATAAGAATTTAGTGACCCAAAGGACCAAGTAGCAGTATGAGAGTGCTGTGGCCATGTGGCAGAGCCACTGAGGGTCCGTTGGAGGCTAGATCCATAGAGTACAACTTCTATTCCATGGGAAGGATGATTCCTGATCTTGCTCAGACCCTGGTTTTTGTTTGCTGACTAGGTGGGTGGCAGCGTGGAGGGAAATGTGTTCCAGTTCAGGCTGTTGTTGGAACAGAGCAAGAATGGAGGCTGTCTGCACCAGAGGTGGGGAGGGTTCCAGGCTCTTGATGGCTTCCCCAGATGCATGGTGACCAGCGGTGTTGTAAACTTCTTCTTGGCTCATACAGAACAACTCCGAAAAGTTGGCTTTGATCCCCGTCTGCAACGAGTGGCGCACTCAGGTGAGAGGCTTGGGGGGTGACTTGGGATGGGGAGACCCCTTCTTGCTACACCAGGGATCTCCTTCCCGCTTTGCCCCAGACTATGGAGTTCACAGTCTTGCCACCCTCACCTCCCTGTATCTCCCCTAGACTGCTTCTGCCCATTTGAGACACCCTACTTTCTTTTCCCGAAGCTCTGTCCTTTACCTTTCTGGACCCTTCTTCACATTCCTTGCTCAGAAAGTCTTTAGCACATGAAACTGCACCTAGTGACTGCCCTCCCCCTTACCCCCTTCCACTCCAGAACCCACAGTACCATTTAATGGAATCCAACAGTACCTCTACCCACACTCCTAATTGAGAAATGAGGTTACCTGTTTCTTCCCTACCAACTCCAGAACACCCTGGAGCCAAGTGTGTGGCTTCACAAGACACCAACTTCCCTGTGGTTAAGAACCAGGTGCTCTCAAGTGTAGGTGGGGAAGCCTGGCTGACCCCAGCTCCCTCTGTTCCTCTTCTCTTTGCAGAGTTCTTTATTGATGGGCTGGGGAGCCTATTGGTGGGCTCGTGCCCAGAGGTGACTATACGACACCAATCACGGGAACCACAAAAGGATCCAAAATTGGCTGCCATAGAGAAGTCTTATAATACATACCGGGCCAACAGCAATGCTCAGATCCAGTTCAAGCTGGCTCTCCATTACTTCAAGAACTATCTTCAATGCTCCACTTAAAGGTGATAAGAACAGGAAGCTAAATAAACAAAAATCGTGGGGCTGGCCATTAGGGATACCAAAGACAGACTCCTAGCAAGAGAAGCAGAGAGAGAGCAGACCAGCTGGTCGCTGGAGCACAAAGATATGGACAGCTCAGTTACTGAGTTATTCATTTCAAAGACATTAGAGATGGGCTATTGTGGAACAATGTTTGTACACTGTAAATATGTATTGCTCTCGTTGTTAATAAAAAGCTGAATTGGTTGATAGCTGGGCAGGAAGAGATTTGGGTGGGACAGCCTGACACAGAGAATGCTGGGAGAGGAAAGGCAGTCAGAGGAATCACCAGCCAGTTGCAGAGGGAGGAGATGAACGTGCCATGCTAATAAAGGTACTAACATGTAGCAGAGTATAAATAAGGAATATGAGTAAACTTAAAATGTAAAAGTTAGTAATAAGCCACATTTGTAATTAATATTAGCCTCAGTATGGTGATATATTGAGTATCAAATGAAGATTGCTTGAAGATCATAGGACAGAGCCAGCACAGAGTTAGCCATAGAGTCAGGTAATGGTGACCCACACCTTCAATCTTAGCACACCGGAGGCAGAGATCCATCTAGATCTCTGTGAATTCAAGGCCAGCTTGGACTATACAAGATCAATCCAGTCCAAAAGAGAAACAGAGCAAGGCAGTGGTGACACACACACCTTTAATTCCAGCACATGGGATCACATACTTTTAATCTCAGGATTAAATCCTAGGAAGTTTGAAACAGGAAGTGATATAGCTGGGCAGAGAAAGGAATATAAGGCGGGAAGAGACAAGAGTTGGGCCCTTCCATTTCGGCTTTCCCTTTGCTTCCCCTGTGCAGTCTAAGGATTCCTGGAGACCCACATCCTGGACCTTGGGTTGACCCACCCTAACATCTACCCCATCTATGACCTGCTGGAATGTGTGGAAGGGGTTGGTCCTTCAGAATAACTGCAGGGTCTCCATGACTTGGGGAAACAGCAGGATATTTGAGAGTTGTTTTGTGGAGGGTCCGGTGATGATGGAGTGCCATAGGCAATGAACATTTTGTGGAACTACATGACACACAAAAGCACTCACTAGGATGAATGAAGGAGTGTTGGACAAGGAGCAAGGTGGGTTTTTTTGTGTTGTTTAGTTTTTAATTGTTTTGGGAGGTTCCTTTGGGTGAAATGGTGCAGGAGTAAGAGGAAGATATGAAGAGACTAGGAGGTGAGCAGGATTGGGGTGCATGATGTGAAATCTCCAAAGAATCAATAAAGAATTATGTTATATATTACGTATACCGACCTGAAAAATTCTCTAGCAAATCAACTGTAAATAATGACAGCCATTTGCTTGCATCACCTCTAAGCACAACTGAAACTTAACTTGACATTTCTTTGTCAGCTGAAAGCAAAATTCTGCTTCAGCTAATCATAAGCAGACGATGAGCATAACAGTGGGAAACATTCCATACACAAGTAAACTTCACACTGGCGTTGTGCCCAGCCTTCGGCTTCATAATGCTAAAATCACAATCATCTAATTTTTTTCAAAAAGCCAAATTAAAATAATGTTATTCAAAGCCAGATGTTATGATGCACAATTGTAATCCCAGAACTCACAAAGTGGAGAGAAGAGGATTGAGGCCAGCCTGGGCTATGTGAAATGGTGATATAGTGTATATTTAATAAAGTTCGTCTGAGACTCAGAGGACAGAGCCAAGCTACAGATTTAGCCCTGGAGGTCAGGGAGTGAGGACCCACGCCTTTAATCCCAGGGAAGCAGAAATCCAGCTGGATCTCTGTGAGTTCAAGGCCAGTAGAGGCACACACCTTTAAAGCCAGCACTAGAAAAGTTGAATCAGGAAGTGAGATAGCTGGGTGGGGAAAGATAATGAGGGAGGAGGCAGGAGTTCAGGGCTTCGCCTGTGCCCCCTGCCCTTTCACTGAGGGGCATTCAGTGTGAGGATTCCTGAGGAGTGGCTGGGTGAGAAGTGGCTGTGGCTTGTTCCTGTCTCTCTTCTTTCAGCTTTTCCCCAGTATTGACTCCAGGTTTTTATTATAAAACCAAGTAGAATTTGTGCAATAAAAGCCTTCTTCAAATGACAGAATAGGGGGCTGGAGAGATGTCTCAGGGATGACTACTCTTGCAGAGGACCAGGTTTGGTTCTCAGCACCCAGATGATGTGTCATTGACTATGTATAACTCCAGTAATCCCAGTTCCAGGAGATTGGATACCTGACCTCTAAGGCTCCTGCACGTGGGCAGAATGCATACACTCGGGCATGCATATGCACACAAAACAAAATAAGTTTAAAATAAATAAATGACTGGGTGACTGAATGAATAAATATTAACCAAAATAATTCTGATCTATTTTATTGAGATAGACTGGCCTAGAGCTCACTTTGTAGATCAGGCTGGCCTTGAACTCATGGCTATCTTCTGGCCCCCACCTTTCAGTGTTGCAATATCAGGTGTGAGCCACCATGTCTAATTTGATTTTAAGCTTTGAAACCTTGACTTAAAATATGATACTTGTTTATTGTTAAATATTATAGAATATTCCAGAATAAAAATAACTTCTAAGTTATGAAAGATAATGCTAATTTTAAAAACTTGCATTTACTCCAAGGGTAAACCCTTGAGGCAAATTTTAGACACTTTGAACACACACTTTCTATTTTACTTCCTGAGGTTTATTATTGCTCAAGGCTGGTCCCTAGAAAGCCAAACACCAAAGGGTGAATGAAGGAGATGGGAGAACCAGCTGATTGTGGTACAGGCCTTTAATCCTAGTCTTGAGCTCACAGATCTCCTAGCCAGGGGAATGCAGTGAAATTTTTATTTTTCTCCCCAAAACAAAAACCAAAACCAGGGTCTGGGGAAATGGCTCTGAAGCTATAGTGCCTGGTATGCAAGCAGGAGGACCGGAGTTCAGATCATCAGTATGCAAAGCAAGGCATGGTTGCCAGCCTGGAATCTCAGACACTCTCACAGCAACTATAATAGCCTCCATTTAGATAGGGTCATCATCAGCATGCTCAAGCAAGATCTTCTTCTCTACTTCAAGATTTAGAACCATTTCTCGAGGAGCAAGAAACAAGAGCTCTGGTAGAGAGTTTGCTATGATCTCTCTTCCTCAGGAACACCATATGTTATAAAGGGATGTGAAAAGTTCCATTCAACTCAAAGGCTTCAGGAAGTCCCTAAAGCCCATCAGACACACTAGGCCTCTCCCTCCCAGGTATATGTATAGAAGCTGTATGGACTGCTGAGAGGCACTCTCAGAGAAGCTGAGCTGCCTGAAACAGACATTCTCCAATGGTAGAACTGCTGAAAGTTGTATGGGGCCTCTACGATTACAGCTTTTTTGATACAGTGAGCATTCTTGATGCATCTGTCTTTTGAGCCATTTCTGTTCCTATGGTAACCTCTTACCCATGAGTAAGCTCTGAGGGATTGTGTTCTGGTACATTGTAAATATTTGTCCCTCCTACTGGTTTAATAAAAGGCTGATTGGCCAGAAGGCAGACAGGAAGTGTGGATGAAGCTACCAGACTAAGAAAACTTTGGGAAGAGGAAGAGCCAGAGAGAGATACCAGAAGACAGAGAAGAAAGAAGACAACCATGCTGCTCTGAGATTAGGTGTAGGCCAAGCAAGATAAGAATCACGGATTATTTTAGTTTAAGAGTAAGAGCTAGTTAGCAATATGACTGAACCACAGGCCAATCAGCATGAAATTAATGTAAGCCTTTGTGTGATTATTTGGGGTTAAGCGGCAGCAGGGCTGTGAGTGGGTCCAAACCTTGGAGCTAGGCTGTAAAGTCTGGGCCAAAAACTTATTACAAGTAAGTAAACCAAATAAACAACATCCTGTAAGAAACCCAATAAAACTCATTGCTTCACTACACTGCACTTGGATGGTATCCTTATTTTGGTCTGTCATTGGCTCCCTAATTGGGGTGAATAGATATTTGTTCACATCTTCCCAAGGGTAGTGTCACATGATAGTGTGATACTAAGGGTCTCTGAGAATAAAACAGACACATTTCTTCCTTTGGGTGCTCCTATGTTCCTAGCAAGAGCTTCAATGACCCAAGTCTGATAAGATATCAGCCACATCTAAAGCCCCAGAGCCTATTCTGAGAATTCCCAGCCACACCAAATGGAGTGAACGGAACTGGATCAGGCAAGGACAGGGGAAGCAATCCTTTAGAGTTAGGACACTGGAGGATACAGGAAGGGAGGTTGTCGGTGAGGCTGTCAGAGCTGAGATTAAGCTAAGAAAGACTGGAGGGAAATGCAAAGGACAAAGCAGAGCAGGGGGAAGTGGGGATAGAATCCTGCTCTACAGTGGCTCTTGAGAAACCATGCCAGGCCAGTCATGGTGACAATGCTTTTGATCTCTGTTCTACATAGTGTTGGGTGGCAGGAGAGATACACAGTTGAAACCCTGCAGAGAGAGAAAGATTATGCTAATGTGTCCTGTCATGAAATCCTTTTGTGTATGGGGGGGGGCAGGGGGTGGTGGCAAGTCTCTCTATGTAGCCTGGCTGTCCTGGAACTCAGATCATCTTGCCTGTGCCCTCAAAGTGCTGAGATTAAAGGCATGTGCCACCATGTCTGGCCTTTGTAAGAATGAAATAAACAGGAAAAATGAAATCTGGAAGTGTCTGGTGTTCAGGATTCACCCTTGAAGGAAGGGAACCCCTAACAAACTCAAAGTAAAATTGGTTTACTTCTCAAGACAATCTTTAGTGTTTCTTTTAATAATATGCAAGAGTTACAAACTTTTTCTTTTTATTTGTTTGTTTAAGACAGGGTTTCCCTGTGTAGCCCTGACTGTTCTGAAACTCACTCTGTAGACCAGGCTGGCCTCGAACTCAGAGATTTGCCTGCCTCTGCCTCCTGAGTGCTGGGATTAATGGTGTATGCCACCAGCTACAAAGTTCTTATACACTCACTCCCCAAAGGCAAACTGTCGCCAACCGAGTTTTGGACTTGGGCTAACCATGTCCTTGATGGCATGCAGGAAGTCATACGTTATACCAAAGTGGAACTTATCAGTGGGAAACTCAGCATTAGAAGTCAGTGAACAGGGGGCTGGAGAGATGGCTCAGCGGTTAAGAGGACCCGGGTTCGATTCCCAGCACCCACATGGCAGCTAACAACTGTCTGTAGTTCCAGTTCCAGGCAAACACCAAGGCAAATAAGTAAATAAATAAAGTTTAAAAAAAAAAAAAAAAAAAGAAGTCAGCGAACAAAACAAGCTCAGAAAAATGGTCAAGAAGTCAGGGGACTGAGCCAACCAGAAACCCAGCAAGGCCAGTTTGCTTAGCATGTCACTTGAAGAGCCAGTGGAATGGCTGCTCTACTGAACTGAGGTCAGTGGGTGTTACCGAAACCAGAACTGAATCCAGTTCTAACATCTCTGGCTTCTGGGCATCGGTCTCCGGATCTTAAGTCTGAACAAGCTCAAGACAGGAGTTTGGAGAGTAAGTCCATCTGCCCTGGGGCAAATGAAGACAGACAGACAGATGAACTGACAGATATCTGAGCCTGGAGAGTAAGTGCATCTGCCCTGGAGCACAGTCCTAGTATCATTTAGACACTATAAAACACTGGATTCCGTAAGAACATGAGACACTCCTGTGAAGGCTATTCTTGGATGTCAATGTGAATAAATCTGAAATTAACTAAAATTCAGAAAATGGAGGGCACACCTGTGAGGGATTCTTGCTAAATTTGAAGTAGGAAGATCCACTTCTAATGCAGATCTTGATTCTTGAAGACACATCTTTAATCTGGGCCACACCATCTGTTGGAAGCTTCCACTTACCCAGGCAACCTGGCCATAGCTCCTCTGGGAGCCAGATCTGCCAACAACAGGGACCAACAATGAGGCTCAGATATGGCACCATTTCCTAGGGTGACCAGCCAGTGACCTGACTACAGTACAACACTTCTTCCTTGGAAAGGACAACACCTTTGTCCTTACTGGAGCAGATACTTATGCTGGTTATGAATTTGCCTTTCCTGCACCGAATGCCTCTGCCAAAAACACCATTCATGGATTACAGAATGCCTTATCCGCTGTCATAGTATTCCAAACAGTATGGCTTCTGACCAAGGAACTCATTTCACAGCCAGCCATTGTGGCTATATATATTTAATAAAAGTAGTCTGGACTATCAGAGGAGAGTCACCTACAGAGCCAAGCCATGAAAGCCAGGCAGTGGTAGCATATGCCATTAGTCCCAGCACTTGGGAGGCCGAGGCAGGAGGATCTCTGTGAGAGATTGTTGGATTAGATGGACCAAAGCCTGCAAGTTATTCTATAAATCCCCTTTACATATGTGTCTATGTAAATATACATACACATGTGTGTATATATACATATGTATATATGTACATATATTCATTACATAAGTTCTGTTACTCTAGAGAGACTAATATAACATCACACAGCAAATAGATTGTACTAGTATATAGCTTTTCTGTTTGCACACAAATGGTATCTTATGCATTTGGTTTGTCTTTTGTCTCAATACCTAGTGTGTGTGTGCCCATCAAGACCAGTAAAAATTCACAGTAGGTAAGAAGGTAGTTCAATTCAACAGAACTCAGTCAGTACTGGTTCAGACTTGGAGAATCTGACACGAAGGAGTTTATTTAAGGTATATTTAAAGCATAGTAAAATTTGGTGAAAACTTTCCTGGTAATAATTAACTCAATCTTATGTGTAATAATTAATTCAAAAATCTGTGTACAACAAAGTTTAAGCATCGAAACTATAAAATACATGTGAAATCTTCCATAAAGATAGTTTCTATAGTGGTGCAGGCCTTTAATCCCAGGCAGAGAGTGGCAAGTGGATCTCTGTAAATTTGAGGCCAGCCTGGCCTACAGAGTGCATTCCCAGATAGCCAGGGCCACACAGCTCAAAAAACAATTTGTTTTTATAGATTGATTGAGAAAAAACAAAAACAAACCCACTAATGATAAGAGGATAAGGGTTAGGGAGGATTGGTATGGACTCCACCACACAGATAGTGCAGAGGTCACCAGGCAGTTAACCACGTCTGCTCCCAACCTTCTAGGTGTAAACATGTTATACAACCCGATGTGTTTAACATTCCTGCTTCCTAGTGAGCACAAAAAACTCTGTGCCCCGCACACAGTTATTTCTTAAACTCTTGTAGAGCACTTACGAAACAGCCATTGCTCGCTGTATTGTAATAAAAAAATATATAGTCGAGAGCCTCCTGGAACGAGCCTCCTGGTACAGATGGATGTCCAGTAGGATGATAACCAGATAGTGACGTTGCTGGGTCAAATGATGTGTAAACTGTTGCTAGACTGACCTGCAGAAACACATTTAGAGTCAGAGAAACATGAGAGAAAAGAAAATGTCTTTTTTTTTTTTTGCGGGGGGTGGGGGGTGTTGTCTGTTGTTAAAGATCTGACTGTATCTAGGGATTCAAATGCTAGAAATTTCGGCAATCGGAGCTTTAGAAGAGCAGACCTGAAGCGCCGCCTACCTCCCTTAAGTAACTTGCATTGCGCGGAGCGCGGGCCGCAGCAACCAGGTGGGGCGCGCTCTCCAGTATCCCGGGTGTGCATCCCAGGTGAGTGGGGGGTTTGAACGGCTGTGCCACCATATGCCAGTCGGCGTCCTTCCCCGCTGTGCCAAAGCGTCCTCGCCACAGTCCTCCTAATATAAACACCTTAAAACAAGTAGAAAGCGCAGGCATGCGTGAGCCGAACCTCCTGCCCCGAGTCCGGGACGCTTTCTCCAGACTCGCTCCGACCCAACAACTCGGCCGACCCCGGGATGTGGGGGCAAAGGCCGGGACCCCTGGAGGAGCACCGGAAGCAGTAACACCTCGAGGCCCAGGAACGTCTGGAGCTCATGAGGACATGGGAATCTTGGTGGCTCCGTGTTTGTCCGCCATGGCTGCTCTCGGCTGGGGCCCAAGCCAAGTGCAGCGAAGCTTAGGAAAGGTTGCTCAACGTCATGTGGCTTGAGAAGGCTGCCGGGCGCCTAAAGCCGCCAGCAGGTCCCATGGTGTAATGGTTAGCACTCTGGACTTTGAATCCAGCGATCCGAGTTCAAATCTCGGTGGGACCTCGATGTACATTTTTTGGCTTTAGGATCCTTGTTTTGGGGCCTGCAGGAAGTAGCAACCTACTTGGGGCTAGTCGGGGATGCACTGACCTGCAGTACGGCTGTTCAGCTTCCCTCCCCGGGTTCAACATTTCAGGAACAAGCGGGACTGGGTGGCACTGCGCACGCGCGCCGAGTCAGGCGGAAAAATAAAATGTGTTGATGGAGGACTGAGCATAACTTTACGCTGGAGGGAATAACGAAAGAACTCGAAGGCTCCCGAGGCTCTCCTGGAGGGGTTCCGCCTCACTCGGTGCCGCCTGGAAAGTCCCGCCCCCTATCCTTTGATTGGCTGGTGTGCAGACCGCGCGGCCAGATTGCTTTGGGAGCTGCGAATGAAGTGGCCGGACAGGGTCAGGGGGCGGGCAAGTGACTCTAGAGGACCAATGATTGGTCACAAGCGAGTGGTACCCGGAGACTTGAGCATTTAGGGGGTCAGAGATCGGTGGTTTGGTATTGGTGAAGCCATGCACACCTAGTGAGGTTCATTTTTCAATTAGACAACAGTCCCTTAGTGGACAGCTGGTCATGACCACTTCTCACCGTCCGTAGGATGCTTCTTCAAGCGGAGGACAGGAATCGCCGAGGGTTCCTCGTATATGTGGGACCTGCGGGAAAAGGCGCACCTCTACCATAGGGTGGAAGATATGTACTGGGATTATTATCTTCTTTGGATTCGTATCTGGATTTTGAAATGTGTTTTTTCCCTGTAGGGTAAGTAACGAGGGAGCCTGCTGACGCATTATGGTCTCCCTACAGAGTGATTGGCACTGTGGCTATAGGTTCCCACCCTTGGGAGAATGCCGTGGAAACAAAAAGGAGCCTCACTTGGCTCTGGTATTAATCCTCAGAGCACGTCTCTTCCCGATCCGACCCACTCACACTTTAAAATGCCTGAATGGATCCGATTGAATGAGCCATCCCAGCCTCAAGAAATATCTAGGCATGAGAGGGGGAAGGACTCGTGCTACCAGAGCGTAAACCTGCTTGCCAACTGTACAATAAAGAAATTAAGATAATATCCGGATGGATAAGCGGACCTATGGAATAGAATAGGGAACCAATACAGCCCTACCTTTATAGACAGTAATCAATTTATAACAAAGATGTCACAAAAAGAAAATGTAAATAATAATAAAATTTGACACAACTGAGGAGGGCCAAGGGCCTGCTCGACGCTGGACCACTGTATTTTATAGAAAAGTATGAGATTGGATTCCTTTCTAATTTACACCAAGCACAGCGGTAAATCCCAGGAGCATTGTTGACCTGAATGTGAAGAACGCAGGGAGGCTTTAGGTGACAGCACAGGGGAATATTTGTGTCTCTCAGTTTAAACAAAGCCGTAATTAAAGACACAAGAGTGATATGCTCATATCAGAAGATGCCAATAAGAAAGAACATGTCTGTTGCTCTGTGTAAAGTGTACAAGGCACTCTATGTCCTGGCATAGTGAGAGAAAAAAGGTAAGCTACAGAATAAGGATTTGCATGTGTAGTGCATAAATAATAAATCTAAATAAATAAAGATAATACATTCTAAAAACCTGTGGGAAAATTACTTGCAGAAAAATAGCAAAACTGTGGGCTAGAGGATGGCTCAGTTGGAAAAGTGCTTGACCAAAATGATGAGGACCTGAGATCTGTCTCCACAACCCATATCAAAAAGCTGGCATTTGGTTTATAGTCCCCATGCTGGGGAAACAGATAAGAGGGTCTCTGGAGCTCACTGGCCACTGGCCAGCCAATAAGAGAACCTGTCTTAAGAGAGAGAGAGAGAGAGAGAGAGAGAGAGAGAGAGAGAGAGAGAGAGAGAGGCTGGAGAGCTAGCCCAGCAGTTAAAGAATACTGGCTTCTCTTCCAGAGGTCCTGAGTTAGATTTTCAGCAACCACATGGTGGCTCACAATCATTTACAGTGGGATCTGATGCCCTCATCCACGATAAAGGCATACATGCAGATAGAACACTCATATACCTAAAATAAATAGATACAGTCTTTAAAAAGAAGAAAGAAAGTGGAGGCTAGGCAGTGGTGGCACATGCTTTTAATCTCAGCACTTGGGATGCAGAGGCAAGTGGATCTTTGTGTGTTCAAAGCCGGCCTGGTCTAGAGTGAGTTTCAGGACAGGCTTCAAAAACTACACAGAGAAACCCTGTTTTGCTTGTTTGTTTTTTAAAAAAGCAAAAGATGCTTGAGGAACTACACCTCAGACTTACCTCTCACTTCCACATTCACATCTACACACACACATTTTTAAACAGCAAAATCAAGAGGAAAATCACCTAAGACTTGAGAGGGAGCCTCACTTTGGAAACCCAGAACGACCATTGCACATCAGAAGATGTGGCAGATCATTGAAGAGATCAATTGGAGGCCATACAACCACCTAATGATGATGCTGGTCTGCAGATAGGGACCAGGACATCCAGGGACATGTAGAAAGAACCTGTCTATAAATAAATAATTTTTAAAAGACTTTGTCTAAAACAAAAACCTATTCAGCAATACGGTTTTGCTTTTACTAGACATGAGGATGCATTTACAAGGCCAGTTTATGTCGGATGAACTCATCCTTACTCTGTTGGCTAGATATATCTGGGTAATCGATTTGAATGGTCTAAGCCTCTTTGGTAAAAGAATGACAGTGATGCCTTTTGCCTGTCAATGTTTTGAGGAATCATAAAACAAACAGAAAAGCCCTAGCTAGGTATATTATCATATATCTATAATCCCAGCACTTGAAAGGTAGGAACAGCAGGATCAGAAATTCAAGGTCATCCTCAGCCACACAGCAAGGTCAGGCAGAGGACTGCCTGGCCTTTGTGAGATTTGGTCAGAGAAAGAAACCAGTGAGTTGGCTGGTGAGTGAAGTCACTTAACATACAACCCTGTGCCCTGTGTTCTTCAGAGTTTGCATAAAGAGGGAAGAGAGAGCTGACTCCTAGGGGTTGACCTCTAACCTCACACACACCTTGACACACAGCCGCCTCCATCCAGCTCCTCAGGAACACACAGACACACATAATGTGAGAGTGAGGAGGAGAAGAAGCCCTTCATCTCTGTCTGGACTCTCTACTATGTTCAACAATGCTAACTTCTAAAAAGACAACCAGGATAGTGAAGTTCTGGAAGCTGAACGCCAACACATAGAGGGCAAAACCTAGAGAGCACTGACAGCCATTTAATGTATTTATATAATATGCCTTTCTAGAATGAGTTGGGACGGAGGGAGAGAATGAGACTTTCAGGGTGGACGTTGGGGGTAATTGGGAAGAATGTTCTAGCAATTGGTGCTGCCTGTCAGCGGAACTTCTGGTGCCTGGAGACTGTCCAGGGAACTCAGAGACCTCTGAGGACTGTGCTGTCAGCAGTTGCTGTGCTCAGGAAGGGGCTGCACTATGCACAGAGTCTGATTTCTTAACTCTTATCTGCAGAAAGTTCTCACTTCCAGCTTAGAGTTTTGCTGGCCACAAGCTTTCAAATCCGTTTTTCCAGGGGTCCTCCCCTCCTGCTTTTTGTTTGTTTATTCATTGGTACTAAGACAATCAGATATTATATTTTTCCTCACAAACTAGCACACAAACACACACACATACCAACCACTGAAATATAAGTTTAAGAAACATGATCTGAGTTAGGCGGTGGAGCTGCACACCTTTATTCCCAGCACTTGGGAGGCAGAGGCAGGTAAGTTTGAGGCCAGTCTGGTCTATACAGGGACAGCCTGTTTCAAAAAGTCAAAAAATAAAGAAAAAGAAAACTAATCTAGGCTGGAAAGATAACTCAGTGGTTAAGAGCTGTGGTGATATATTGTGTATTTAATAAAATTAGCCTGGAATATCAGAGAACAGAATCACCCACAGTCAAGCCATGAAGGTCAGAGAGTGATGACCCATGCCTTTAATCCTATCACTCAGGAGACAGAGATCTTTCTGGATTTCTGTGAGTTCAGGGCCTAACAACTAAACAGTAGTAGTTTACACCTTTAATCCTAACTCTAGGATTATGATACAGAGTTGAACTGGAAGTGAAACAGCTGGGCAGGGAAAATAGATAAGGCAGGAGAAAGCAGAAATTCAGGCATTCTGTAGAAGTGACCAATCAGGCTGAGGACCCTTGAAGATAGCTTTTACCCTATTGGGCCTGAGAAGTTGGCTGGGTGAGAACTGACTGATCTGCTTCTTCTCTCTGATATTCCAGTTCTCCGCCTAATATCTGGCTCCCAGTTTTCATTATATGCTAACTAGAATCCGTGCAATATTTGGTGCCCAATGTGGGGTCAAAATATCACCACAAAGAGCATCTG
>PVIH01001828.1:79914-121285 GCA_004025045.1 Sigmodon hispidus
TCAAGGTCAGCCTGAGGTACTGTGTGAGATCCTGCCACCAATAAGGAAACAAACAGAATAATCCAGGAAGTTTCCTTCTAACATCAGTAAGTTACTCTCAGCAGATAAAGTTGTGTAACCCAACAAATATGAGACCCCCTCCCCCGACCATGCACCCCACCTCTAGCGGGTATCCTAAGGACCTGGGACTTACATCCTCTTGGTATTTGGTTCACACCTGACTTCTGGTCCATTCAAGGGCTGGAGAAATGGAATAGCAGTGAAAAGCACCTGCTGCTCTGCAGAGGACTTGCTAGTTCCCAGTACCAGCGTGATGGCTCAAAACTGTCTCTAACTGATTCCAGGGAATCTGATGCCCTCTCCTGACCTCTGCAGGCAATAGATAGTCACATGGCACATATACATTAATGCAAGCAAAATACTCATATACATAAAACAAATACGTCTAAAGAAAAATCTTAAGAATACAGTTCCAGCTGAGCATGGGGTTGCATGCCTGCCTTTAGTCCCAGTGCTTAGGGAGCAGAGGCAAACAGGTCTCTGTGAGTTTGAGACCAGCTTGGTCTAAATAGCAAGTTCCAGGCCAGCTAGAGCGACATTGGGAGACCCTGTCTCAAAAGAAAGCAAAATATAACACCACCAACATAAAGTTCGAATGAGAATAGCCTGTAGGCTCATATATTTCAATGCTTAGTTCCACCAGGGAGTGGAACTGTTTGAAAGAATTAGAAGGATTAAGAAGAATTAAGAGGTGTGGCTTTGTTGGAGGAAGTGTGTCACTCACTGGCAGTAGAGTTTGAAATTTCAAAAGCCCAGACCAGGCCCAGGCTCTCTCTGCCTACTGTCCGTGTATCATAATATAAAGTTCTCACTGCTCCAGTGTCATGCATGCAGCCATGTTCCCCGCCATGATGGTAATGGACTAACCCTCTGAAACTCTAAGCCAGCCCCCAATTAAATGCTTTCTTTTATAAGAGTCGCCTTGGGCCTGGTGCTGGTGGCACACAGCTTTGATCTCAGTGCTTAGGAGGCAGAGGCAGGAGGATCTCTGGGAGTTTGAGGCCAGCCTAGTCTATAAATCAAGTTCTAGGACAGGCTTCAAAGCTACACAGAGAAACCCTGTCTTGAAAAACAAACGAGGGCTGGAGAGATGGCTCATCGGTTAAGAGCACTGACTGTTCTTCCAGAGGACCTGAGTTCAATTCCCAGCAACCACATGGCAGCTAACAACTGTCTGTAATTCCAAGATCTGACACCCTTACACAGTTATACACGCAGGCAAAACAAACCAAAGAGTTGCCTTGATCATGATTTCTTCTCTTCACAGCAACAGAACAATGACTAAGACAATAATATACATTTTGAGACAGAGTCTCACTAAGTATCCCAAGCTGGCCTCAAACCAAGCTATATCAATTTCCCCAATGTTGGAATTGCATGCCGTCATACTGGGCACCAAACCATGGTCTGTCTCCCTCTGCTTTCTGTGCCTCTGTTTGCAATATCCTTTCCCCAAGGACTGTCCATTCCTAGCATAAGCCTTTTGTAATCACTTCTCCTAGGAATCACCTCCATCTGTACATCTTTTCTGTCCTCTCTCCCAGGCCTCAGTGTGTCCATTCAGTTGGATTACAGAGTCCTAGGGGTTCCTGTAACATCTCACAAACCTCTCTTGTATTGCAGGAAGTACTCTCTACCATGATTGCTTGTCTACGGTTCTTTCAGACAGGAGCTCCTGGCTGACAATGCCTCAGAACTGTGCCCTGGAATACATATTCTTGGGTCTGAGCAGGACCTGGCTGATCTTTCTGTTAATTGAGCCAGTCTCTTGGCTGCTGAAATACTCTTCTGCTGCTTCTGTTTACACTTAAGGTAAAGAAGAAAGTTTCTTTCTTTTTAGACAGGATTTTTCTGAGTAGCTCAGGCTAGCCTGGAGGGCACTCTGTAGCCCATGAATTTGTGATTTTCTTCCCATCTGCTTCCCTATTCCTGAGATCATAGACATGTGCTACTATATCTAAATCATAAAAACAATTCTTTCACATTTTTTATTTATATTATACTTACTATTTTTATTTGTGTATATGTGTGATTTTTAATAGTGTGTGGTGTTCATCCTAGAGGTCTGATGTATCAAATCCCCTGGAACTAGACTTACAGGTGGTTGTGAGCTATCCAGTGTGGGTGCTGGGAACTAAACTGGGTCCTCCTCAAGAACAGCACTCACTCTTAACCATTGAGTGCTCTCTCTCTCTCTCTCTCTCTCTCTCTCTCTCTCTCTCTCACACACACACACACACACACACACACACACACACACATATATATGGAGAGAGAGAGAGAGAGAGAGAGAGATCCTTCAAGACTACCTGGATCTCCCTCTGTACACTGTGCCCTCCCGATGGTGATGACCTTGACCTTGTTCAATGCCCTTGGACATGATTTATCTGCTGTGTGCACAGCCCTTGATTCTCCCAGACCATGACTTCTATTGGCTTCACTGCAAATTCTTTAGGCTTTCTCCACCAAATTCCATGAAAAAAAGAACCAGCGAGTCTTACGCTTCTGGCTGTACTGCCTAACCCACTACCTTATTACAGACACTCAATACATTAAACAAACCATGTACTCAGGACCTGCAAAGCCCTCCCCACCCCTCTCTTGATCTTCAGGCCATCTCAGCTAATGGAGTGTTTTGTTTTGCTTCTTAACTTTGTTTCTTTTTATTGCGATAGGGTCCTGCATAGCCTAGGCTGGTCTCAAACTTCCTATGTAGTAGCCATGGCCTTGAATTTCTGATCTTCCTCCCTCCGATTCCTTCATGCTGGCACTTTAGACAAGGCCTCCGTGCCCAGTTTGTTCGGTGCTGGGGATGGAGCCCTGGGTCTCCTGCATGCCAGGCAAGCACTCTCTCATCTGAGCTCCTACCTTGTGCTGTGGTCTAAATAACTAGGAAGAGGATACTGGGGTAGGGCATGGGAGGCCTCACCCCAACTATAGCCCAAAGCATATGAGGAAGAGGAGAAAAAAAGTCAGAGGTGGGGCCCTTCTAGGGGGAGTGGAAGCTGCCTAGGGCTGCCCTCTGGGGCCTCAGGGCATCGCAGCCTCTTCCTGCCACTTCTCCCAGTGGAGGCCAGAGCGATGGTTAAGGCAGCCTCACTGACTCCCTGTGCTTCCTGCCCTGCCATAAGCAGAGGCAGGCAGGTGAAGGATAGGGTGGGAAGCAGAATTGAGAATCGACTCAGTGTGAAGTTTGCTTTTTTTTTTTTTCAGCATCTTTACTCATTTTATGTTTTTATGTTTAAGAGGGGGTAAACATTGGTCCCTGGGTACCCCAGCACACTGGAGTCTGGCTGAGGAGGGACAGGAGGGGATGCTGTGAGCCATCAGCTTATCACACAAGTGCCTTTCTCCTTGAAGGGGTTCTTGTCTTCTGGGATGCCTTTGAGAAGAGGGTCAGCCCCTGCTTGGGCCTCTACATAATCCTTGATTTCCTTTCCTGTCTTGGAAATCTGTAAGATGACAGAACATGGTCACAGCTCTTGATCGTTTCTCAGAATCCATGACTTGGCAATGTTAGGGAAATGGGCAGTGGGAATGAGGTCAAAAAGGAAGATAGAAGAAAGAGGCAGGAAGGAGTCCCTTGACCTGACCCTCAAACACCTGACGGGACGCATGGCCAGCACAGCCTGGAGACAGGGCTAGACACACTGGGCTCACAGCTCTCAGGCTCTCCCCTGTACCCAGGAATGTGAGGGGGCACACCAACTATCTTCTATATCCCACCCCAGTCTGGAGATATGTCCTGGGCCCAGTGTCTCCTCTTATCTCAGGGCAGAAAGAGATAAAGGAGCCGAGACCAATGACTGGAAGCTCACCGGATCACGAGGGTTCTTTGCTTCCTTCCTCAGCTGCTCCACCTCCATCCTCAGCAGCTCTTTCTCACTGAGATCCTGGGCCATCCTGCCCTAGAGGGAGACCTGTGTCCTGAAGTCATCTGATGTCCTGTAGCCTCTGATGCTACAATTGTCTTGGCCACACCCCCCTCCCCAGCCAAGGTCCCTCATTGGCTAACATTTCCTCACTGTATCCCTCCACCCCGTGTGCTACCTAAACAAAGGCTTAGAAGAAGTGGCCAGTCAGAGAGGGGTATCTCAATCTCTGCCCTTGGATAAGAACCTTTCTAAGGAGGAAACAAAAAAGGAAGAGAAAACAGAGTTTAAGTGTGGAAAATTTGGGATGAAGAGTGAGTGCTTCATGTAATGACTCAGGGATGCTTTGTTTCTAGGTTCTGACAAGGAGACAGTATGACTAGTTAAGACTATGGATCAGCCAGAGGTCAGCTGCAACCCCAGCTGGATGCTCTCTCTTTGTATGACAAGTCACTCGGCTTCTTTGAATCTTAGTTTCCCCATCAGTAAATAAGTATAATAATAGTCACATCACGTTGCTTTTATTTTTTGAGACAGCATACAAATGTTTACCTGCATAAATTCTGATTTCCTGCTATAGCATCTCAGGTAGCCAAGCTGGCCTCAAACTCTCTATGTAGCTGAGGATGACCTTGAACTGATCAGTCTGCCTCTACTTTCTGAGTTCTGGGATTACAGGCGTGCACCACAATACTTAGGTTGTGTGCTAGTGAGAAAGGAACCTTTGAGCATGCTAGATGAGCATTCTGTCAACTGATCTACACCCTTAGCATCATTATTATTGTGAGAACTAAGAAAATAATGCATGGGGGTTGTTGGAGAGACTGCTCGATATTTTAGAGCACTTAGTGCCCTTGTAAAGGACAAAGATTCAATTCCCAGCACCTACCTGGTGGCTCACAACCATCCATAACCCCAGTTCCAGGGGATCCAATGCCCAAGTCTGACCTCTGTGAGAACCAGGCATGAATGTGGTACACATACATCCATGCAGGCAAAACAATCATATACATGAAATCAACAAGAAAATAATGCATGGGAATCATTGTCATACTGCCTGGTATATAACAGCCAGAGCACATTTCTTATTTTTATTTCTGACAATATTATCCTTAGCGTCATCACTCCGGGGTAACCAGGTGACCAGCCTGGTGTTTAACCTCAGTAATACTAAGACTAGACCCCAGCCCAGTGACCCCAAAGCCTCCTTACCTGCTATCACTATCTCCAAATCACCAGTGCAGGACCCAGACACGATGGTGTGCGAATCTTCTAGTGCCTCATCAGGTGAAACTCTTCAGATAAAGCAGATGGTCGGCAAAGCCTAATCTCTAATGCCCAAGCTGATCATGGGCTCAGGATTCTAAGTCTCCAGTCCTGATCCTCCAAACCCTTCACTCCTCCAAGGCAGACACTGGGGATCCACTCATAAAGTAAAAAACAGGCCACCTCCATTGTGGGCCCCTGGACCACATCAGCTGCTCTCCCTTAGTGCCCCCCCACCTCCCATTGCATTCCCCAGCCTCACAGCTTCCCTTCAGCCCACAAGCTCCACTTTCTCCACTACAGAGCCTGCTCCAAGCCTGTCTCTCTCAGGATGACATGACTAGCCAAACTAGCTTCTAGCTTTCCAGATCCAGAAGCCCTGTGTCTTCCATTGGGGGTTCCCTAACTTCACCTTTCAAGGTTCTCCAGACTCCTTCTTCATTTACTCCTTAAAGACATACCCTTACTTCCAACGCTCAACGTTCCAATCCAGGGGCTCCGGGTCACCCTAAGGCCATGACCTTTGCTTCTTGGGCTTTATGCCCTCACTGGCATGTGGAACTCCCTTATCTTCTGTTCCCAACACTCACCAACAGCCCGCTCTTTCCCTCGCTTGCCTCTCCCAGGCTACTTGACTACTCTGACATTTAGCAGAGCTGAGCTCATGCTGACTGACATTTGTCCAACGGCAAGGGACTTTCTTGAGGGAATGTTAAGGAACCAATGTGGTCAGTGAGGGTTCCTCTTCTGTTAAGATGAGGAGGAACTATAGGAGGCCATCCTTGCCCCAGGATCAAGGCCCACTCACAGCTGGGAACTCCAGGAATCATCAACCCACTCAACACTGTCTACCAATGATGCCTCAAGCCCACACATCCATTTGAAATAGTGTTATCCCACATCCAAGGCCTACCTGCTGCTCATCTGAGTCCCTCATTCTTCTTATTAGGTCAAGTTCACCTCTTCCTACCTACATCAGGTACAAAACACAGGTCACAGGACTTCCTACCTGACCCTTTTCAGGTTTGCCCACAGTCCTCTGGGAACTCTAGATGTGTCTTCCTGCTGTCTAACCCTGATACTTTTTGCTGGTGCACGGGCTGTTTTCCATTGTTGCTGTGCTGCCAGCCCTGCCCCCACCACCCCATATGACTTATCTCCATATCCTATCCACCCTCCACTCCCCCATCCCTTGGTGACTCATCCCCAGGCTTCCCAAGGAAGCCCCCACCCTCTGCCCTTTCCTCCCCTCTTCCATGAGTGGAAAATCCACCCCCATCGCAGGCCAGCCCCTTCCTCCGGTCTCTATTACCCCCATCCCCCCATGGACTAGCTTCCTCTCCAGGACCAGGGAGCAATCACAGATGCCTGGACCTTGGCTTCCTTTGCCTGGTGAGATTGGGAGGCTGAGCCTCCAAACAGGCCCCTGGCTTCCCCCTTCCCCCCGAGCAGATGACAGAGGCACAGGCCCAGAACCCAGGGTCTGACTTCCTCTTGTCCCGGAATGAGCATGCCTACCCTTTGCAGGCAGGTTTGGGTCTCTCACGCAGAGGAAACCAAAAGCAGTGAGAGGGAGGGAAGGCAGAGCGGCCAATCAGGGGCAGGGTGAGGCTCAAAACCAGCAGGCTCCCCAGGGAACCCCACCGAGGCCTGAGCCATGGCGGAGCTGCAGCAGCTGCAACAGTTTGAAATCCCCACGGGCCGGGAGGCTCTGCGGGGCAACCACAGCGCCCTGTTGCGGGTGGCCAACTACTGTGAGGACAACTACATACAGGTAAGTGGAGAGAGTGTGTGCCGATATACCCCCGGCGGGGGGCACCTCACTTCAGCCAGTCCCCCTTGCAGGGTTATCCGACAGGTGCCTGTTCTTACCTTGGCTTCAGCATCATCGCATATTGTCCAAGAGCCACGGCTCTTGTTCTCTCTGAGATAGCCTCAGAGCTAGAGGATGTGTATGCATCACAGCATATATACACTGTTCTCACACTTCGGCCCAGCTCATCGCTTACAAAGACCTACAAGGTCTTTCCTCTCTCACGTGCTGGGACCATCTGCAGGCTGGCTCTAGGGGAGTGAGTGGTCAGGAAACTTCCCACACGTGGGAGTTTGTTCCTTGATCATTGAAGGAGAACCCTGGAGAATCAGAACAGGTCAGGATGAGAAAAGAGGTCTGATGGAGAGGCAGGGGACTGACAGCCTGGCTGCTGAAATGAGGAGGAGGGAGGCACTATAGAGTAGTCTGTTTATTTGTTTGTTTGTTTGTTTGTTTAATTTGGAGTTTTTGAGATAGGATCTCACTGTATGGCCCAGGCTATCCTTCAGTTCACTATAGCTCAGGCTGGCTCTCCTGTCTCAGTGCTGGATTACAAGCCCCCACCACCTCACCTGGCTGTTGTCTGAGTTATGTGATTTTGTTTCGGTTTCTTAAGGCATTAGAAAGGGGGCCTGGGATTGTCTGGGAAGTGCATTTCTGCTGAGCTGAACCCCACTCCACGCTGGCGCTGCCTTGCTGATCTGCACACTTGTTTCACCCCAGCATCATCGGATCCCGGGGAGGGGAGGGGCAGAGGACCTAGCAACTGCCCATCTATATCTCTGTGCCTTTGTCAGCCCTCACAGTCACCTCGTGAGGCTGTGACTATAATTCCTGCTTTATAAATGTGAAAACAGCCGCTCAGGGAGGGGAGGTGACATGTCCAGGGTCACCCAGCTCTGGAATAGCAGAGCGAAGCATGGTCTCCTGCGTTCTCATCGGAGCGCCTCCATCTCCGTCCTTCTGCCTGTCTGACACAGAGACCTGAGACACCCTCACTGTGCCCTCTGTGTCCTCTGCTCCATTAAGAGTAGCAGGCTAAGTCTGTAACCTCTTACCCCAGCGAGCTGTGAGACAGCACCAGGGGCCTCCGGCTATAGTAAGGGGGCTGGGAAGAAAAAGGGAACAAATGCCCCTGGGAAATGGCAGAGCAAGGGAAGGCAAGGATGGCGAAGTCCTCTCTGTCCCCTCCCACGGTCTCTCTTCGTACCCTAGACCTGCGAACACCATTCACACTTCCTCAAATAGACCAAAAGAACCAAATCAAAAAGCAGCCAGAATTCTGACTCAGAGTCCACTTGCTAACTCTTTAGACCACAGTGCTACCTTACGTGTCATTCTGATGTGTGTGATGCTGACTGACCAGCCTGTGGACAGATGATGTGGCATGTGGCTGATGAACCAGCTCTGTCCACCCCCACCCCCCAGCACTTAGGTATTCTCCCCTGTCACTGGTGGAAGTAGCCCTCTCCCCCCACTACTTCCGGTGAGTCCAACTCCATGTGTGCAACGGGTGTGCACACAGGACCTGAAGCCACAAGGCTGAGACCCCAGGTCTTCCATCTATCGATTTAGGAATCTATGGTGAGCTTCACATCTCTCTCTCTCTCTCTCTCTCTCTCTCTCTCTCTCTCTCTCTCTCTTGTCATCCTTACTCTATAGCTCAGACTGGCCTTGAATCTGTGACCTGTCTGCTGAGGCTGCAGAAGACTGGGATTATAGGCCTCTGCCACCATTTAGGGTGGCTGGAGTCTATAACTTCTTCAGGGTGGTTACAAGTATTAACAATGCACTGAAGCATTTGTCCAGGACCCATTATCCCGTAAGAAGTACAGGGTAAATGTAGCTATTATTGCTATTACCATTCAGTAGTAACATAGGAACCTGCTCTATTGAGGTAATAGCCTTTGCAAACACACTCAGGGTATCAGAAACCCAGGTTAGAATCACTGGATTCCTCTGTGCAGAGAGCATTGGCTCCTAAACCATATCAATGACCATCCCTGCCTGTCTACAGAGGAAAGTTTCGGTGATGTCTTTAATAAGGTCTTCATCACATCCCTCTGCCACCAACCAGGTGTCAGAAGCCCATGGGAAAGCCCAGCTGATGGGTTAAGTGTAGGGTTCTCAGTCAGGGTTGACTGAGTGTACTAACAGTCATTTGCATGACAAACACTCAGTTTAGATGAAGGATTCCAGACCCTTGTACCTCCAGACCTGACTGTGGACCAAGATCAAAACTAGAGGTTAGAAACATCTGGGCTGGCAGTACTCAGAGCTGGACCCAAACAGACACTTGTTGTTTGGATTGCTAAATCCATGTGCTGTGCTAGAAGAGGGAACTGTCCAGGAGCAGAGGAGGCCTATGTTCTTACCCATTAAACAAAGATCTAGAGCAAAGCCTGGACTCCTTTCTGGTTTCTGGACCTATTCAAGGCTTTGGGTGGCATCTGCTGATGAAATGTAAATTTTATTGTATATGCAGATGACATGTAAATAGGCTTACAAATGAACATCGCTTTCCTGCTGTCAGAACAGAAAAGTAGGGAGGGGAGGACCATGGCATGAGTTTCCAGAAGGTTCTAGTTCAGGCTACATGAGGGGAGTGCAGATCTCATTGAGGACAGAACACTGATGGTTCCGGTGACAGGTTATGGAGTACACAAAGTTCCAAGCCAGGAGGCCATAGGGTGCATATCCTTACCTGTCAGTGCACTGCCTCTTCTAATTGGCCCTAAGCTCATCTCTGCTCTCCCCCCATTCCACCCCAAAAAAGGGACAGGTTCCAGCGCTGCAAGTTATGATTCATGGGGAAGAAAGAAACTGCCTGGGGAAACAAGAGACCCAAGAAGGTTTACCCAGCCCCCCCCCAGTCTAGTCTGGGACCAAAAATAAATGCTCTTGTCTTTAGCCACTCTCTGGCCATCTCTTTCCCATGGACTGGCAGTGTGGCTCTGACCAGCATCTGGTGTGCAGGAGGAAGCTGCCCAGCTTGTGTTGAGTTCCCCTTCAACCTGCCCATCAGTCAACAAATGCATAATTATTTACTATCTTGTGCGTGATGAGGACCATGTCAGCATAGGATGCAGGGCAAACTGGACCAGCTCTCTGTTTCAGCTGGTGAGGGGGAGAGAACAGAGGGACTATAATAAAGGTGAGCTGGGTAAAAACTTAGGGGTGTGAGAGAAGTGGAAAATCTGGAATCTTCTAGTGAAAAGAACGGTAAGAAGTTCAAGTGCCAAGGCCCTGAGGGTGGAATGATACAGCTTTGTTAGGGAACAGAATTCCAGTGGCCAGTGTGGCGGGGAAGGAGCAAGGCGTATGTGGGAAGGAGGGGTGGTATTTTAAAACCAGCTGTGGTGGCACACATCTGTAGTCCTAGCATTTAGGAGACTTAATTTGGCAGGAAAATCAGAAGTTTGAGGCCTATACTACATGAAAACCTATCACAAAAAAGAAAAGAAGAACTTGAGAGGCAGAGGCACGTGGATATCTGTGAGTTCGGGACCAACCTGGTCTACGGAGCAAGTCCCAGGACAGCCAGGGCTGTTACACAGAGAAACCCTGTCTCAAAAAACAAAACAAAAAGCATATTAGAAAGCTGTCAGAGGGAACAAGAGAATAAAGTCGTTGGTTCGGGGACAGAGTCCTTATAAATTCCCACACACCTGCCTGTGGATCGAGGCTAATGAAGTTCAAGTTCAGCTGGGAACTGTTAGACTCTTGACCTCACTCTGAGGGGGCTTTGGTTTGTAGGTTTAGGGTAAGGGTGTGATGTTGGTTGGTTAGTTTTTAAATTTAGTTATGTCTCTCCAGCCCCCACCTTCCCTTTCTATTCCTCACCATCCAGCCTACAAAGTGGCACTTACTGAGGAAGGGTTTGGTCCTCTCCACTCAATCTTTCCTTCACCTCAACTATTGGAGGAGAGGACTCATGTCCCACCCCCACAGACAATTCTCTCAGGGTGCAGACTTGTTTACCTAATGTCCCTTGTAACCCTCTTACTACAACATCAATCATCCTTCCGGAAGCTACCTCAAGCATCTACGGACCACAGCATTCTCCAAGTTTAGCTCCTGCCTCCCTTAGATTCTCTTCTGGTCCCACCAGGCCATGCCTAGGAAGCAGTGGAATGTGCTGGCCTCAGGCCAAGGCTGTGTGTATTTCAGGCCACAGACAAGCGGAAGGCATTAGAAGAGACCATGGCTTTCACCACCCAGGCCCTGGCCAGTGTGGCCTACCAAGTAGGTAACCTGGCTGGGCATACTCTTCGAATGCTGGACCTACAGGGTGCTGCCCTTCGGCAGGTGGAAGCCAAGATCAGCACTCTGAGCCAGGTAAGAGTGTGGGGGAATCTTTAGTCCACTCAGGTGTTCTCTACAAGAGTTTCTTGCTTCTCTCTCTCTCTCTCTCTCTCTCTCTCTCTCTCACCCTGGGTCACAGTACCTGCAGAGAGCAGCAGAGACTAAAGGTCATCCTGTTGTCATTGAAACATAGGTAATATGATTAATAAGTGATTAATAAGTGGTATGATTAATATGTGTCCTCCACTCAGGCTAGGCAAGGCCATCCTCACTCCAGAGGAGTCCTGCCCACCACCATACAGAGTCCCTACCCTTGGCTCGTAAATACTGTCAGCCTTCCTTCCTGGATTCTTGACCCCACAAGGCACATGTATTAGTGAAGTTACACTTTTGGTCTGACCATGTCCCCAAGGGGTCAGTGTATGGGTGTGTCTTCCTTTTCCTCCTGAAGATGGTCCCACCCCTCAAGGCCAGAGGAAGCTAATTCACATATTTGTCCCTAAAGGGGAGAACTGATTTAGTTACAGTTCTCGGCCACCTTCACAGTGTGTCCTTCTGTTCCAAAGGCTGCCCTGTCCTTCAATCCCTTCCCAGCATCCCCAGGGATGCTGTTTCCCCTTTTCTTCTGTTTCCTGCATGGCTAATAATAACCCTCATTCTCTTCTACCAGGAAGTTGGTCCAAAGTGTCTCCATACTCTTCTTTCTCCAATCACTGCGTGGCCATGGGGACAAACTTGCTCTTTCTCTGGATTTCACTGCCCACCCCCCACAGCCCCCATTCTTTCCTTCGATCTTTCTTTTGGGACAGGGTCTCACTATGTAGACCTGGCTGGTCTAGAACTCATCATATAGATCAATTGGCCTCGAGCTCACAGAGACCTAGTTCCCTGCCTCTGCCTCCTGAGTACAAAGTTTCTCCCTCTCTTAAATGTATTGGGCAGGCTGCTCCTCACTGTTGCCTCCCGATCCTGTCATACAGATGGTGAACATGCACATGGAAAAGGTGGCCAGAAGGGAGATTGGCACCTTAGCTACTGTCATGCGGCTACCCCCAGGCCAGAAGGTCATCCCTCCGGAGAGCCTACCTTCCCTCACTCCCTACCACAGAAAACCCATCAACTTTGGATGTTTGGATGACATTGGCCATGGAGTCAAGGCAAGAAAGCGTTGCCCCTCCCCCCTGCCCACCCTCTCCTGTCTGTATCCCCCCCCCAACTTGGTTCTTTTCAAGCTTTTGTAGTATCCCACGACCCCTTCCTCTCTCACATTTCCATGACCAGGAGCCATGACCTAAGCTCCTGTACTCAGACACTGCTTCCAAAGCTCATGATCTGTCCCTGCTCCCCACCCATGGGTGCTGTGTGTGTGTGTGTGAAGGGGAGGAGGGGGAGGGTCAGGACATGCATGAGAACCACTTCTCAGCCACATGAGAACAGCAACTTCCTCTGTCTGGGGGTTTGAGGTCATGGCTCAAAGAAGTCACCCCAGAATGTTGGTGGTAAGGGCAGAAGGCAGCAACAGAAAGCAGACTGGGTGGCGGGGACAGATCTCATTCTGTCACCTCTGCTTCATATAAGATTAGACTATAGAAGCTTTCCTGGGTCTTAACCCCTCGCTATTATGGCAGCCCCTAGAAGGGAGGACAATCTTTGCTTCAGTTCTCAGGTCTTTAGTAAGTTCTTTCTACTGCCCAGTGTTCGTATTTTTTATTTTTCTTTTGACTGCTATGGATGGAACCTGGGTCTCCTATAAACTCGGCACATGCTCCACCCCAAATTTATATGCCCGGCTTCCACCCTATTCTTATGCCTCAAGTTCCCTTTGTCTTGTCCCTAGTGAGGCAGGGTGACAGACAAAAGGGGGCCCCAGGTGCTCATCCTGGGGGAAGTCCTGATGTTAGAGATGTCTCTTGCATTGGGGGTTGCCCCCACCATCTGAGTGTCTTGGGTTATACCATCCCTGTCAGTTCCATAGGTTTATGGAAATGAGTGGAACGGTTCTGGACATATCTGCCCATTCCATGTGTCTCCTCAGCTCTTGTGGGAATAGATAGAGTCAGTTAAGGACCACCAAAGCCACCCAGATCCTTGCAGACTTGTGATAGTGTGGGGGTGCAAAGGCTCACTCAGTCCTTGTGGCTATGCAGAGGAAGTGGCCCTCAGACAAGGGCTTTTTTTTTTTTTTTTAATTTATTTTTGGTGAGGTGGCTCTGTGGGACCTGCTGCAGTCTTAAGGCCCTGTGGTGCAGCAATGACACCCGCCTCTGGGTGGGGGTAGGGCCTCTGGGTGGGGGTAGGGCGGGAGGAGCGCTGGGAAGTGGAAGTAGAAACTTTGTGAGCCTGGCTAGCCCTCCCTGGTTTGTTCGGCCCTCCCCCATTTCCGGGCCAAGCATGAGGATTGGTCCCCTAGCCTCAGATGTCAACCCTACCCCCTCCCTCCAGGATTTGAGCACGCAGCTGTCACGGACTGGGACCCTGTCTCGCAAGAGCATCAAGGCACCTGCTACACCTGCCTCCGCCGCGCTGGGGTGAGGCCTCCCGGCTGTTTCTACCAACCCTACCCAGCCCCTGTGGTTCTCAACCGCTCCCCTACCCCTTGGCCACCCCACCTGGAGCCTTAACGCTCCTGAGCCTGGCGTCCACTTCCTCAACCTCGATCCTGCTTAGCGGAGGCCTCTCATGCCACCCTACTCCACCCCCAGGAGACCACCCCGGATCCCTGAGCCCGTGCAGCTCCCAGCAGTGCCCGACGGCAAGCTCTCCGCTGCCTCCTCTGCTTCTTCCTTGGCCTCTGCGAGGTGAGCGCTTGAATCGAGTGGGTGGGTAGACAGCAGGTGGATGTTTAGAGACCTGCCAGACCTCTGGGGTTGAGAAAACTAAGGACCGCTGGGGGAGAAAAATAATTTGAAGTCAGATTTTGGGTTGGAGGGGCTCCTTGTGGACGCTGAGTTAGAAGGCTTTCCTCATTTGTGTGTGCTGGTATTTTTTTAGCAGTGCAGAAGGTGCCAGTGGGATCTCCCAGTCCAAGGTACAGACAACACCAGCAACCCCGCCTCCTCCACCTCTAGCACCAGCAACCCCGCCTCCTCCACCTCTAGAATCTGCAGTCCCGCCTCCTCCACCTCTAGCACCAGCAACCCCACCTCCTCCACCTCTAGAACCTGCAATCCCGCCTCCTCCATCTGTCTCTGCAGAGGTCTTCTTACCTCCTCCTCCTCTGGAGGTGTCCCAGCTCCCTCCAGGTAAGAAGTACCCACCTATGCCGGTTCGCTACCTTGAGACTCCCTCACATCCATCCATTTGGGCTCCAGCCCTGAGCTCCTCAGAAACCCCAGGGAATCAGTGAAATGAGCCTATGTCACACCAGCTCCGGGTTTGAAGATTCTCATTTAAAGTTTAACTTTGACTGAACTTGTATAGGTTTAAATCACCTGCCTAAAGGTTGCCCAGCAGAGTCTGCCTACCCGGTGCTGAGTCCCTCCAAACACCAACGGGCCGGAGGCATCGTGGGTGACAACACAGACAGTACCACCTGTGCCATACACATACCTATCTTTTTTCATCTTTCCAGAGGCAGAGTTGTCCTTGCCCCCGCCTCCAGCTCTAGAGGGGGATGAACTGGGGTTGCTGCCTCCGCCCCCACCAGGTTTTGGACCAGATGAGCCCAGCTGGGTTCCTGCTGCCTACCTGGAGAAAGGTACAGTGCTCTTAGGACTGCAAAGCACTAGAACCTAAAAGCCCTCCATTCTCTTCATAGCAGCTGGCATGGTATAGGTATTACCCGATGTGGGGAGGGGTGTGACGGCTCAAAAAACGCCCCCTGCAGTCTCCCCCTCACATTCTCCCTAGAGCCCTATATTATGGCTCCTGTACCCTTGGGGGGGGGTGACAGAAGGCACATCTTACAAGATTTTCTTTCCTGCCCCCGCAGTGGTGACACTGTACCCATACACCCGGCAGAAGGACAATGAGCTCTCATTCTCTGAAGGCACCATCATCTGTGTCACTCGCCGCTACTCTGATGGCTGGTGTGAGGGGGTCAGCTCCGAGGGTACTGGATTCTTCCCTGGGAACTATGTGGAACCCACCTGCTGACAGCCCAGATCTGTCCCTGAACTGACCCAGCACGAAGCCAGCTCCACAGTCAAGGCTGGACTAAGGACCTGTCTACCTCTTGGGCTGTGAACTGTGTTCAGCCCTGCTCCACACAGCAGTGTGTGTGTGGGGGGGGGGGGCTAGAGAGAGGTGGGACCCAGGGGAATCGCTGCAGATGAGGGGGGAGTCCACTAAACCCCCAAATATTACAAGCCAAGGAGTCCAGGTACCAAGGGACCCCCTAGTTCATTAAGAGCAAATTGCCAGCTTTGAATAAAACTGATAACCTCCTGATCTTGCCCCACGGGGCTAGAGGGCCAGGGAGTTGTGATGTAATGCTAACAAGTTTCTAGGGTACATCAAGAGAGCCCTGCAGACTGACCCCAAAGGACCTCTGCATCCCAGTCCTCCTTACTGTTCCCACTAGACCCCAGAAGTCACAGGCAGCCATTCAAAGGGGTACCTTTGCCTCTTGCTTGAGCTTTTCTGGGTCCCTCAAGCCTCCTCCACTTAAATGTGGCTGAAGGCAAAGGGCACCTCTCTCACCTCTCCTATTGCAACGGCGGCCAGCAAGAGATGAGTCGCTTTATCCCCCTTCACCTCCTTTATAGGTCTGAAATACCAGAGGGGGGAGGGGCTTGGGTTTCCCTGGCTCTGCTTAAAAACATGGCTTTCTGTTCCATAAGGACGGGAGGGGGATGCGGAGGACGCCTTTGGTGAAGTCCCTGGTCTCTTGCTTCAATAGATGAGGATGGAGTGAGGATTTGTCACACTCTCCGAGGTCATTGGTTGGTTCTACCTCTTTCCACCAGCGGGAAGTGGCTGTTCCCTCTGGCTTTTTCTTCCTTTGGGGGGGTGTCTGGCGTGGGCGGGGGAAGGAAGCAAGGAGCAGCCAACGCAGCAATAGTGTAGGATTGCGGTGGCTGAAACAAGATCAAAATGCCTAGAAGCTGTCTTCAGAGAGCATCACAGGTCAATGCGAGGAACCCGAGGGAACCCGGTGCTGGCATGCGGACTGGGGGATCCTGAGTCAGTTTGAGAGAGGACTGGATAGGGGAGGTTACGCAGCCGAAGCAGCAGCTAAAATAGTGGGAAATGTTCCTTCTCCCAAGGTCTCAGTTCGAGGGACACTGTCTGCCTTCCAAGGAGCGCTCACCACTCCTGGAAGGGAAGGGAGCCAAATTGTGGTAACTGCATAGATCTTAATCTCTGCCCCCAGGCCACAAGCGGCCAAAATTCCAGAAATACCCAGGGGGGCATAGCTAAGCAAAGGGGAAGGAATAAAATCAGGTGGTCTTAACCAATTCCCAGTCCCGTCCCCCCTCCCCGTGCGCCGGTTCTCCCCCAGCACCCCCCTCCCTTGCAGGTGGTAATCTTCAACATGTCTTCAGCACCTGTTGAAGATGTTGGCGCACCTCTGCGGCTGTTTCCCAGGGCACCACGTGGGCGCGGAAGGAGTTGGGCTCGGCCTTCTGTGCCTCTTGGATGAGGCGGTGCATGGGGTAGCCGCGGCGTGGGAAAGCCACGTCCCCACCCGCCAGCAGCCCCATGGGGCAGAAGTCATTTGCACCATCACCCACGTAGAAGAGGCGCTCGAAGTGCACGCCGTCGCGGGCCCGCTCACGCAGGTATTCACTGAGCACCTTGTGCTTGCACATGTTGGCGGGACAGCGAGAGCAGCTGTGCGTGTGGAAGGGCCGCAAAGTCAGCAGTCCCCGCGCGTCGGGCCCGGACGGGTTGCTGAAGATGCGGCGGAATAAGCTGTGGTGGCCAGCGGCACGCAGGGCACTCTCCACACCGAAGGTGTTGGCATCCGAAATAAGAATAACCTCGAAGCAGGAACCCTGTTTGGCTACGAACTGCAGCAAATCGCCCATGCCTGGAGACAGGGGGATGGTCTCATAGACAGCGCGCAGGTCCCGGGGCCTTACGCCCTGTTCACCCAGGTACTTAAAGACACGTTGCATGTATTCATTATAGTATCCCTCGCGGTAGGTGGCACGCAGGCTCTCAGGTAGTTGCTGGCCTGGTGCAGCGCGCACGATCGAGTCGTCGCTATTTTCATCCACGATGGTCTCATCAAAGTCGAAGGTCAGGAGGAAGCGAGGTGCACCGGGCGCAGCCATTCTGCCGTCCTGGGAGCAGGGGGAAGAGGAGCAGGAGAAGGGGGCAAGCGAGAGGCGGCGCGGCGGGAGCCGGCCGGGGAGAGCCTGGTTAGCGGACCACAGCCAGGATCGCTGGCACATCCAAGACCTGAGGAGGACCCAAGGCTGGTTAAGCTGGAGATGGAACCAATGTGTGGCCCACACCCTGCCGTCCTTTGCCCATCTCTCCGTTATTCTAATCGTGTGGGGTTGATGCAAGGGGGCTATACTAGTCTTTAAAAGCCAAAGGCTTCCTTGGTTTCCGTTTCTGCTGTTCTTATGGGGTCCTTGGGGCTTAACAAGACCAGCTTAGGAGAAGGGAGGAGTCATTTGTCAGGGGTCACTCCTTAAGGTTTCTTAATTGGGTTGGAGAGTTCTGATGGCCTGGTGTGGTGGGTGCAGACAATAGTGAGCAAACACCACACTAACCCATTGGAGTGGAAGAAAGAATCATTCATGTACCCTTTGATCTTTGTGGGATCGTGGGCTAATGGAGCGGCTAGCTTGAGGAAAAGCCATTGGCGTCACCAAGGCAGGTGAGCAATAAGTGGAAGGTCTTTCCCAGGCCTGGATGTCAGCTATAAGTGCCAGGCTTGGAAAGCCAGATTCTGGATCCACCTAGGTCCTAGCCAGAGAACTAGATTTTAGCCCTTGAAATTACCGGGTAGGTATGCAGACCACACAAGTCCAGGGGAGGCTCTTTAGGAGCTTCCAGACAGATGGCACTGGGCAGGGGGCTAGGGATGAGACAAAACTCCTTCAGGGAGTTGCAGGGCCCTGTGCTGCGGCTCATGGCTAATCACTTGCCAGTTCCCTGGGAAGAACGTGTCAGCGGGTGGGGTTTCTGCCCGAGTCCGAAGCAAGCAAGCAGCAGGAGAAGCAACGGAGCTTAGCGAGGTGGGAGCCCCCCTCGCCAGGCCACAGCATACCTGGGAGACAGGTAGGGAGAGGGAAAAGCACCAGTGGCTAAAAAGGCTAGAGAGCTAGCGGGAAGGGGCACGGGGGAGGGGATTTTAGGAGGAGGAAGTGGGGGGGGTAGAGTACTGGAATATGGTGGGAGATCTAGGTAGTGAGGCTTTGGGCAAAGAGGGAACAGCTTGGGAGAGGGTAGGGGTACAATGGGAGTGTTGGGGCACAAAGAAAGGCACACGGACACAGCAGGAGCCCCCAGCTGGGTGTCCCTGCCATCTTTCTTTGTATGAGAGGGGCAGAGTGACAGAGGGGAAGTCTTAGGGTATGCACTATTCTGCTTGTCTCTCTGCATGAAGTGACTATCCCAACTCACCCCCATGGAACCTGGTTTCCCCTCACATGATCACCCACTTCTTTCTTTTTAAAGAAAGGGTCTCACGTAGCTCAGGCTGACCTCAAACTTGCTGTATAGCTGAGGATTAACTGAACTCCTGATCTTCCTGCATCTCCCAGTGCTGAGATAACAGCATCTCACCAGCTGAGCTGCCCCCAAACCCTCACCCATAACTTATGGGGCACCAATGACTTTGTAAAACAACAACAGCTTAAGTGATTTTCAGAGTTGGGATTGGAACATGGCTCCCTAACTCCAGAAGAGAACTGTTTCTTCCGCTTTACCCTTCTGGCAGTCACCTGGAGTTACCATCAAGCTGTGTAAGTTTCACTGGCTATCTGTCCTAGAGGGTAAAAGGAACCAGGACCCACACCAGAGACATTTCTAGGGATTCATTGAGCACCAGTGAAGAGCCTAACTCTGAAAAGGACTGGAGAGGGCCCTTACTATCTCAAGGTAGGAAAGTTGGGGCTTGAGGCTTCATCCTGAAGGGCCTCACTTACCCTAGATAGGCATCGTAGGCCAACAGCTGGAAAACACCCGCTCATTGTATAGTATCTTGGGCACCAGCTCTAGAAATCTGTTGGTCTCAAACTGAAAAAAAAATCCAGAGCTCCTGAAAAAAACAAACAAACAAAAAAACCCACAAAAGTCCACACCTGTTCACCTGAGGTGTGTTGGTACATACCTTTAATCTTAGCACTTGCCAGGGAGGCAGAAGCAGGTGGATCTATTGAGTCTGAGACCAGCCTGGTCTGTGTAGTGGGTTCCAGGACAGCCAGGGATATGCAGAGAGACCCTGTTTCCTATCCACTGGCTTCCCCCTTTGCCTCTCAAGCCCACCTGACTCTTATCCGTTCCATGAAGCACACAAGCCACTTCAGGCTCTCAGCAAGAGCAAGCTCTTAAAAGTACACTTAGGCCATGTTCCTTGCCATTGACACCCCTGGCCAGTTCCCGTGCTTACCAAGGTTACAGGGGGCTCCTGGCGGGGGGGGGGGGCACACAGGCTAAGGGACCTGCTCAAAAGTCACTCACTCCAAAGTGATCTCAGAGGCTGGTCCAGGGCTTCTTTCTCCAGTATGACCTTTGTCCACACAGGAGTAGGGCATGTCATAATTTACCAATCTTTCTTTCCAATGTCATTCATGGTTCATCAGATCCACGGAGGGGAGGCAGAGAACAGAGGGGTTAACTCACTTCCTAGAGGCTGTATTGCTTAACCAATGAAGCACTTGGTTCATGAATACTTCCGCCACTGTCTAGAGGCTGAGAGCCCTGGGCTCTACATGAGATATAAGACATACCTTACCTCAGGTGCTACCTCGTTCAGGGGTTTCACCAACAGGATAGGCTGAAATCTCTACTGGAGTTTAGGTGACCAGGTCTGATCTTTTGGTTGGGGCCTTCACCAGGATAGCTACACAGCATACCATCTACAGTTTCTGGTGCCTTCCTACCCACTACTTCTCCACTCCGAGATTGAGAGACCAGAGGTTAGTTCATTAAATTTGGAAAGATACCAGAGAAGAGATAGCAAAGAGCTAGCTGGCTGCTGCCCTCTAGTGGTATACTGAATGGCATGACAAACTCTGACTTTGTCAAGGTGACGCTCTCTGACCATCCCAGGAAGGCAGAGAAGCAGCTGTCTCCAGAATACACTAGGATTGACCCAGGGAGACACAAGGTCTGGAACCATCCCTCTAGAGATATATCACTGGATACCCTCAGTTCCTTACAGCAGAAAGCTTTTCCGTTGAGACTTGAAGTAACTTTTAGTGCCCCCCCCCATAACTGGTGATTGGAAGGAGTCCAAAGGTCACTAGCAAAATGTGGCAGTGTCCTGGGAGATTCACCATTGTTGAGATAGCGGGAGAGGGGGAGGGAATGGAGATAAGGGAAAAGCAAATGGCATGCAAAGGATATTAGGGGAACTTGTCACTGTCAGAATCCTGGTTGATATAACCTTTGTCCCAGGTCAAAGGGAGGAGAAAGGTAGGGTGGGGTGGCACACCCACTGTAAAAAGTGATCTCAGAGAGAGGGAGAGCATCAGGCAGGGAGGGAAGCTGGGCAGGTACAAAGGCACAAACAGGTCACAGCAGCCACATAGACCAACTTTCTTCTCTTATTCTGATTCTCACTTTCATAACCAGGATTGGCCGCTGGGCTTTTACAGGTATTATATAGCACCTTTAATCCAATATTTTTGTTTTCAATTTTGAGACAAGGTCACTCAATATGGACACTTGAACTCAGCCTCCTCAGTAATAAATATCCTGCCCCTATTAAGATAATTTTTCATTTTTTTAGGGAGGGAAAAAGTCAACTATTTGCCTGTTTTCCTTTTTTAAAAAAAATATTATACTAATCTTATGCTCAAAACTTTTCACGGGGGCTGGAGAGATGGCTCAGCGGTTAAGAGCACCGTCTGCTCTTCCAGAGGACCCGGGTTCGATTCCCAGCACCCACGTGGCAGCTAACAACTGTCTGTAGTTCCAGTTCCAGGCAAACACCAAGGCAAATAAATAAATAAAGTTTAAAAAAAAAAAAAAAAAACTTTTCACGTCCTACAGAAGTAGACACAATAGGTTTTTACCTAATACTGGTGAGCATTTACAGAAATGTTCATTTTTGGTTTTTAAGACAGGGTCTCACTACCTAACCCTTGCTGTCCTGGAGCTCACACTGTAGACCAGGCTGGCCTCGAACTCAGATCTGCCTGTCTATGCCTCCCAACGGCTGGGATTAGAGTCCAGAACCACTCCTGGTTTTTTTTTTTTTTTTATCTGCAGAGAAGAAAACCAGGCTTCCTGGGTTTCTTCCCAGAAGATAGCCTCACTGAGCCACCCCATTCAGGTCCCACAGCAGGAGAAGCACATACCTCTAGTTATTATTTGGCTTCATAACATATGAAAAGGTCAATAGCAATTGCCCGGCCTGGTGATGCAGGAGAATCTGAGTTTGAGACCCCAGCCTGAACTACAGCAAAAGTTCCTGTTTCAAAAACAACATTAACTACACACCCCCCCCCCACACACACACACACACACGTCACTCACTTCTGACAGGTTTGTATGAGTGATAGCATCCTGCGTGGTGCCAGACAGCGGTGGCACACACCTTCATTCCCAGCACTCAGGAGGCAGAGGCAGGGGGATCTCTGAATTTAAAGTCAGCCTGGTCTACACAGAGTTGTTCTAGGACAGCCAGAACTACCCAGAGAAACCTTGTCTCTAAAAACAAAAATCAAAAACAAACAAAAAACCCAAACAACAACAAAAATCCTGTGTAACCATCAGAGTCCCCTGTGGAGAAAAGGGACTGGATCTGGGTTTCTTCAGCATGGTAGAGCAGAGAAAGGCAGATTTTCTGGGGCAGAAAGTAGTTATTTTCTATTCCCACCTAACATCAACCTTTGTGGCCCTGATTCCATAGATCACAGGCTCCCAGCCTGCTTCTTGTCTTCGTTGACACAAATACTCTTAAGTTAAATCTGTAAGGGGTAGGTGTGTGTGTATGTGTGTTGGCTTAAGCTCTAAGCTTGAAAATCTTCTAATGGGGGGGGGGGGGGGGTAGAGCCCATAGGGAAGTTTGGGGAGTTTTCCACAAGATACATGCAGGCTGAGAATGAGGGCTAGGACTTTAGAAATATCACAGTAACAAGCCCTCTTGCTCAGAAAATAAGTATGTCCATCACTTGTAATCAGATCCCGACAGTTAAGCTGGGATTTCTGCCCCTAACACTCCCAACTTCACCAACCCTTTTTTTGTTCATTAACTCTTAATAGGAAGAGGAAAAAAAAAAAAAAAAAAAAAAAGGCCCAGAGAGGTCTGGCTAACATCATGGGTGTCACACAGCATTAGAAACAGGATTAGAACTCAGGGGGCAGTAGAACCTCCCTGTGTGCTCCAAAGACTAATGTTCCGTTTCCTAGCTAGCTAGGGAGTAATGATCTATGCCCTGATGCCAGTGAGGAATCTGGGACTAGGCGTCCCCTCTAGAATCCCTTGCCTTGGTAGACAGGCAGAGGTTGATCATCACTGGGTAGGTAGGGGCAGGGAGATGGCAGCTGCCGGTGGGGTAGCAGGAGGGATATTTTTAGAGGTGACTGGAAAGCAGGCACTCTGGCACACCCCCAGCTGGCGGGCACTTCGCTCTAATGCGGGCGGGGGGTGCGCAGCTCGGGGGAGAAGGGAGGATTTGTGGGTGGCGGGGAGCTAGGATAGTCCCCGGAGATGAAAGGACACTGAGCACCATGAACCTGGGAAAGAAGGGGGCTCAGTTTTCTGCCCCAGGAATTACCCCACCACCAAGAGCATGAAATACCCTCAAAACTCACACGGCCCCCACCCCAACATTGAGATAGCTGTCCTCCCGAAGCCTGGGACTCACGCGGGGCAGCGGCGGCCGCGCTGTCTGTCCTGGTTGAGTTTGGAGTTAAAGTAGTGGGAAGGGGCTGGTTAAGGGATTTAGGGGCAGGATGGAGCAAGGGGTTCTTACGGGAATTGGGGGGGACGCGGTCTTATCCACCCCCGGATTTCTGAGCTCCGGCTCACGCGTCCCTCCAGTCCCGAGGGACCATGGATGATGTGCTCCTGTTCCGTCCCTTCCACCTGCCCCCATCCCCGGGGCCGACGCCGCGTCCCCTTTAAATGCCGGGGAGCCAGAGCCCGAGCCGCGGCGGGCGCTGCGGCAGCCGCAGCACCCGGGCCCACCGCAGTCCCCGCACGTCACAAGCGCCCAGCCAATCACCGTGGCGCCGGCGCACATCAAAGGGGCGGGCTCCCCGCGGGCCACGCCTCCCGGCTGTCCCCCGAGGCCGCGCGAGCGGCGGTGGGACTGGGCGGGCTGGCCGGGTGGAGCGTGGCGCGTCCCGTCCGAGGAGCGTGGGTGCAGGGCACCCTCTGCGTGCGCGTGGCACGTGCGTGAGTGGCTGTCACACTGCCCACCTCCTGCTGGGCTCAGCGTGGGGAATCTGTCCGCAGCTCCTCCACCGCCCGCCCGCCAGCCTTGTCGCGGAGTTCCGCGGACAGCTTTGGTGACCGGAACCGCAAAACAGCACGCAGTCCACGTACCCCGAGCTCGGGGTTCTCAGCCCTTCGGGAGGAGCCGTCCCGCCGAGTCCTGGGAACCCTGTCCTCCTATAACCGGGTACTCGTGCTTGCCGGCAGAGGGATTCTCCCATTCAGCACCGAGTAAATACGGAGTTAGAGAACCAACACTGTGCCCAGCGGTGCAGATAAAACCCCGCTTTCTTTCTCCTGTCCCGGGAGTGCGTTCCTGGTCCCATCCCGTTATCCTCCTCTGGGGAGTTTTCCCGTTCTTCCCAGATCTCGGATTAAGATCCAGAGAGAAGAGCCGGTGCTTGACCTAGGAGAAACGGTTTGTCCAAGAGTTCAAACACAAGAACACCCCCTGTAAGCCACAGAATAGTATCTGTGGGTGAGAAGTTAGGCGCACCCAGACCTGGATCTAACCAGCCCTTCCTAAATCCCCCTCCGGTCCTGTTCCTGCAGCAAAGCCAGGCAACAAATTTCGGTGGACTCTGTGCAGGGCCGAGGAAGGGGCTGGTACGGGAATACCAGTGCTTTGTGCTTCACCGGCACAAAAGCGGATAGGCAGATAAATTGCCAACCTGTTCGACCACCCTCATCCTTCAAACCCTTGATGATTTTTCCATTGTTACTGCTCCCTAAACCGACAGCACCCCTTCAGCCCTCTCTACCCATGGCCCTTGCTGAGGCCAGAGGACAAACAGCAGGTACTGCTTTATTCCTTCCACTTTACCCTGCCAATCCTTATTTGGCTTTTTTTGTTTTTGTTTTTCCAGACAGGGTTTCTCTGTGTAGCCCTGGCTGTCCTGGAACTCACTCTGTGGGCCAGGCTGGCCTCAAACTGAGAGATCTGCCTCTAGAGTGTTGGGATTAAAGGCATATGTCACCACTGCCTGGCTTCTGGTTTATTTTGAGTTGGGGTCTCCTAACTTGTGCTGATCTCACCTACCTATCCTAGGCCTGGCCATGAACCCCTGCCTCCACTTCCCGTTTGATGGATTAAAGGCCTGAGTCACCACATGCTGCAACCCCCTTGCTCTTGCAGAAGCAGTTTCACCCTACACAACTGTCAGCCGTGTGTTGTATTTGTTCTCTTTACTCAGTGCCCCTGCCCCTTGAGACAGTTGCTTATAGCTCAGGCTAGTCTGGAACTTGCTATATAGTTCAGAATGACCCTCAACTCCTAATCCCTGCCTCCACCTAAGTGTTGAGATTTAAAAGCATACGCCACCATGCCCCTCCTTATATTAGTCCTCTGTGTACTTGTAAGAGCAGTGGGTAGATGCTGGAAAGATTTAAATAAGTGGACCCATGATCCAATCCAAGAGGGCCTGTGAGAAAAATCAAGGCAAGAAGAAGTTGCTGAGCTTGCTCAGGGCCATCCAGTTTGAGAGATGGTAGTGCTGGCTTCCTGGTGCACACCTTTAATCCCAGCACTTGGGAGGAGGCTGAGGCACTCGACTATGAGACCAAGCCCAGCCTGGTCTACCGGAGTGAGTTCCAAGACAGCTAGAGCTATATAGTGAGACTCTGTCTTGAAAAAAATGAAATAAATAAAAAATACTGATCCAGTTTTAGCCTCATTTCCAAATTAATGGAAATGGCCGGGGACAGCTGGTGGCAGGTTACTTTTCTGTATTAGTAATCTCAAGTTTTTACTGCGCAGTTCTGCCTAGAATTCTAGCCCAGTGACGGGGATGCCAAAGCTCACCTGTGAAGTGAGTGTGGTAGTGTGATGGGTGAGCGTGCTTGCTAGGGAACCACCTTTACCGCTGGCCTTTAAACTCTGTGTGTATGTGGGTATGTGCATGGGCAAGCAAGCACTCATGGAGGCCAGGGGCTGCCCTATAAAGATGCTGGGACCTGAACTCTGGTTCTCTGCAAGATCCGTAAGAACACTCTTAACTTCTGAGCCCCTCTCCAGCCCAAGTGTGGAAAACATCTATTCCTCCGGTGTTAAAACCTTCAGGATGCCCCTTCTCTGTCTTTCAACTTCCTTTATTTTCTCTCTTAACTATCAGACAGTGAAATCAATCTTTTGTCTAAAAAGGGAGGTCAGAAATGGGAAAAGAGAGCACAAATTCGGATTGTAATAAAGGAGACCCAAAGCCAAATATCGGGGGAAAATATCAGAGAGAGAAAGCACCAGTCAATTCTTACCTGCCTTGCAGCTTTCCCATCCTTGCTCCTGGTCTCTTCTGCCTGTTGCTTCTCCCAGTCCCTCTGTTCTCTCTGGGTTTCTACAAGCCCTTATATACCCATCCCGGTTAGGATTAAAGGCGTATAGCTTTGAACTCAGAGAAACAGAAGACATTTCTGGAATTATGGGATAAAGGATGTTGGTCACCACTCCCGGCTTTCCCTGTGGTGGGATTAAAGTAGGGGCTGGAGAGATGGCTCAGCAGTTAAGAGCACCATCTGCTCTTCCAGAGGACCCGGGTTCGATTCCCAGCACCCACATGGCAGTTAACAACTGTCTGTAGTTCCAGTTCCAGGCAAACACCAAGGCAAATAAATAAATAATAAATAAAGTTTTAAAGGTGTGTGTGATCAAGGATTTCCTGAGCTGTCTGCCTAGGATTTGACTGTGTGGTCTCTCTGATGTCCCAGGATTTATTAAATATCTAACATATTTCCAAAATGGTCCAGGCGCCAGAGGCACGTGTTCAGCATAGGGTGGAAGTTCTTGTCTGTATAAGTTTCACTTTAGGATTTGGATCACCTGACCCTACAGAGCACTTGTGGAGTGCAGAGTCATCTGAGATGACAGCTTGCTCAATTCTGGTGACCCTTGACTCGGGTGACTGGAGTCCATCTTTCCAACCCAGTCCTCACAGAGAGGCTGAGTCAGTTGCCTAATGTTCTAGTGGTAGAGCCCAAATGCCAGGACTCCAAGGTCACAACCTGCTCTTCAGGTGGCTTTTCAGTAGGAGCAAGGGTGACTGGAAGAAGTGAATAGTTCAGGTCATACAGCCCACCTGGGAGAGGAGGGCCACTCATCTTTCCAGGAACCATCTAGGTGTTGGTTGTATAGTATTTCCAGTTTTACAGAGGCAGAAACCCAGGGGCATTAAGAAAGTGCCTCCTTGCCTGAGGGCACTATGTGGCAAACATAGGTGGTCATCAGATGTAGGTCTGTATTCTGATGAATGCCAAGAGAAAGAAGATGGAGCACTCAGTGACCTGGGGACAGGTGATAATGTGCTTAGGTGGAGATCTGACCGAGTGAGTCCCATTCAGCCATTCTAGTTGCAAAGCACTGTGCCAGGAGCCATGATTAGGGCTGAGAGTATTCCTGTCTAGCCCCTTTCAGGCCTGGACAATGGTGATGCACTTGCTTAAAGTCACAGAGCTGGGAAATGGCAAAAGACAAGATTTGAAACCTGAAGGTTTTATTACATATTTATATATTTACTTGGGTGTTGTCTCGCCTTGTAGTTGAGGTGGCCTAGAATTCCCAGTCCTCACCAGGTCCAGTTGGGAGCCCAGCAACACCCCCCCCAACTTTGAAGCCACTTTGAACAGAATTTCCAGTAGCTTAGGCTAGGCTTAAACTTACAATGTAGCTGAGTACTGCCTCCATGTCCCTGCCTCTATCCCCTGAGTGCAGGATTGCTGGAACAGCCTGTCAGACCCTGCTTATGTAGTTCTTGGGATGGAGCCCAGGGCTTTGGGCACGTGAAGTAGCCCCTCTTCCAACTGAGCCACATACCTAGGCCCACATCATTTATGATTTATATTTTATTTTATGCCTATTGGTGTTTTGCCTACACGTATCTTCTGGAACTGGAGTTATAGACAGTTGTGAGCTGCATGTGGGTGCTGGGGATTGAACTCTGGTCCTCTGGAAGAACAGCCAGTGCTCTTAACCACTAGCTGAGCCATCTCTCCAGCCTCATGGCCAACTACATTCTTAGTCAGAAGGAAATCTCTCTTCTGTTACAAGGAAAACCTGCTAGCCCTGGGGATAGGAAGACGATGAGTGGCTTGTTGATGTTTTTCTGAGGCAGGGTCTCACTATGTAGTCCAGCCTTATTTATATTTGTTGTAAAAAGTTTCCCAGCCCATTTGTGCCAGAGGTTCAGCCCTGGCCCGCAGCAGCTTTTGTCCCCCAAAGAAATGAATCAGGCACTTATATTACTTCATACTGTTTGGCCCATGTCTCAAGCACATTACTAGCTAGCTCTTTCATCTTAAATCAACCCATTTATATTAATCTGTCTGCCATGTGGCCCGGCCCTCGGCTCACCTGGATTGTCTTCTTCGGGGGTCGGATGGAGACTGACTAACTCCACCCTCTTTCTACCTATCTGTCCTCTGATTCTCCACCCACTTCTACAGTGCTGTGCATAGGCCAAAACAGTCCTTTATTAAGAGCATACAGAGAACATTCCACCACATATATTCTTTTTGTTTCTCCCTTTTTCCTGTGTGTGTGTGTGTGTGTGTGTGTGTGTGTGTGTGTGTGTGTGAAAGGCACTTAAGCCAGGTGGTAGTGGTGCAAACCTTTAACCGCATCTTTTGAGAGGCAGAGGCAAACACATCTCTGTGAGTTCAAGGCCAGCCTGGTCTACATAGTGAGAGACCAGCAAAAGTCACATAATGAGGCCCTGTGTATGTGTATGTGTAGAGGTGGGGGGGTACTTGAACTCACTGGTCAGTTGAGGTTGACCTAGAACTCTTGATCCTTTCTCCTTTATGCACCTAGGCCTCATGCTGGGATAACAACTCCAAGTCTGGCAGGAGGCTCGTGTTCTTGAACAAAGCACTCTCTTCTCTGAACACACTTGGGCCTATTAGTTTTGTTATTTGCTTGCTTGCTTGGTTGATTTTTTTTTTTTTGAGACAGAATTTCTTTATATAGTCCTGACTGTCTTGGAATGCTCTCTATAGACCAGGCTGGACTTGAACTCAGAGATCTGCCTGCCTCTGCCTCCCTAGTGATGGGAATAAAGGTTGCATCACTACAACTCGCTTTAAGTTTTATTTTTGTTTTGAGACAAGGTCTCTCTACAGAGCCCTGGCTGACCTGGAACTCATTATGTAGACCAGGCTGGCCAGGAATTTACAGAGACCTGCTTGTCTCTGCCTCCCAAGTGCTGGGATTAAGAGTGTGTACTAACACTCCTATTATTAGGTTGAACATCCCTTATGTTCTGGCTTTTAAAACAGCCTGACTAGGAATGAGGATGCCTTGTTTTTGCACTTGTGTGACATCAGGCACATGGCTCCCTTTGGACCTTGTTTTCCAGAGTAGGGAGTTATCAAGATCTTGGAGATCTTAAGGGCTGGCTGTTGTTTAATGGAGATCAGAATGCGTCTTAAAAGTTTCTCCTTTAGTAGCCTGGAGACAATCCAGTTCTTTGGAACCTTCAGATCCTGGCCAGGTTCAGAGGGCATGGATAGGAGCAGAACAGGGGTGGGTGGGGTGTCCTCAGCACAGGCACTGGCCTGCCTAGTCACCTGGGTCCAAAGCCCCAGGAAGGCATGGCAAGACATATTTTTGAAATATTCTGGCCTGAGTCCCTGAGTTCACCCAAACATGCAGAAGCCTGTCTGCTGCCCCTTGGCACTCGGGACATTCCGTAAGTCTGTCCCCTACCTCTACCTCCGTGGAGAAGACACTGAACTCTCATCCTCTGATTATGCAGGCTTCTGTCTACACTGTGTGGTTCTAACTAAACTTGATAAACCTGTCTGATTTTGAATTGACCTTCTATGGAGCCAAATAATAGGCTGTCCCTGCCTACTGGTCCACAGAGGAATTGGACAACAGCATAGCATAGGCCAGGACTCTGATCTTCAAAGCCAAGCCCCTTGGAAGCTAGGAACAGTGTGTATTGTCCTGCTAGCCATGCATCACAACCTAGCAAAAACTCAGTGTGGGGGGCAGCACTGCCTATTCTTTCTAGAGGACATGGGTTTGATTCCCAGCACCCACACAGTGGTTCATAATTATCTCTGACTCCAGGTCTGATCTTCACAGGCATCAGGTATTGCACAGTACATAGTCATACATGTAAGCAAAACATCCATATTCACAAAAATAAATAATTACTGTGTAGAGCACTGGAAGAGAGATATTTAATAGGATGTAGATCATGTCCTAGGGCAGTTTACAGTCTGAAGGAGACTGGGCAAGAAAACATCCCTTTCAAGAGAATGTTAGGGAAAGCCAGACCTAATGGTGCAGGCCTGTAAGGCTGAGGCAGGGTGATGGCAAGTTCAGGACCCAGCTGGGTTGGTCAGTCTGAGTAATTTAGCAAGATCCTGTTTCAAAACAAAACCCAAAAATCAAATTGAAAGTTCTGGGAAGCTAGATGAGGTAGTATGTGTCTAATCCTAGCCCTTGGGATGTGGAGAGTCAGAGAGTCAAAGTCATTCTACAAAACATTTTTTTTTTCTTTTGAGATAAGGTCTCACTATATACCAAGCTGGCCTTGAACTCACAGAGGTCTACCTGCTTCTGCTTCCTGGGTGCTGAGACTAAAGAAGTACATCATGGTGGTACTTTGGAGTCCCACACTAGGGAGGCAGAGGCAGGCAGATCTCCGAATTTGAGGCTAGCCTTGTCCAGGACAGCTAAGGATTCACAAAGAAAATACCCCCTGCCCCCAAATAATAAATAAATAAATAGATAGATGATAGATAGATAAATAAATAAATAGGGCATGCATCACAATGCCTGGCTGGCTCGTAATGTTGTAAAATAATAACTAGGAATTCAAAGTCATTCTCTACTACTCAGTGAGTTTGAGGTTAGCCTGGGCGGTTAGAGGAGACTGGTTTCTCTAACAAAAAAGGGGGAGGAGAGCGAGGGTGAGGAAATAGCTCAAAGGTAAAGTGCTTAGTATGTGTGAGGACCTGTGCTCAATCTCCTGTACTGAAAAAAAAAAGTATCAAAATAGAACAGGTAACTGAGCTGCTGTTGCCCCCCAAGGGACTTCTATGTCATCTGTGTTTCAGCAGGTCCAACAGTTGGCACCCGAGGGGCCTCATTCAAGCAGTGGGTCCCCTCAAGTCCCACCCTGACCGTTTGCTTCTCTTCATTTGAACTCATCCTTTGCTGCTGGTGTGCTCTTTACCTCCCTTCCCACCTCCCCTGGACAGCCCAGACTCATAGGAGAACCTTCTGCCTATGCCCGCGTGTGTTTCCCTCTCTGTCTGCCTTCCCTGTCCCAGCTTCAACCCTTCAGACTCCTGGATCTGTCCTCAGGGAACTGCAGTGCTGAGACAAAAGGATTGGAGGGGTGGGAGGCAGGCAGGTCCAGGGAGGCAGGTCCAGGGAAGGCAGCAGGCAGGTCCAGGGAGGCAGGTTCAGGGAAGCAGGCAGGTAGGTGCCGAGGCAATGGCATTCCACCCTGGTTGTGCAGCCTCAGCTGAACCCCTGGGAAACAGTGTATATTGTTGTAAAATGGTTGTATTGCTACCCTGCTCACTCGGCAGGCTGTAGGATGAAGTGAGAGCTGATGTGGAAAGATTACAGCAAACAGTCCCACACAGTTCTTTGGAATGGCTGTGCTAAGGAACACTGCTTGTTCATACATTCTCCACTAAAGAAATTTCAAGGGTTCACTCTCCTGGGCAAAGGGCTAGGATACACAGGGGAGACTTTCCTTTTTTCATTTTATTTTTTAATTTAAAAAGTTGTTTTTGGTTTGGTTTGTTTTTGAGGCAGGGTCTCTCTATGTAGACGGGGCTAGCCTCCTGCCTCTGCCTCCTCAGTGCTTTTTGCCTGCTGGCCCTCACTCTCACTGGGAAGCTCATTTGTCCTGTTCCCTTGGCATTGCTAGTAATAGAGCCTACTTCTTCTACATTCAAACATGGACCAAAATCTGGCAGCTCTCTAGAGCCTCCTTGGAGTCCAACACTGGATTAGGACTGCTGAGATACCCAGTCTCATGAACTAGACAACTATTGGATCCCAGGGTTTCCATCAGGAGACAGCCATTGTTGGACTATTCAGACCACAGTCTGCAAGTCTCTCCAATAAATCACTTCTAAATATATTTATCAGTTACGTTCCTTTGAGGACCTCACTAATACATGTTTCCTTCACACTCTTCCAGCTCGTCACTGAGATGTGTCCCCTCCTGGGCAGTCAGTTCCCACTGTTCTATCTAGGTGCATGCATTCCTTGAAGTGTCTGTAATACTTTGTAATTTTATATGTAAGTAGAATTTACAACTACATTTGTCTTCTTAGTTATTGTAAGGTATTTGCTGCAGGGCCTTTGCATGCTCGGTAGCCTTTCCCTGGGGTTAGGACTCTTCACTGAGTTCAGGGTTTAGTTCTTATCTAACATCTGCAAAGTGTTGTAGAATATTATTTTAAGGTATGTTATTTTTGTTTATGTTGCATTTGTTTAACTCTGTTACTTTGCATGTCTAAAACACCTCATAAAGAGCTGAACGACCAATAGCAAGGGAGAAGAAAGGGTAGGTGGGGCTGATAAGCAGAGAGACTATGTAGAAGGAGAAATCTGGGAGGAGGAGGAGTGTGCTGGCACATACCTTATATTCCACTTGGGAGGCAGAGGCAGGCGGGTATCTGTGAGTCTGGTCTACAGAGGGAGTTCCAGGATAGCCAGGACTGTTCACAGAGAAACCCTGTCGAGAGAGAGAGAGAGAGAGAGAGAGAGAGAGAGAGAGAGAGAGAGAGAGAGAGAGAACATAGAGAACATGTTGGGGTTAAATGTGTATGGCCCCCATACACCATATATTTGAATTATTGGTCCCCGGTTGGTGGAATTGTTACGGGTATGGCTTTGTTGGAGATGTCACTGGGTGTGGACTTTGAGGTTCCAAAAGCCCACACCACGCCCAGTCTCTCTCTTTCCCCTCCTCTCTTCCCTCTACCTTAGACTTGTGAGTCAAAATGCAAACTCTCACCTGCTGCTCCAGCACCATGCCTGCCTGTCTGCTGCCATGCTCCCTACCACAGAAGTCATAGATGGACTCAGCCTCTATGCAAACCCCCAATTAAATGTCAGTTCATGTCAGAGCCTTGCAAACACTCTGATATCAGGGAGAAGCATGGGTCATGCGTCATCCCCAGGGTGTGAACACACAATACTGTGCATCATGGCTCCATCCGGGGGTGGGTGTACCCAGACTGTGGTGCTGGCTCACATCTGTATATGTATTTCTTCTGCACAATAGGCCAATGTGTTTTGGAATGTGCCCACTCACACAGCTTGCTGGTGGGGGTGGCTGGAAAAGAGGGTGGTTTAAGGTCCTTCTGGGGTAAGTTAGTGGTCAAGGCTTCTAAATCTGCAAGAGAACTAAAGACTAAACTACACACAATGATGATAAACTGTCTTAGTTCTTTCTTCTTCTTCTTCTTCTTCTTCTCCTCCTCCTCCTCCTCCTCCTCCTCCTCCTTCTTCTTCTTCTTGAGTTTTAAATGGCCCCAGCTGACCTCAAATTCTCTTTGCCGCCCAGACATTGACCTCATTCTCCTGCCTCAGCCTTCTGAAGCCTGGAGCTACATGTAACATGAGTTACCATGACAACTTCTGCTCTCAGTCTCTCTATAACTGTTTCCTGGGAGCTCTCTATGTGCCAGGTATATGTTGGTAGCAGTGGCACCAGTCTCTAAGGGGCCCAGACACGCCCACCCCCAGTGTCCATTCTACCCTGAAATGAAGGGCCATCACTCTCAAGGCTAAGTCACAAGGCTGTGGCTCTGCTTTGGTTGGACCCTGACTTTAGGAGAAGCAGCTACTGAGTTGTGAGCAACTCTGATCATCAAGAACCAGGGTCTGCTGATCCTTCATGAGCATGGACATGGCTCCACCCAATCCTAAGGAGACTGCATCTCACACAGTCTTGGGAGATAAATACTTGCTGGTGGGAGCTGCTAAATTTGGGGACAATTTGTCACGTAACAATAGAAAACTGCATCAGAGTTCCATCTGATGGTGTTCTGGGGTTAGCAGGAAGGGAGGGAGGCAGTACACAGGACCAAATGCTCATCCATAAAGTCAACCCAATGTGACAGTCAGCCACAAGCACGGTGGAAAAGACCCTGGTGGAGAAGCAGAGGAGGAAGGATGGACATTTGATTTAAATGGGGTGACTAATGGGGGTGTGGTAGTGCCTTCACTCATGAGGTAGGTAAAGTAATATTCAATTTAGGGCCAGCCTGGGCTATGTGTGTGATAATAAAATAGGGTGATCAAGGAAGGCCCAATTTAAAAGGAAATATTTAAAGAAAGACCTGGGGACAGCTATATGGCTCATCCAGTAACAGTCCTTGCTTCACAGTAGACCTTTTTCTCAGGGTTTCCATTGCTATGCAGAGACACCATGACCATGGCAACTCTTCTAAAGAAAAAGCATTTAATTGGGTGACTTACAGTTTCAGAGGTTTGGTCCATTATCATCATGGAGTGACATGGTGGCATGCAGGCAGACGTGGTGCTGGAGCTGAGAGCAGAGAGGAAGTTACATCTTGATCTTGCAGGCAACAGGAGGTGATTTGAGACACTGGATGTACCTTGAGCAGGGGATACCTCAAAGCCCACCCCCACAGTGACACACTTCATCCAACAAAGCTATATCTCCTAATAATGCCACTTCCTATGTATGAGCTTACAGGGGCCAATTACGTTCAAATGACCACAGTCTACCTATATAAATTCAATTTCTGGAACCCACAGTGGAAGGAGAGGTCTGACCCCTTAGCGTTATCCTATGACCGCCACACGGGACACCATAGCACAGGTGAGCCTGCACTCATACAACATGTAACACACACACACTAGCATATTATAAATACCTGACATGATAGAGTGGTTGATAACAGAAATCAGAGGAATATCAAAGCTGTGTGACACATGCCTGGAGTCCCAGACTCTCGGAAGCTGAGACTGGGGATCCCTGAGCCTATCTGTTTGGGGGCAACAAATAAAAGACCCTGTCAGACAAAGAACAAGGAAAAAGGAGGAAAAGTAAGAAGAAAAAAGGAAAGAAGAAGGGGAAGGAGGGAAGAGAGGGGTCAGGAGAAGAGCATGCTGGCAGAGACAGAGCAAGAGCAGAGGTCCTGGGGCACAGACATGGCTGGGTCACATCACTAGACTCACCTTACATGCTTTGCTACCAGATGTATTGTCCTTGATAGGCTTGGCTCTCGACACCTCCAGAGACGGGGTAAGGTGGGGTGCAAAGGCCTCATTGCTCTTTTATGGTATCCCAAAAGGTTGAGGGACCATACTTTGGCTCCTTGACTTCATTCCTAGTCTGGAACCCACTCAGGGGCAGCTGCAATAGGACATGAAGGAAATGAGGTGCGGGCTGAGAAATACTAAGAGGTCAGAGCCCTCCAATAATCTACAGGGACAGCAAGTACAGTAATCTAAGCATAGCCTAGTGACTGCTATGGTAATTTCTTGCCTTTTCCACCTTCAGAGGCAAGCAGCATATGAAGTGTGTGTCTGGATCCAGGACTGGTCCTGCACACCTTTAACCCCAGCACAGGCAAAGGCAGGTGGATCTCTGTGAGCTCAAGGCCAGCTTTGTCTACATATTTCCAAGCCAGCCAGGGCTGCATTGTAAGACCATGTCTCTAATAATGAAGTGTGTGCCTGCCTGCATTCCAGCAGACTGTGCTGCAATGCCAGCTGGGCACCTAAGCTGTCACTGACAGGATTCCTGCTGGTGACTCAGAAGCCCTTTCTACCTGCCAGCTTCTCTCAACAGCACCTCCCCAGAAACTCTGGGGTTCCCTTGAGCAAGCCCATAGCCAGGGCAGCTCTGTTTTACAGGTGAAGATGGACAGAGGGTGTGACAAGCCTGCAGTTATACTTTAAGGACAAAGGGACAGAACACCGAAGATTAAGGAGGCCAGAGGTGGGCCTAGTTAGTAAATGCTTACTTACCATGCACCGTAGGTTCAAGGCCCTAGGATTAATTATTAGCAAATAAACTGAGCATAGCATACACCTGTAATCCCAGCACTCAAGTGTATGCAAAAGGACCAGAAGATTAAGGTTGTCATACTTTTCATGGCAAAGCAAATTTGAGGCTAGCCTGAGCTAAGCAAGACCTTATCTCACGAAACAAACAGAAATATGAACACTGAAGCCCCAGCTTTCCTAGAAAATGGAGGGTACAAAGTAACCAAGTATGACCCCAAGCTTCCATCCTGAGACCCTCCGAAGAGACCCACACATCGCAGAATCACTAGAGGAACAATTTATTCATTTATATGTATTCTTTCAAGACATTTCTTGAACACCTATTATGTGCCAAGTGGCAGAGAAAGAAATTAAACACAACAGAGGAACCATCCTGGGAGTGCTCTTAGTTGCCCAGGGTGACAAACCAGGGCACAGACAAGGCCACTCTAGGGAACTTAGAAGGGGTGCCCATCCCGGGTCTGGGTAGATGAGTATATGCACTGGGATGCTAAGGAAGGCTTCCTGGAGAAAGCTGGGCTTCCTTAACTGAGACCCAAAGAGTAAATGGGAGTTAGATCAGAGAAGACAGGAAGAGCTTGTGAAAGGTCCTGAGGTGACACAAATGATAGAAAAGGACACACACACACACACACACACACACACACACACTTTTTATGACCCCCACAGCTGAGCAAGCCAGACCTCTAGAACATGCCACGATGAATGCCCCTGTTCCTAGGGTATGTGTGTGCTGAGGGGTAGCTAATAACAGGCTCTCAGGTGCTCTGCACCCCACCCTGCCTAGCAGATTTTAGGGTTAGACTTTGAACATGCTAACCTCGTTTCTTGTGGGTAAGGACTCCCTCTTACCGCTGCCCACACTCCCTGGGATCCTCCCAGGGTGGCAGGCCTCCTCCCAAAGCCCAAGTGTCCACGATAACAGAGCAGCTTGGGAGCTGTTTATGAAAGGCCAGCTAGCTGAGGCTGGGCAGGGCCCTAGGGAGCTGTGACTGAGGCCACAGATAGCAAATAGGGTGGAGAAGCCTGGGTAAATTACAGCTCCCAGAATAGAGGGGCCCCACAGGGAGTGGCGGGGCCTCCTCCCAAGGAAGTCCTGGCAGCCTGCCCAGCTTGTCTGGGCTTCAGACACAGCTGCAGACTTAGTCCAGTGCCCACATGATGGACTCACAGGGTGATTGAAGTGCTGTCCGCACCATCCAGACAGGCTGTGGCAAGGACACTCATCTGGGTAGAAAGAGCTGCCAGGTGTGAGCTTCTAGAACGGTATGAGTGGTAGGATGTGGAAGGTCTAGAATGGGGACAGGGTGACATCTTGTCTACCCCCAGAGAGGAGGAGACTCTTCCTTAAATGTCCTTGTGGACATTTCATATGAGCGTGAGATCCTCTAAAAATAACAGGAATGACAGGCAGACTAATAGCAGCGGGGCTTCAGGTTGTTCTAAGTAGAAACACACATCGCTTCAGTTCGATTGATGTATCATTGTCCTCATCTATAGACCTAGAAACCAAGGCTCTAGAAGTCAAAAAAATGTATCAAGTGACCTAGGGCTGGTAACTCCGACCTGAGGCCAGGTGTGATAGCTGTTCACCATGGAGGTCTCAGTTTTTTAGCTGTCACAGAGGATCATGGTCATTTCCCCTACACTGGCTGGGGTGGTTTGAATGACAATGGTCTCCATAGGTTCCTGTTTTTGAATGCTTAGTCACTAGGTAGTGGGACTGTTTGAAAGGATTAGAAGGATTAGGAGCTGTGGCCTTGTTGGAGGAAGTCTGTCACTGAGGGTGGGCTTTGAGGTTTCATAAGCCCAAGTCAGGTTCAGAGTCTTTCTGTCTGCTGCCTGTGGATCACAATATAATTCTCAGCTATTGCTCCATGAATGCTACCACACTTCTCACCAGGGTGACAATAGACTAACCCCCTGCAACTGTAAGCAAGCTCCCAATGAAATGCTTTCTTTTATAAGAGTTGCTGTGGTCACGGTGTCCCTTCACAGCAATGGGACAATGACTAAGACACTGACCTTCCAACATGCGGCCACAGCAGAACAGTATTGAGTTCTAGAGGGCTTCAAGTCTGAACAGGAACCTAAGCCTCGTGTTTTATCCAGTCCAAGCTTGTTTCCTCACTGTAAACTGAGGAAATTGTAGGTCTTTATAGAATTCTCTGGAAGTCTGATGTCATCCATGTGTGAACTTCTTAAGTCTTCTTGTTTGTTTTGAGACAGGGTCTCATGTAGCCCAGGCTAGCTTCAAATTTATTACATAGCCAAAGATGACCTTGGACTCTCAGTCCCTTTTACCTGTTCCTCAGAGTGCTGGGATTATTGGTGGAGACCATTACACCTGGTTTATGCAGTACTGGGGCTTGACCCAGAGGCTTTGTGCCTTCTAGGCAAGCACCATGCCAACTGAGCTATATATATATATATATATATCCTTAGCCAAAGTGCCTGAGTCTTTGAAGGTGCTCCATCTATTAGAGAGCTGTACAATGCAGTGTATGTGGAAGCTAAGGATTTTAGACTTATCGTTTGCTAAATATGAGTGTGTTGTCTGCACGTATGTCTGTACTGTATACCAAATGTGTGTCTAGTGCCTTTGGATGCTCTGGAACTAGAGTTACAGATGGTTGTGAACTGCTTTATTGGGGCTGGGAACCAAACCTAGGCCCTCTGGAAGAGCAGTCAGTGCTCTTAACAGAACAGTCTCTCTATCCATGGAGGTTGAATATTAAAAGGGGCAATGATGCCAAGCTTACCAAGGGAAGCCCACTGTGGGAATATATTGTATTTTTAATAAAATTTGTCTGGAATATCAGAGAGAGGAAACAAGCCACGCCAATTACTCAGCCAGCTTCTCAGTCTGAACATGGTAAATTTTTTTTTTTTAACTTTATTTATTTAATTATTTGCCTTGGTGTTTGCCTGGAACTAGAACTACAGACAGTTGTTAGCTGCCATGTGGGTGCTGGGAATCGAACCCGGGTCCTCTGGAAGAGCAGACGGTGCTCTTTACCGCTGAGCCATCTCTCCAGCCCCTGAACATGGTAAATTCTATCTTCATGGGTTCTCAGCCTGCCTGGTCACTCGGAGAGAATGGCTAAATTTCTGCTTTCTCTTGTTTTATATTTCTGTCCCATCCAGCTATTTTACTTTCTGCTTCAACTCTGCTAGAACTAGGATTAAAGGTGTGAGCTACCATTGCCTGGCTGGTAGGCCTTGAACTCACAGAGATTCAGATTAAGGGCGTGGGTCCCTTTAATCTGACTAATTGAGCTGATTAAAGCTCCCTGACCTTTGTGGCTTGGCGGCTGTGGGTGATTCTATCCTCTGATATTACAGACAAATTTTATTAAATATACAATACATCACCATAGCTCATCCAAGCAGCATCTCTTTAAAATGAGAAATTATTGCCTTTGTGTAGTCTTTCTAGCATTTTCTTATTTTGTTTCTATATTTGTCATGTGTATGTTTGTGTCTATGGACCATGGTGCACAGTATCTGTATGGGAGTTAGTTCACGCCTTTCCCCTTGTGGGCCCCAGGGATTAAACTGATGCTGCCAAGGTTTGGCAGCAAGCACCTTTGCCCTCTAAACCACCTTGCTGCTCCCTTTCCTTGTTATTGGGAGATATTTGGCTAGTTTCAAGCAAGGTACACACCTGTTTCCATTCTCTCTGAGGCTTTTTTGCTTCTAAACTGACTCTTTACAATAGCTTGTGATCAAGCTGCCAGGTTTTCAGCTGAGCCTGGGGCACTCAGACTGGCCTCCCCACACCTTACATTTCATTCCCTGCCTTGGTTGTTTCCTGAGCTGGAGGCCTCACAGATACAGACCGGGCTCTGGGTGTCCCTTATCCAGGTTGCTGGTGATTTTAGAGCCTCCTGCCCTACGTGTATTTCTTAATGTCATCTATTGAGTCTCTCAACTTCCCCTGGGGATGTGCTGCAAGAGACTCTAGGGGCTAGAACATGCTGATTCATCTGGGGAGTCAAGGGCAGGTTAAGGGCACAGAGACTGGAAATGGGAGGGACACCAGGCTAGCGGCTGTACAGACTCTGGTCGGCAGCTGCTGGGTTCCTACTAATCCCCAGCTTGGTCACTGCAGTGAACTGGTGTCAGCAGAGGGCAGGAACCACACCCTCTACCTGCTCCTCGGGAGCCCTGTAGCACACTCCCTTTGTACTGCCGGCCCTCCCTTCCGTCTCTCAGCCCCACAGTGAAGTGAGAGTTGTTTCAACTTCGTACCTGACTCCCTCCCGTGAGATTCATCCTTGTGCAGTTTAAGTGCTCTAGGCCAGTAACATACACCAGTGAAAGGCACTGGTCCCAGAGACCTGGCTCCTGGACAGCGTGAAGTCCACGGAGGACTGTTAGGGCGAGTGTTGTTATTCATTGCACAGAGTGAACCAGCTGTGTCTGGTTCTATCCCAGACACTAGGGAGCTCCTGTCCAATGGGAGGGACCAGCCATAGGAAAGTACATACATCTGGTCACAGACACTCCGGGAAACAGCCGAGGGCATTGGTAACACTTCTCTATTGGGAAGTAGGATGCTGAGCTCAGTTAGGGTAGTGTGGGATGTAGGGAAGTGGTTTCCTAGGACTCAGGCCATTGGAAGGATAGAGCTGTTACTTAGAGGGAAGTAGATTTGATGGACGATGGATGGAAAGTTCTGGGGTGAGATCATTGTGAAAGCTTACAGTTTGCCCCCCAAACCACTGGGGTAGGGACTTAGACTCTGGTCTGAGGTCCTTTGGCCCTCAAGCAAGAAGGGCTGGGTCACTTCCTCCCGGCCCACTCTGCTCATCTCACCCAGCCTCTTGCCCCTCCTGGAGGAGCATGAGACCATCAAGCGGCTTCATCTCTCTTTGCCTAAGTGCTCACACCTGCCAAAAGACATTCAGTGCTTCTCTGCAGCTCTTCTCTCTCCAGCTAAATGGAGATCAGGAGAGGAGGGACTGAGAATGGGGGAAAGGAGGTGGGTGATATTTTGTCTGTGTTCTAACAAATAAAGCTTGCCTGCCAATCAGAGAAATAAAGGAGCCAGCTACTAGAGAGACTTCTTACTTCCATCAAATCATTAGGCCAGAGGGAGCGAGCTCTGGCTCCTCTCAATTTATATTCCTCTCTCTGCTCAGCCACATCACTTCCTGTCTCCACCTTGTAGTGCTGGGATTAAAGGCGTGGGTCTCCACCACCTGCCTGTTTCTCTTTTAGACTGGCCTCAAACTCCTGATCTTCCTGCTTCCCCCTCCCAAGAGCTGGGATTAAAGGTGTGCACCACCTCCTCCTGACCTCTATGGCTAACTACTGGCTGGCTCTGCCCTTTGATCTTTATTTAGGTAAGCTTTATTTGTTAGAGCACAAGCAAAATATCATCACAGAGGTACAGCCAAGACCCTCGTCCATCCTGCTCGATGCAACAGAAGGAGCTCCGCTCTTCTTTATTTTATGCGTGTTTGTAGTGTGGGTGATTCTGACTCTGATGTCTGTGAACCAAATCTTGAACATATTGTTTAAGAAAT